>JAGFNQ010002005.1:0-264678 GCA_024364735.1 Boesenbergia rotunda | reverse complement strand
GATCGGTTCTGGTGACCGATCAGGCTTGTGTTGCCGAGAGAGCTGGAGTCCCAGCAAAGCGTGGATCGTCTGGTGACCGACCCACAAGCCTGGATCGTCCGGTGACCGATCACTTTAATTCAAATTGCATTGTCAGACGCTCTGATCGCGTCTGACTCTCTGCGCTCACATCTGATTTGATTTCTGATTGATATGTGTCTAACACTCTGATTAAGCTGCAGGTGACAGGGAAGGATTCAAACACTCAAGGAGAGTCAATGGAGACCTTTCCTTGGAGCAGGTTTGTCCGTTTTTCCATCTCAGGTTGCAACGGCCGAGCTGCAGACTGGAGCTGAGACTGCTTGGCTGAGGGAAGCTCAGGGAGTCCAGGGAGAGCTCAGTGGTAGCTGGCGTTGGCAGGTGAGCAGCTGGTGGCTGCAGGGATGGTGTCACCTGATGCTTGGTGGAGAAACAAAAGGGCGGAAGAAGGCTTCGTTGAAGCAGAGGTTTTGCGAACAGCTTTGGGGCTTGAGTTCTTGCTGCGCCTTTGAGTTCTCCACAACTTGCTTGCGTGTTCTGAAGTTCCATCTTGTGCAAGCAACTGAATCTGAGAAGCAACCATCCTTCTCTGAGCACTTGGAGGAAGGAACAAGAGCTTCGAGTCCAACAGCGAGAAGACACGGGAAAGGGTTCTTGCGTGAGATCGTCGCTGGGTGGAGCTCAGGAGGAAGCTTGCTGTGTTCTTGTCTTTGCTAAGTGCTAAGTAAGATCTTTCTTGTGTTTCATTGTGCTTAAACCTATATCTTTGATTGAAACGCTGTGGAGAGGTTTCTCCACCGAGAAGGAGGTTGCTTTCTATCCGGTGTTCACCGGGGCTTGATCTGCCGACGATCAAGGGATCGCCCACCTCACGGGCACGCCAAGGAGTAGGGGCAAGTTATCCCCGAACCTTGTAAACCCTCCTTGTTAGCGATCTTGCTAATTGTGTTGGCTTGCTTTCGTTTTAGTTTTCTGCACACTCTGTTTTCTACTCTTTCCGCTGTGCTACTGATCTTTGAGTTGCAGAAATTCATAAGTGTTTAAAGTCCAAGTGATTGGCTATATTCACCCCCCCTCTCTAGCCATCCGGTTTCCAACAAGTGGTATCAGAGCTTGAGGCTCTGTTTTTTGCGGATTAACAACCGAGAGCTATCTTCTATGGCATTGAGAGAAGACTTTTCAACCACCCGACCTCCTTTCTTTGATGGTGCTGATTTCAATATTGGAGATCAAAGATGGAGTATTATTTGAAGATGGACATCAATACTTGGTTCGCGGTGAAGGAGGGCTTCACCCTCCTAAGGATGATGAAGGCAAGGAACTTGAGTCTTGGCGGTGGACCGGCTGAACAAACTCGGAAGAGTGAAGCCGACGCGAAGGCGGTCGTCACTCTACAATGCGGCATGAACAAAGACCAACTTGTTAAGGTTGGTCCTTTCATAAGTGCTAAGGACTTGTGGAACAAGCTCATCGAACTCCACTAGGGCACCCGAGATTCAAGGATCGCCAAGAGAGATTTGTTTCTCAACCAATGACAAAACCTTCCATGAAGGAAAATGAATCGGTAAGTGAGCTACATAGCCTGTTCAAGGAAGTCCTCAATGGGCTTCATTCGATTGATGAAAAGGTCGAGAATCGCGACCTTGTGAGGTATGTACTAAAAGCATTTCCAAGGAATGCTTTATGGTCATCCATGGTGGATGCCTACAAAGTATCCAAGGACTTATCTATTGTTAAGTTAGATGATTTATTTGTGAAATGGAATTGCATGAAATGGCTAACAAAGGCCCCAAGGAGAAGGGGATTGCCTTAGTTGCAGGGGACCGATCCAACAAGAAGAAGAAGGAGAAGAAGAAGGAGAAGGAAGTCTCTTCATCTTCATCCTCTTCCGAATCCGAGTCCGATTCCGAGGAAGATGGCAGCGACTCCTCATCCTCCGAGATGGCGAATTTCGTGAGAAGGATGATGAGAAGGGGTCGACGCTTCAAGGGTAAAGGTAATCCTAGTGAAGCTAAACTTGATAAGACTAATGCTTCTTGCTATGAGTGTGGTAGGAAAGGGCATTTCAAGAATGAATGCCCGAAGTTGAAGAAGAAGGAGGAGAGAACCAAAAGGAAAGAAGAAAAGTCAAAGAAGAAGAAGAAGGCGTTGAAGGCCACTTGGGATGAGTCCTCCTCAAGCTCATCGGATGAAGAAAAGGAGGAGAAGAGCACAAGGCATGTGGCACTTATGGCTCTTGGAGAGGAAAGCAGTGATGAATCATCCAACTCCTCAAACGCGGCTTCATCATCTTCGGATGATGAAGATGTAACTTCTCCCGAACTTGAGAAATGTTATAAAGCTATTGCATGTTTAACCAATATGCTAAAGAAGTCAAAAAGAAAGCTTAAATCATTGCAATTGGAAATTGATCAATTGAAAGCATCTAGGGATGATAATATAGATGACTTGCATGTTGAAATGTTAGAAGATGAAATTATGTCATTGAAACTTGAGGTTGAAAATTTAAAATTCTCTAAGGTTGAGGATATAGATGATTTGCATGATGAATTGCTAGAAGAAGAGAACAAGTCATTAAAGAGTGAAGTTGAGAAGCTCAAGAATATTCTTGAGAAGTTCTCAACTAGCTCTAAGACCCTAGACATGATCTTGAATGCCCAAAGGGCAGTTTACAATAGGGCCGGTATTGGTTACCGACCCTAGGAACCTTCATTTGTGTCTCTTATGTCTATGACTGATATGAGACAATCTAGGACACCCAAGGTTCAAAAGAAAGTTGTCAAGGCATGGGTGCCTAAGTCTTGTTTAGTTGATGCTTTAGGTCCCAAGGTTTGGGTACCTAAATCTTCCATTTTTTGAATTGTGTAGGTTATGATTGAGGGGGAGCATCTATCAACTTGGTTCGTTGATAGTGGGTGCTCCAAACACATGACCGGGGATAGATCATTGTTTACCATACTTCACAAGAAAAGTAGAGGTAATGTTTCATTTGGTAACAATGGTAGTCTCAAGGTCATAGGTATAGGAGACATTCAAATATCCGAATGTCTTAGAATTTCAAATGTCCTTCTAGTCAAGGGGATGGCTTTTAATCTCCTAAGTGTCAATCAATTGTGTGGCACGGGTTACACAATTGACTTTCAACCAAGTCAATGTCTAGTTAGACAACATGACACCTTGGACACGGTACTAGTAGGAGCAAGAGTAGACAATATTTATCAAGTTTCATTTAAAAGTGCTACTAATGCTTTTGCTAAGTGTCTCATGTCAAAAGAAGAAGAGTCCACCCTTTGGCACCGGAGACTTGCACATGTGAACATGAAGAACATCCGGAAGTTGGCCAACGAGGGATTAGTTCGTGGCTTACCAACCATCAAGTATGAAAAAGAAAAGATATGTGATGCATGTCAAATGGGTAAGCAAACAAAATCTGCACATAAAGGTAAAAGCGCTGTAGGTACTTCTAATGCATTAGATTTACTTCATATGGATCTATTTGATTGTGGTATCATCATATCATTGAATGGAAGTAGATATTGCTTTGTTATCATTGATGATTTTACTAGATATACATGGACTTATTTTCTGAAATTTAAGGATCAAACCTTAGATGTTTTCATTTCTTTTTTAGAAGAGTTGAGAATGAAAAATCATCAACAATTAAGACAATTAAAAGTGATCATGGAGGAGAATTTCAAAACCAACGGTTTTTAGAATTCTGTCAAGATAGAGGTTATAGGCATGAGTTCTCCACTCCTAGAACACCACAACAAATGGTGTTGTAGAAAGGAAGAACCGTGTCTTACAAGAGGCTGCACGAAGCATGCTTAATGAGTACTTACTACCGAGTTACTTATGGGCCGAAGCTGTAAATACAGCTTGCTAAGTGCAAAACCGAGTTCTCATTCATAGATTCTTGGGTAAGACTCCCCATGAACTTTGGATTGGGAAGCCACCTACGGTTAAACACCTTAGGGTGTTTGGTTGTAAGGTGTTCATCCTAAACACCAAGGATCACCTTGGAAAGTTCACGGCAAAAGCTGATGAAGGGATACTAGTCGGGTACTCCCTAGTTAGCAAAGCCTACCGAGTCTACAACAAGAAGTCAAGATTAGTTGAAGAGTCTTCTGATGTGGTTTTTGAAGAAATTTCAAAATCAAATGACCAATCAGAAAATGTAGAAGGAGTCTAACTTGAACTTAGGAGACTAAGTTTGAATGAAGCTCCAAATGTTGTTGATGGTAATGAGTCTGATGACGGTGAACCTAGACAACCCATTGATCAGCCAGATCCTGAGGCTGAGCTTGTGTCTAGTGAATTCATTCAAGAAGCACCACCAACACCAAGGCAAACTAGATTAGCCTCTAGTCATAGCCTCTAGTCATCCCCAAGACCAAATTGTTGGAGACATCCATCATGGAGTTAGAACTAGATCATTCTTTAGGAATGAGACTAATGAGGTTGCCTTAATTTCCGAAATTGAACCTAGAAAAATTGATGAGGCATTAAGTGATCCCGATTGGATCATTGCAATGCAAGATGAACTAGGTTAATTCTAGAGAAGTCAAGTTTGGGACTTAGTTCCTAGACCTAAGAAGACCACCATCATTGGAACCAAATGGGTCTTCAAAAATAAATTGAACAACAAGGGAGAAATCATTAGGAACAAGGCACGCTTAGTAGCCAAGGGCTATAGTCAAGTTGAAGGCCTTGATTATGATGAGACTTATGCTCCCGTGACACAATTAGATCCATTCGATTGATGCTAGCTTTTGCAGCTCATCGTGGTTTCAAATTATATCAAATGGATGTCAAATCGACCTTTCTAAATGGTCTAATAAGAGAAGAGGTCTATGTTGAACAACCACCGGGGTTTGAGAGTTCCGAATTTCCAAACCACGTGTTTAAACTCAAAAAGGCACTTTATGGCCTTAAACAAGCACCCCGAGCTTGGTATGAGTGGTTGTCGACGTTCCTAATTGAGAAGGGCTTCGTTAGAGGCCAAATAGACCCTACACTATTTCTATGGAGAGATGTTGATAATATTTTTGTAGCCCAAGTTTATGTTGATGACATAATTTGTGGCTCAAATAACAAGGGCTATTTAAATGAGTTCATTGGACACATGGAAAGTGAATTTGAGATGAGTCTAGTGGGAGAGTTGACTTTCTTTCTTGGACTTGAAATTAAACAAACCTGAGATGGGATCCATGTGCACCAATCAAAATACACAAAAGAAATGCTTCGGAAATTCAATATGAGTGATTCAAAAGAGGTAACCACTCCCATGGCTACAAACACAAGATTAGACAATGATGAGAGTGGTAAACCCGTTGATTTGACTCAATATCGAAGCATGATAGGTAGTTTGCTATACCTCACAGCTAGTCGACCTGATATTCTTTTCGCTGTGGGTATGTGTGCTAGGTATCAAGTTTGTGCCAAGGAATCTCATTTAATCGCTGTTAAGCGAATTTTGAGATATCTTAAAGACACAATAGGAGTCGGTCTTTGGTACCCCCGTACCGAATCATTTGATCTAATTGGCTATACCGATTCCGACTACGCTGGATCTAAGTTGGATCGGAAAAGCACAAGTGTGGGTTGCCAATTCCTAGGATCATCCTTGGTTAGTTGGTCAAGTCGGAAGCAACATTGTGTTGCTCTCTCCACGACTGAGGCAGAATATATTGCTATGGGAGAGAGTGTGTCACAATTGTTGTAGATGATTCACACTTTAGAGGACTATGGATTAAGTTACAAAGGTGTACAGGTGTTGTGTGACAACATTAGCACAATTAACTTAACTAAGAACCCAGTCTATCACTCTAGGACCAAACATATTGAAGTGCGTCACCACTTCATTAGGGATCATGTTGCTAGGGGAGATATTGTACTCTTACATGTAGAGTCCAAGTCAAACCTAGCTGACATTTTCACTAAACCACTCCCCGAAAATGAGTTTAGTTTCTTAAGAAGGGAGTTGGGAATGTGTCGTGCTTCATAAATTTCAAAGTGCATCTAAAAACCCTTCATGATAAGTTCTAATTGTTGAGATACAATTGGGTAACTTTGGAGACATCTCACACAAACTATAAGGTTTACCAAAACGTTTTTGTTTGCTATAAATGGGGTGAGATGTTAGGATCAACTCAATTTCTCAAAATGTCATTGCATCCCTTGTGAAATTAAGTTGACGAGATAAAAATCACTTTGGTGACCAAGTATAGGGAAACCAATGCATAACACATGTGTATTTGGCTCCATGATCATACTTGGACATTCCAATCAAGGAAACTTGATTGGAAACATGAAATTGGTACAAAACTTGATTGAATTTGCTTGGATTGTTGATTGAGTTTGACTTCACTTGGGTGGAGCAAAGTGATTGTTGAACCTATAAGGACCTTTGATCCTTGTTTAGGGATCAATTTTAGTCATGAGATCATGTCCAAGTTCGATAAACTTCATCAGATCTCGTTGGAAAAATTCTGAAAATCTGAAACTGCAAGTTTCAGGTAGTATCAGGAACCCTGATCGGTCACCGGACCGATCAGGCATAGGGCTGATCGGCCCCCGGACCGATCTGACTTCTTTCGGTAGTGACCGGTCCACAGACCGATCAGAGGGGTCGTAGAAACTTGGACAGATTTCGACCTAAACATTCTGTGCTACTCTAGATCGGTCCCCGGACCGATCTGGCTTCCTGTTGGGATCGGTCCACAGACCGATCAGGGGCCTCCAGATCATCATCCGACCCTACTGATCGCATCCTGATCGATCAGTCGATCGATCAGGATCCTGCCTGATCGGTCACCCGACCGATCAGGACCAGGCCAGTCCGATCAGGCCAAAGCCTGATCGGTCTGGGCGTTCCCAGATCGAACGGTGATCCGTTCAGCTGCATTAAAGTGCGGTTGGTGGACCGATCCACCAACCGTTTTAATCACGATTTCTCTGTAGCGACCCGCCTTCTTACTGCCTTAGACGGATCGTTACATTTCTCTACTTCTCTACTTTTGATACATGACTACAAATGCGGAAATCTTTTTTTTTTTTAACTTTTAAATTCATCTAACAATTATATTCTAACTTAAGCAATCATGCATAATAACATATCACACTTCCTTTCTCAAAAACTCGCGAATGGTACACTTTGAAACCTGCCTCACCCAACTGAACTGTCAGGTACCAGTCGACTGGTGACGTGGCAGTCGACTGGTACGCCTGTAATCAGAATTACAGGTTTCGGCTCTTGCTTCTTAAGCCCACCATTCATTCAGTTTCGAGCCATATCAAACTATGACACCACTTCTATACTCTATGTCAGTTTCCTAAACAATTTAGCCAATCAAACGAATCCATAACTTGAATTTAGGACTTTTATGGAAGAAGATAAACTAAACAAGTTTATATGAACTTAAACAATAGAGTTTGTATCAATCTTGACTCCTATGCATTCATAACACCAAATACATGTTCTACGACCTTGCTAAAGCATTATGAAATGTGATTGCAACTTTTCTAAACATTTTTAAGCAATAAAAACTTGATTCAAAGAGAAACTAGTACTATCTTGGCACAAACATCTATTTCTCCAACAAAGTATCAATATTTTCAACTACTCACATTTCTACTTATCCAATGCAAACATAAGAATATATAAGCTAAATGAAATGACATGGAATCTTTACTCTAGGAAATTGAGCATGTAAAACTATCCAAAACTCAAATACTCTATAATCTCCATAAAGCAAGAACTTAAAATTTGAATAAACTTAAACATTGCAATTCAAATAACTAAATTGTCTCGTCTCAAAGATCTCTCCATAATCAGCCACCACACACACTCTACTCAGCACCGCCTCGTCGTCTTCCTTCAGAATTGCTTGCCTTTACCTTTATCTGCAATAAGAGGAAATGCATCTATAAGCATAAAGCTTAGTAAGTACTATCTAGCTCACAAAAACTCGAAATATACAAACATGCTTCTAGATCAAACTGAACATCATATGAGATACTAATATGCTTGAAAGAAAACTACAAACATGTATAACTCAAAACATGCATACTCAAGCAATAAATAATCTCAATTTACTTTTCTTGGCTCAACTAGAAACTTTAGCTATTCTTTAACTTTTAGAAAACTCTTTAAACTTTCGAAAACTTTGCTAAAGCATATACTTGAAAATACTAATCACTTGGATCCACTGAAGACGTAAGTACCATATGATATGCGCGTTCCCTAAAAGGTTGGGGTAGCGAGCCACCAATCCTAATAGAGCAGACCTTGGTCTACCAGGGCCAAGACCTTGGAATTGGACACCTGGATTTCTTTAACGACGCCCTTGGACGCCGGGTACTGGCCTTATAAAATAAAATAGCTTTTCTTACTTTTCTTTCTTATCTGTAAATGCCTTGGCATTTTCTGGAGCACCTTGCGTGCTAAAATCCCTAAGTCTTGACTTTTGGGGATTTCTTAAGGCCTTGGCCTTTTCTTTTCTTATCTTTATCTTTTCTTTTCTTTTCTCATAGCTTTTCTTGGACCCTAAACTCACATAGGGTATTAATCAACATATATAAGCATATAATGAACTAATATCACATGCAAAAACTCAAACAAAAAGGAAATATCTCTTTTAAAAACTTTTAAAGGAAATTCTCGCGGAAAAACCGCCTCTTACTGCAGGTGAGCAGTACTTACCTTGATATCTTGGACTTACAACCAAGATTGACGTCTAGAGCTCGGAAGAAACTTGAGATCTCGGAGAATTCTTCACGCCTACGCGTTCCTCTCGTCGCGGGGATCCCGAATATTAGAAAATCTCTTGAAGAAGAGCCTTGACCGGCCCCCTAGAGCTTGGTGTAGTTTCGCCCAGAATATGAGGGGTCGGCGTGAGGGTTTGGAGAGGAGAGAAAATAAAACTTCTCTCTTTAATTACCTATTTATACTTATGGGGCGGATTAACCTAACTACACCTTAAATAAAGGTCTCTCCATCCTCTGCTGTGCTTGATACCCTAGCCCGGCTAGCCGCGCGCTTCCTTGGCCTCGTGGTGGTCGCGGGTTCGAGCCACCCGCTGCACTTAATTGGTTTTTCCATTTTTGGCTTTTTCCTTTTTCTTTTTCTTTTTCCAAAAATACCAAACGGACTCGGAAAATTCCATAAAAATACTCTAAAAATTCCTAAAAATATCTAGAATATTTCTAAACCATTTCTAAATAATTCTAAGGACTTTAAGAACTAAAAATGGAAATTTTTGGGGCGTTACAATCCCCCATACCTTATGAAAAGTTCGTCCTCGAACTTAGAATAATTCTGGATATCTCTCTCTCATGCTGTCCTCACGTTCCCAAGTAGCCTCTTCGTGCTTTTGATTCTGCCAGATGACCTTCACTAGTGGCACTTCTTTGTTTCTTAATCTTTTAACTGCTTTGTCCACTATTTGTGTCGGTCTACTCTCATAGCTAAGATCTTCTTGGATCTGTACTGACTGAGGCTGAATCACTTGGCTAGGGTCGTGAATACACTTCTTTAGCATAGAGACATGAAAGGTACTGTGGATAGCTGACATATCCTCTGGTAGGTCCAGCTCATATGCTACCTTACCAACCCTCTTTATGATCTTGTAGGGTCCTATGTAGCGAGGACTTAGCTTGCCCTTCTTGCCAAATCTCACCACTCCCTTCATGGGAACGACCTTGAGAAATACTGAATCTCCAACTTGGAATTCAAGTGGCCTACGGCGTGTGTCAGCATAACTTTTCTGTCTACTCTGGGCAGTCTCAATCCTCTGGCGGATCGTCTGGATAGCCTGAGTGGTCTCATCTATAAGCTCAGTCTGGCTGTCTAGTCCTGACTCCATCTCTTTCTTCTCACCAGCTTCTTGCCAACATATGGGTGATCTACATTTCCTGCCATATAATGCCTCATAAGGTGCCATTTTGATAGTGGCCTGATAGCTATTGTTGTAGGCAAACTCAGCTAAACACAGAAATTTGCACCAACTACCTTTAAAGTCCAATGCACAAGCCCTGAGCATGTCTTCTAAAATCTGATTTACTCTCTCTGTTTGTCCATCTGTCTGGGGATGGAAAGCTATGCTGAACTGAAGTCTGGTGCCTAGGGCGTCCTGAACACACTTCCAAAAATGGGAGGTGAATCGCCCATCTCTGTCAGACACGATCGACCTCGGAACTCCGTGAAGCCTGATCACTTCTTTCACGTACAGCTGTGCTAATTGCTCTACCGAATGCGATAACTTGATGGCTAGGAAGTGGGCAGACTTGGTCAATCTGTCCACTATCACCCAAATTGCATCGTGTCCATGGGTGGTTCTTGGAAGACCTGTGATAAAGTCCATGGATATTTCTTCCCACTTCCACTCTGGAATGGGAAGTGGCTGTAGAACTCCTCCTGGTCTCTGGTGCTCTGCTTTGACTCTCTGGCAGGTCAAGCAGGTACTGATATATCTGGCCACGTCTCGCTTGAGTCCAGACCACCAGAATCCTTTTTTTAAATCTTGATACATCTTAGTAGAACCAGGATGCATAGAGTACGGGGTACTGTGGGCTTCTTCTAAAATATTCTTTCTTAGTTCCTCATCATTGGGGACGCAAAGGCGGTCTCCAAAATAGAGTATGCCACTATCTGATACTCGAAACTCTGAATTTTCTGCCTCTTGGATCCCCTGCTTGATCTTCTGGATCTCTGGGTCTTGATCTTGCTTTTCTTGTATATCTTTAAGCAGGGTTGACTCTAGAGTCAATGCAGAAAGTTGCCCAACTATTACTTCGACTCCAAAATCCTTTATTTCTTTCTGAAGTGGTAGAGACAGTGATGATAGGGACATCAGTGCTGCACAGGATTTTCTGCTCAGTGCATCTGCCACTTTATTAGCTTTACCTGGGTGGTAGAGGATTTCACAGTCATAATCTTTGGCCAACTCTAGCCACCTGCGCTGCCTCATATTCAGGTCCTTCTGAGTGAAAAAGTACTTCAAACTCTGATGGTCCGTGAAGATTCTGCACTGCACTCCATACAGGTAGTGTCTCCAAAGCTTCAGTGCAAAAACCACAGCTGCTAGCTCAAGGTCGTGTGTAGGGTAATTCTTCTCATAGTCCTTGAGCTGTCTGGAGGCATATGCTATTACTTTACCATCTTGCATGAGGACAGCTCCAAGGCCCATCTTGGATGCATCACTGTAGATGTCAAAGGCCTTGTCACTCTCTGGAACAGTCAGGATGGGAGCACTGGTCAGTCTCTTCTTCAGCTCTAGAAAACTGTGCTCGCATTTATCTGACCATTCAAACTTCTTGTCCTTTCTGGTCAAGGCTGTGAGTGGAGAGGCTATCCTGGAAAAGTCCTCCACAAATTTTCTGTAATATCCTGCCAGGCCTAAGAAGCTTCTGATTTCACTGGCATTCTTGGGTCTACACCAGTTGCTGACTGCTTCTATCTTGGCTGGATCAACTTGAATGCCTTCTCTGGATACAATGTGACCTAGGAAAGTCACCTGATCTAGCCAAAACTCACACTTTGAGAATTTTGCATAGAGCTTCTCCTGCTGAAGGATCTGCAGCACTATCCTCAAGTGTGTAGCATGGTCCTCTGGAGTCTGTGAGTATATGAGAATATCATCAATAAATACAATGACGAATTTATCGAGATACTCCCTGAAGATGTGGTTCATCAGCTCCATGAAGACTGCTGGAGCATTGGTTACTCCAAAAGGCATTACTACAAATTCATAGTGGCCGTATCTTGTCCTGAAGGCCGTCCTGGGGATGTCACTTTCTTTAACCTTTAGCTGATGATACCCAGAACGCAGATCTATCTTCGAGAACACTGTAGCCCCTTTGAGCTGATCAAATAAATCATCTATTCTAGGAAGGGGGTACTTGTTCTTGATGGTCACCTTGTTCAGAGCTCTGTAGTCTATGCACAGACGCATAGACCCATCCTTCTTCTTGACGAAAAGCACAGGAGCTCCCCAGGGTGAATGACTCGGGCGAATGAAGCCCTTGTCTAGTAGCTCCTAGAGTTGCTCTTGTAATTCCTTCAACTCTGCTGGAGACATACGATATGGGGCCTTCGAGACCGGACCGGTACCGGGCACTAGCTCGATCTCAAATTCCACCTCCCTGTTGGGCGGTAGTCCAGGTAGTTCTTCTGGGAACACTTCTGGATATTCGCAGACTACCCGTACATCCTCCTGCTTGAGTTCTTTCTTTGCTTCTGAGTCCACTACGTGTGCAAGAAAACCAGCACACCCTTGCTCTAGCATCTGGTGGGCTGCCAAGGCTGAGAGAAATTTCTGAGTCTTCCTCTTTGGGGCTCCTTGGAACTCGAATGGTGGTTCTCCTTCTGGGCTGAAAACCACCTTCCTTCTATGGCAGTCCACTGAAGTACTGTACTTACTGAAGAAATCCATCCCTAACATGACATCATAATCCTTCATCTCAAGGACTATCCAGTCACTATAGAGCTCTCGGTTGGAAATCCAGATTGGTACTGCCCTTAGCCTCTGAGTAGAGGCCATTTCTTCCCCTGACGGTAAGGTTGTTAAGAACTTCATCGTTCAACCTTTCTGGTGGCCTTTATACTGTTTAAGTAGTGCTCGGTGATCAAAGCACCACGTATTAGTTCTTCGGAGGTTTGTGGCCTCTTAACACTGCTAGCCCTCTTTAACGCTATCTCAGGCCTTAACATCTTGAGCATTAGCCTAACTATCTCTTTTTCTGTGCTAACTAGCTCTGGGCACAGATGAGCTAACCGCTTAAACATCTTCACTGCTTCATCCACGGATAGTTCTCCTTGTCTGAACTCCGTGAATTCATCATAATGCATGTTGGTTACTTGCATGTGAAAGTATTCTTCAAAGAACTCAGTCTCGAAGTCGGCCCATGTCATCTGGCTGACATTTCTCTTGGCCTTGACTCTCTTCCACTATATTCTAGCATCTCCCGTAAGGCAGAAAGATGCACACTTTATCTTCTCTACCTCATGCCAGTCCAGTAGCCCTACTATTCTTTCCAACGTTTTGAACCATGCTTAAGCATCCCATGGTTTGCTTGTGCCTGGGAAGTTCCCTGGCTTCAGTTTCTTCTACTGAATGAGGTACGCTTCTTGCCTTACCCCCTTTGCCGGACTACAGATGTAATCGATGGGTCTTCGATCACAACTAGTGCCACTACATTCGCCACCGGCGAGGTAACAATAACGACCTACTAGTTAGTCATCCTAGTGGCAATAACTTGTTGTTGTTCTGCTAACTGTCTCCGTAACTGAGCCACCACGTCTAAGAGATTTGGTGGGGGTACTGACTCTGTTGCCTCTTGCCCTCTAGGAGCTTGCTCCTCGTTTTGGGCCTTTCTAGGACGTCCTCAAATGTATAACTTAACACTTAATGGTAATGTTCCCAAACTTGCTTTAGGATATAACAAGACCTTGGTCTTGATTCTTATCTCATTTCTTAGTCCTAGAATTCGTTCTAGGGCTTAGTAAGACCTTGGTCTTACTTAAAACTTTTATCAAGCACCTTGCGTGCCATAATCCCAAAATTTACTTTTGGGAAAATCAAGTAAGTACTTAAGCATTTCTCTAATATCCATTCTAGGGATTAAACATGATTCCGTGATACTAAGGTATTAAACATGCTTCCTTGTTCTATGCACATATAAGTAGTACCTAAGCATTTCTCTATACTGCAATTAAATAAAGGAGCAATAGAAAAACTGAAACTTAAAACTTTCTTACTTGAAGACGGCAAGGTTGATGCTGATGTGTGTGTGATGCTGGAGAATGGGAACTGCTCTGATACCAACTGTAGCGACCCGCCTTCTTACTGCCTTAGACGGATCGTTACATTTCTCTACTTCTCTACTTTTGATACATGACTACAAATGCGGAAATCTTTTTTTTTTTAACTTTTAAATTCATCTAACAATTATATTCTAACTTAAGCAATCATGCATAATAACATATCACACTTCCTTTCTCAAAAACTCGCGAATGGTACACTTTGAAACCTGCCTCACCCAACTGAACTGTCAGGTACCAGTCGACTGGTGACGTGGCAGTCGACTGGTACGCCTGTAATCAGAATTACAGGTTTCGGCTCTTGCTTCTTAAGCCCACCATTCATTCAGTTTCGAGCCATATCAAACTATGACACCACTTCTATACTCTATGTCAGTTTCCTAAACAATTTAGCCAATCAAACGAATCCATAACTTGAATTTAGGACTTTTATGGAAGAAGATAAACTAAACAAGTTTATATTAACATAAACAATAGAGTTTGTATCAATCTTGACTCCTATGCATTCATAACACCAAATACATGTTCTACGACCTTGCTAAAGCATTATGAAATGTGATTGCAACTTTTCTAAACATTTTTAAGCAATAAAAACTTGATTCAAAGAGAAACTAGTACTATCTTGGCACAAACATCTATTTCTCCAACAAAGTATCAATATTTTCAACTACTCACATTTCTACTTATCCAATGCAAACATAAGAATATATAAGCTAAATGAAATGACATGGAATCTTTACTCTAGGAAATTGAGCATGTAAAACTATCCAAAACTCAAATACTCTATAATCTCCATAAAGCAAGAACTTAAAATTTGAATAAACTTAAACATTGCAATTCAAATAACTAAATTGTCTCGTCTCAAAGATCTCTCCATAATCAGCCACCACACACACTCTACTCAGCACCGCCTCGTCGTCTTCCTTCAGAATTGCTTGCCTTTACCTTTATCTGCAATAAGAGGAAATGCATCTATAAGCATAAAGCTTAGTAAGTACTATCTAGCTCACAAAAACTCGAAATATGCAAACATGCTTCTAGATCAAACTGAACATCATATGAGATACTAATATGCTTGAAAGAAAACTACAAACATGTATAACTCAAAACATGCATACTCAAGCAATAAATAATCTCAATTTACTTTTCTTGGCTCAACTAGAAACTTTAGCTATTCTTTAACTTTTAGAAAACTCTTTAAACTTTCGAAAACTTTGCTAAAGCATATACTTGAAAATACTAATCACTTGGATCCACTGAAGACGTAAGTACCATCTGATATGCGCGTTCCCTAAAAGGTTGGGGTAGCGAGCCACCAATCCTAATAGAGCAGACCTTGGTCTACCAGGGCCAAGACCTTGGAATTGGACACCTGGATTTCTTTAACGACGCCCTTGGACGCCGGGTACTGGCCTTATAAAATAAAATAGCTTTTCTTACTTTACTTTCTTATCTGTAAATGCCTTGGCATTTTCTGGAGCACCTTGCGTGCTAAAATCCCTAAGTCTTGACTTTTGGGGATTTCTTAAGGCCTTGGCCTTTTCTTTTCTTATCTTTATCTTTTCTTTTCTTTTCTCATAGCTTTTCTTGGACCCTAAACTCACATAGGGTATTAATCAACATATATAAGCATATAATGAACTAATATCACATGCAAAAACTCAAACAAAAAGGAAATATCTCTTTTAAAAACTTTTAAAGGAAATTCTCGCGGAAAAACCGCCTCTTACTGCAGGTGAGCAGTACTTACCTTGATATCTTGGACTTACAACCAAGATTGACGTCTAGAGCTCGGAAGAAACTTGAGATCTCGGAGAATTCTTCACGCCTACGCGTTCCTCTCGTCGCGGGGATCCCGAATATTAGAAAATCTCTTGAAGAAGAGCCTTGACCGGCCCCCTAGAGCTTGGTGTAGTTTCGCCCAGAATAGGAGGGGTCGGCGTGAAGGTTTTGAGAGGAGAGAAAATAAAACTTCTCTCTTTAATTACCTATTTATACTTATGGGGCGGATTAACCTAACTACACCTTAAATAAAGGTCTCTCCATCCTCTGCTGTGCTTGATACCCTAGCCCGGCTGGCCGCGCGCTTCCTTGGCCTCGTGGTGGTCGCGGGTTCGAGCCACCCGCTGCACTTAGTTGGTTTTTTCATTTTTGGCTTTTTCCTTTTTCTTTTTCTTTTTCCAAAAATACCAAACGGACTCGGAAAATTCCATAAAAATACTCTAAAAATTCCTAAAAATATCTAGAATATTTCTAAACCATTTCTAAATAATTCTAAGGACTTTAAGAACTAAAAATGGAAATTTTTGGGGTGTTACATTCTCTCTACTCCTGAACCCTAGCCGACCAAAAACCCTTCACCACCGAAGCTTTCTCCTGCGTGTGCGATCCCCCCTTCCTCCTACGCGTGAGTTTCTCTGAGCCTTCCTTCTTCCTGTGCGTGATCACTTGCGCTGAGAGCTCCTCCCTGTTTTCGGTAAGTGTGTCTCGCTGAAGGGTGTCTGCGTTCATCTCTTGCGCTGAGAGCCTTCCCTTGCGCAAGCCCTTTTTCTTCCAACCTTCAAGAACTACTCCCATGGCACCTAAGTAAGTTCTCTTTGGTTAGTTTCCTTTATGAATCTGTTCATGGATTATATGTATGAAGCTAATCATGTTTTGGTGTTTGTTTTGTGCCGTGACCTTCTTGTGTTGGCCTTGACCTCTCCTTTCCATATCTTACCCTTGATCAAATGTCTTACCTCGTGATTATGTCTCTGTGATCAAATTTGTTGTCATAATCCTTTGATTAAATCTATCCTCTTATGATCAACTCGACCTTGCTCACTTGACTATCTTATACCATGACCAATTCGTGTGTGGTTTGTGTGTTCCTTTAATCTTGTGCCATGATCAATTCAATTCTTTAGAAAATCTTCGAAGGGCAAACAAGCTGTTGAGGGCAGCTCGAAGGGGAAAGTTCCCTCTTCATCTGTGCCCTCCAGAAGGCCACAGCCTTCTTCGAGCTCTCGCTTTCCAAATGACGCCTGTGAGCAGGCTTTCCAATCAAAGACCTTTAAATTGTTACCCTGCCGATCGATAGATGTCCCTTTCCTGATTGAGTACTGCCCTTCTATCATGGAGATAGTCACTTTTTATAACCTTGGCTTTCTCCTCACCCTTGAGAGGCCAATCAACCATGACCTTGTCTCAGAATTTTACAACAACCTCCAGCCGGGCCCTCAAGGCGGATTCAAGTTCACTACTCGAGTCGCCAAAAGAACTCTTGATTTTTCTTATGAGATTTTAGCAGAATATTTGGGTAGTCGACGATCACCAAATTTGTACTCGATCTATCCTGAGCTTCCTGACCCTCTATTGGCCCCGTTCGCGGACGTTACACCTGATTGCATATTTCAGTATTTCTTTGGTCATCCCCGCCCGGCCGGTCTCGATGAGCTGGGTCCTGAGTTTCCTACCTTTGCAGCACTGCGTCTCTCTCCCATGAGTTACATCCTGTTTAAGATTATCACAAATTGTATCCTTCCGATCACTTCCAAGCCCCTAACTGAGATCTGACCCTACCACTGTCTGATGCTCTACGGTATGCATTGCCGATTGGACTTCGATATCATGGAGAGCATCTTCCAGTCCATCCTATCTTATCGAGAGCCTAGCCGCCGCACGGTCTACATGCCTTTTGGTCACGTCATCACCGACTGGCTCATGTCAGTTGGTGTTGATGTCACCAAGGGCCGGACGATGCCTATGGTCCGACAGGATTGCAGACTTGGCCGGCGGGCATTTTCCAAGTCCGGCATCATTGTTTGGGAGCATGATCGGGCGTTGGTATGGAAAGATGGTAGGGTTCTTGGTGAGTTACTGAGGGGAGGTCCACAGGTTCAGGTGCCAGCCGATGCTGCTGCTGATTATGACGACGAGCCCGAGCCAGATCTTCGCTGGCAGCTCTCTGAGCTGGATCGGACTCTCCAGGAGGATATTCAGTTGCGGGAGACCTAGCGCAAGGAGGTTCGGACGGATTTTCGCTCCATCGATCGCAGACTGACCGCGATCGAGACCGATGTTTCTGGATCTCGCACTTTACAGCAGACATGGTACGCTGAGTGGCGCCAGCACACATTCCCTGGAGTTGCGCCCTCTGCTAGTGCTGCACTGACGAGCCCAAATATACTAGTTAATTTGTCACGAAATGTATGGGCTCATCAAATTTAAATATCAATGAATGAATGAATTGCTGGAAACCCTTTTACAATAAAAAATATGAAAATGTAATATAGGGGCCACAGGTCGTATTTTTCTCGGGGACTAGTTGACGTTGTGTGATTCTAGCTCGTATTTGTGTGTCGTTTGTGTTTTCGGGTTTCAAATAAATGTTCGGGTTCTGGGCTGCAATCGGAAATGACAAAATCACAATGGAAATAAAGGCACTCCACCGATGGAGCTAAATACGCCAAGATAACTTAACCGAGTTGCTAAACAAATTTGATGGCTCATCCAAATCAAATGCAAAAGGTATCTAAAAACAGTTCAATACAAAACCAATG
The DNA here is from genome assembly GCA_024364735.1 of Boesenbergia rotunda. NCBI lineage: Eukaryota > Viridiplantae > Streptophyta > Magnoliopsida > Zingiberales > Zingiberaceae > Boesenbergia > Boesenbergia rotunda. Next base: position 246,297 of record JAGFNQ010002005.1, on the reverse strand, counting down.
CCAAGTCTTACTTGATACAAGTTGTGGCAAGGAAATCAAGACAACTTATGTGCCAAATATGAACTACAATTCGGAACAGATCCAAGTTCGAATGCAACTGATTTCAATCACAGCAATTCACTAAGAGACAAGTTAAATTTTTGACACAAAGCAATGCATGCATTATCTTGATACATTCTGCAGAAAAATTCACAAGCATTGGCACGCAAAGGAGACTGAATTTGCCGGAATTGTTACTAAACTTCAGCATTAGAAACTGATGTACAACAAATGAAGTTGGAGCAAACCAATCAAATGCTGAATTCAGCAACAAATGGACTCGGAGAACAGCAACTCAGATCCCCTCAACTTATGTGCAGAAATAGCAAGGTCAGTCATGAAATGCAGAATTTCAACAATGCCAATGCAGAATTTCCAAACATTCTGATGTGAGTTCAAACCGAATAACTGTAATTGAGTGTACCAACCTAGGGATCAGATAAGGTGTGACAAATCTAAGTTCACTTGATACAATTTGGCAGCTTGAAACCTATTGTGCAGAATTGCAATTATGAATTACAGAATGGGATTCAATTCTAACAAGCTGATGGCAAATGCAGAAGTAACACCAAATTGGAAAACAAACTCAGATCTCAAGCATAGACAAACTAAATATTCTCTTCAATTGCAGGGAATGAACTAAACATTAATCCAATTTGAACTAAACTGAAACTTTCGAAACTTAGCAGAAATCTGCAAACATGGCTGATACGCAGCTGATACTGCAGTCAGAAATGAGATTGTGCAGAAATTCAGCTGGACCGAACTCAGAAACCAAACTACAAAATGAAACAAACCTTGATCAATCAATTAACACTCTAAAAGTGAAATACACTGAAGCATTCAGAAGCTAACAGGAAGTTCATAGAAGGAAGCTGATACTCAGCTAAAAACAGGGAGTTCTGATACGTGAGCTGGAAAACAGAAAATAAAACTGAATTCAAAGCAATTTTGCACTAAACAATCTCATTAACTACTTAACTTGAAAATCGAACCCTAATTTAAGCTAGAACACTTAAGAAAACCAAACTTAACCAATCTGAAATCAAGAACAGAAATTACAGAAACAGAACTTAACTACAGAAATGAAATTACAGCATAAAGAACTAAAATTAACCAATGAAACTACTCCTCAATCCTTCCCTGATATCAAATTCTTCTTGGTCGTCAAGCAAGAGCCGGCTTCGAACCCCTAAGCACAGCAAATCAGAGGAAGAACAGCTTCAATCGATCACTCTGCTCAAATTGCGCAAGCTGGGAATTTCAATCCAATTTCCTTGGCCTCAGTCGATGGTGGTTGCTATGGTGATTCGCGGACCACCTGGGCTCAACTGAGAACCCCTACAGCCGGCTCAGATGGTCGGAAATGGCTTATGGAACAGGCGCAAGTGGCTGGACTGCTGAGCTGCCGAAACCCTCAAACAACCCTCTTCCGGTGCGAATTTGAGCTGAATTCTCTAATGAAGCTATCCCCAATGACTCAGAAATTGATCCAAGGTCGAGATTGAGTGGTCGCGCCCCTTTGGATTGAAGAAACAAGCTAAAAAACTGAAGAACAGCTGAAGAGGATGAACAGTGCGGCGGAGACGCGACGAGTTGAGCTGCGGCTGTGTTTTTGATTAAATAGGAATCAATGGACGGCTCAGATCGATCGGAGGAGATCCAACGGCTGATCTTGCTCTGATTGAAGCCAAACTTTTATGATGATGATCTGGGGTCAGGATCTGCCTTGTGGTAGCTCGGATCCTCCAGATGTGCAACGGATGGTTCAGATCAACTCTATCTGTGAATGGACGCTCTAGAGCCCTCCTTGCTTGATCCAACGGTTGATCTAGCTCTGATTGGGATGAAACCTTCAGATCTTGATCATAGAGCTTGATCAACCCTAACCCTAGCTCGGATTGCTTCAGATCGTCCCGGATGGCTCAGATCTAGCCGCTCTTGAATCGGACGGCCCGGATTAATCGTAGGCTTGATAATTCGATCCGGTTCACATCCGACTCAAGTTTGACCCAGTATACCCTAGGTCCAGGATCCTTTCATGCCTACAAAAATATATCAGAAAATTAGTGGCCAAATAATCCAAAAATATGTAATTTTTCAATTAAGTCCAAAATAAAGGTAAGTTCTAAAACCTAGGGCAATTTCACAATTAATCAATAAAAAATATGAGTCAAACATGGATTTTAACATCTAAAATAATCACAAAAATGGTACTTATCAGTTGCGGGAGACCTAGCGCAAGGAGGTTCGGACGGATTTTCGCTCCATCGATCGCAGACTGACCGCGATCGAGACCGATGTTTCTGGATCTCGCACTTTACAGCAGACATGGTACGCTGAGTGGCGCCAGCACACATTCCCTGGAGTTGCGCCCTCTGCTAGTGCTGCACCAGGTTCCTTTGCTGCTGTTGATGAGACGTTGGACGATCCGATGCAGGCTGACCCCCCCCCCCACTGATGACTGATATACTCTATGTCTGTTTGACAGTTGATTTTCTGATCCCTTGCGTTGTATGACTCTCGGGCTGTATGCCTAGTGACTTGACTTCTCTGGCCGTGTGCCATACTTGTTTGACTTCGATGCATTGATGTGCATCTGTTTGGTTGTTTGGTTTGACGTACTGCTATTTTACTAGATGATGATCTTGCTATATGATGCATCTGATTTAGCATGTACTTTATATTTGCCTAGTTATTCAGTTTCTGATGCACTTGACTATGATCAGGCCGTGTTAATATGATGTCTTCGATATTTTGCTTGCCTTATCATGCTTAGGATATTGGCTTATCTGTGTTCACATGATTACTGTCTGCCTATATGCCTCATTCTGTATCGCTATGATCATGCTTAAAATGCCATGCTTAAAATGCCATGTCTTGTGTGTGGTTATTTCATGTTAGTATGATCCATGTGATTGCTATATCTTGCTCTATCTTTTTCACATGTGTTCATATGGTTATCAAAAATCAATCACATCTTTGTTGGTTTGGGATACCCCTAGGGTTGAGGGGGAGTATGGTTAAACTTAACAGCCCTTCTAGATCCTTTTCGGTGTTCGACAAAGGGGGAGAGTGTGGTTGGTTAAGTTTAGGATGATTATATTATAGGGGGAGGATTCTGATTCCCCTATGATTCTGAGTTTGAGAAAATTTGATTGAGAATCCCTAAACTTAAAATTGGGTTGTCAAACAACAAAAAGGGGGAGATTGTTGATGCAGTCTGACCCTGATTGTTATTTTGGTGTTGACACCGATTTTAGTTTAGGTTGATGATTATGATGATTATGATTAAGTCCTGATCGAGGATTAGGTATGGTATGGAAAATCCTAGCCTGGAGGGCTAGGTGTTGGAAAATCCTAACCTAGAGGGTTAGGTGTGGAAAATCCTAGCTTAGAGGGCTAGGTGTTGGAAAAGTCCTAATTCGGAAGGGTTGGGTGAAAAGTCCTAGCTTGGAGGGCTAGGTGAAAAGTCCTAACTTGGAGGGTTAGGTGAAAAGTTCCAACTTAGAGAATTAGGTGAAAAGTCCTGGCTTGGAGGGTCAGGTGCCTAGCTTGGAGGGCTAGGTCGGATGAAGTTCTAACTCGGAAGGGTTGGGTGAAAAGTCCTAGCTTGGAGGGCTAGGTGAAAAGTCCTAACTTGGAGGGTTAGGTGCAAATTCCTAACTTGGAGAGTTAGATGGAAAAATCCTTAGCTTGGAGGGCTAAGGTGGATGAAACCCTAGCTTGGAGGGCTAGGTTTGAGTCCCTGGATCAGTCTGGTGACCGATCAGGGATATTGGCATGCTGCTCCTTCGTGGATCGGTCTGGTGACCGATCCAGCAAGGACTGATCGGTGTGGTGACCGATCAGGGAGCGCACAATGAGGTTGGGAACCTACTGTGTGGCTCCTGATCGGTCCGGTGACCGATCAGGGAGCAGGCTGCTGCCTTGTTGCTTGACTCCTGATCGGTCATGTGACTGATCAGGGAGCAGGCAGCTTCCTCACTGCCTTGCTCCTGATCGGTCTGGTGACCGATCAGGGAGCGAACAGTGAGTGAGTTCCCCCACGGATCAGCTACTGAACGGTCCGGTGACCGATCAGGGACTTAGGATTTGATTTCCGAGATCACTATTCATTAGACCTGATCGGTCTGGGTGACCGATCAGGCTTCACTCTGATCGGTCTGGAGACCGATCAGGCTTCACTCTGATCGGTCCGGTGACCGATCAGGCTTGTGTTGTCGAGAGAGGTGGGAGTCCCAGCAAAGCGGTGGATCGGTCTGGTGACCGACCCACATGTCCTGGATCAGTCCAGTGACTGATCACTTTAATTCAAATTGCATTGTCAGACGCTCTGATCGCGTCTGACTCTCTACGCTTAACATTTGATTTTTGATTTACTGAGTGATATGCTGTTCTAACAGTCTGATTAAGCTGTAGGTGACAGGGGAGGATTCAAACACTCAAGGAGAGTCAATGGAGACCTTTCCTTGGAGCAGGTTTGTCCGTTTTTCCATCTCAGGTTGCAACGGTCGAGCTGCAGACTGGAGCTGAGACTGAAGCTTGGCTGAGGGAAGCTCAGGGAGTCCAGGGAGAGCTCAGTGGTAGCTGGCGTTGGCAGGTGAGCAGCTGGTGGCTGCAGGGATGGTGTCGCCTGATGCTTGGTGGAGAAACAAAAGGGCGGAAGAAGGCTTCGTTGAAGCAGAAGTTCTTGCGAACAGCTGTAGGGCTTGAGTTCTTGCTGCACCTTTGAGTTCTCCACAACTTGCTTGCGTGTTCTGAAGTTCCATCTTGTGCAAGCAACTAAAATCTGAGAAGCAACCGTTCTCTACCTAAGCACTTGGAGGAAGGAACAAGAGGCTTTGAGTCCAACAGCGAGAAGACACGGAGAAAGGGTTCTTGCGTGAGATCGTCGCTGGGTGGAGCTCAGGAGGAAGCCTGCTGTGTTCTTGTTCTTGCTAAGTGTTAAGTAAGATTTTCCTTGTGTTTCATTGTGCTTAAACCTATATCTTTGATTGAAACGCTGTGGAGAGGTTTCTCCATCGAGAAGGAGGTTGCTTTCTATCCGGTGTTCACCGGGGCTTGATCTGCCGACGATTAAGGGATCGCCCACCTTACGGGCACGCCAAGGAGTAGGGGCAAGTTATCCCCGAACCTTGTAAACCCTCCTTGTTAGCGATCTTGCTAGTTGTGCTGATTTGCTTTCGTTTTAGTTTTCTGCACACTCTGTTTTCTACTCTTTCCACTGTGCTACTGATCTTTGAGTTGCAGAAATTCATAAGTGTTTAAAGTCCAAGTGATTGGCTATATTCACCCCCCCTCTCTAGCCATCCGATTTCCAACAGCAAACACATGACATTATGGTTAGGATTCAAAGTTGATACAAAATGACAATGTTTGAGGAAATTAGAGTTTGTACCAAATGTCAAGCACATTTGATACTTTTCATGGAATCATATTTTTCTAGGGTAGAGTATATCCTAACAAGTGTGCTTTCAAATTTTTAGATTTTTCTGGATTTTCTATAAATTTCTAGAAGTTTCTGAAATTAGGCTGGAATTTTAGAAGTTGACTGTATCAGTCGACTGCCCAGGGGGCAGTCGACTGGTAAGTCTGTATGTTGATTTCTTAGGGGTTTTTCAGAATAAAGTGAGTTCTTTTTGGCACTAGGGGTAGGGTTGCTTGGGGCAATCTTTTGATGGTGTCAAAGGGGGAGAACTTGGGGTGTTAAGTTAGGTTTAACTTAACGAAAGAATGTATGGTGTTAAGTTGGGGAAGAACTTAACTTGGTGTTATGATGTTAAGTTGGGTAGAACTTAACTTGGTGTTATGGTGTTCAGTTGGAGTAGAACTTAACTTGGTGTTGGTTGTGAGAATTGAAAATTAGGAGAGAGCATAGGTTAAGGGGGAGGTTGCCTCTTGGTTGCTATGCTTTAATTTTCATAGGTAGTTTTGGGTTTTGTGTCAAACTTGGGAATGGTGATAAATACATTGTTGAATATATTTTTCCCAAGTAGATATGGGTACCACAAACTTATCCACAAAATTTGGAAAATTTTGGAGGTTTGTAGAATTTCTGGTGCATTTCTGAATTTGGATTCAGAAAGTTAAAATTGAGTTTTTCAGCATGCCAGTCGACTGCCCTTGGGGGCAATCGACTGATCTGGGCTGGATTGGGTGTTCAGTAGCTGAAAAATGTCCAATTAATGTGAGACAAGTGTGGAACCTTGTGTGTGTGTGTGTGGCAGGGGGGTTAGTACACTGCGTTTATAATCATTTAAAGGTTAAAGAGTCCAATAAGGGAGAAATTGTTGGAGTCTTTTGATGTATGGCAAAGGGGGAGAAGTGTTTGGTTTAATTTTCGAAACCAAACACGCCTTTGCAAGAAACCCTAGGTCTAGGAGAAGCCTAGGTAAAGGGGGAGCATGGTTGCTCCATTCTTAACGTAAGGGAAACCTTGGAGAGGTTCTTAAAAAGCCTTTGTAAGTCCAATATAGGGAGAGCCTTGGGATAGGTTTTAAAAAACCCGTTTTAGTGAAAATTCCTAAGTTGGGAAGGTTAGGTGTGGGGATGCCTTGGGATAGGATCCATGCTTGCATTGCATATGCATTGGCGGTGTAAGTCTAAGGTAGAGCCTTGGCAATGTAAGTCCAAATGGTTGTTTAGCATTGTTATTGCTATTTATTGGTATTTGTTTTCCCTAACTTAAACGTATTGCCAAACATCAAAAAGAGGGAGATTGTTGAGGTAATTTATGGTCTGGAGTAACCATGTGTTTTGATATTTAGGCAAAGGGTTTAAGTTAGATTTTCCCTTGTGATCTAATATGTGTATGTTGAGTGTGCAAGTATTGCAGGTTTACACATATTGACTTAGCTGGACGGCTTCGGTACGGTGAAGGGTGGCATGGAGACAAGCTGGAGGTTTGTGTGCACCCGAGAGACCTTGGTATAGCAGGGATGATTGGCCGAGGGGCGCGGACTTCGAGGTATGTGTGAAGGATGACATGGAGACAAGCTGGAGGTTTCTGTGCATCCGAGGGACGGGAGCCGAAGATGAAGAGGGCGCAAAGGCAACAGTCAAGGCTGCTGATGAAGAGTCAGCTAAGTCATGAAGGGACAAGAGTCGAAGGAGGAGGACTCCAAGGGCAAGCCAGGAAGTGGACTTCAAGGGCACATGTGAAGGGTGGCATGGAGGCAAGCCAAGGGAAGGCTTGTGTGCACATCCGAGGGACGATAGCCGGTGGAAGAAGACTTCAAGGGGCAAGCTAAGGGAGTGTACCTGAAAGCGCGCGTGGAGGAGGGTTATTGAAGTGAGGAAGAGTGTGTTTATAAGCTGGGCAGTCGTCTGGGGATATAACAGTCGACTGCCAGCGAACACAGAAACTCACAGAAGGTTTCTGACCCTGGACCAGTCGACTGCTCTGGGAGCAGTCGACTGGTAAGTAGCCAGAATTCGAACGTTGGGTTGTCAACGGTCGAATCTGAGTGGGGGCAGTCGACTGCCCTGGGAGCAGTCGACTGCCAGCATGAGTTTCAGCCTTGAGTTCTATTTAAGAGAACTCGGTTTGGGCTAGGATCTCTTGACGAAACAAGCTTGGTTAATGCTTGTTAGTAGTCTTGAGAGCTCAGAAGTGTACTTGGGATTGTAGCGAGGTTTCTCCACCCACAAGGAGCTACACGAGCTAGCCGGAGGGCATCCGGGGAATGATCTGCCGAAGGATTGAGGGATCGCCCACCTCACGGACTGTTGTGGAGTAGGAGTCTTCATCTCCGAACCACGTAAATAGGTTTGTTAGCATTGTTTGTTTGTTTTAATTTAATTTTTATTGTATTTCTGCTTGCGCACTAACAACGTAGGAAGAACGAACCGAAAATTACTATTCACCCCCCTCTAACAACCATCAACGATCTAACACAAAATCCAATCCATACTCATCAAAATTTAACCTATACAAGATCTAAACAGGTGGTTATCTACGAACACCAATGAGGGTTGTCCTCACCTGTTTCCTGCTCAGCGACCACCAAGCTGCTGCTCCAATCCGACGATCACCGCAACAGAGCAACAATCCACAACACCCAATCCAAATCAAGGTCGCCCAAGCAAACCCCTAGATCAACAAGATTTAGCCTCAGAACCAAATCAAATCGCGATCTACCGGGAGAATCAGGGATAGGACTCAGAGATCGGAAGCTAGGTTAAGTGCACAGACTCACCTTCTCGTGATTCCGACGGTGGCATGATCGTCAACAGCCCGTGGGGACAACGACACCCCCTAATCGCCCCTAATCTCGCCAGCGCCTAGTGCGAAAGGAGACGCCGAGAGGGCGGAGGTCGACCGACTCCCGGAGGTAGAGAAGAAGGCGTGGCTTCATCTCTCTCTCTCTCTCTCTCAGGAAGAAGGGTATGTTCGCGAACTCGGTGAAGAGAAAAAGAATGACAAGGGGAAGAAGAAATCGCTAACTCGATTTCGCGATCTGCCATAGGGGAGAAAGAAAAGGGATTTAAGGGATGAGTCTTTTACAAAAAAAAAAAAAACCCTCGAACTTGTGATATTTCCTCCAAAGCCTTAAGTTAGCCACTTGTATGCTCAAGCCCCGAATGTTTTGAATTTTACATAGGGTTCCGCTCTAATTGTGATCCCGATTCGCGTTTCCGTGCTAAGTAATGATGGGAACTCTTTTCCGTTGTAAATTAACGACGGAAACGGGTGTCCATTGTTAATCAACAATGGAAAATAGTTTCTATCATTACTTAGCAACAAAATCTCTTTTTCGACATTAATTAACGACGAAAACTTGTGTCTGCAGCAAATTTCGTCATTAATAAGGCTTTTTTTTTGGTAGTGGGGGATGGAGATTTTTTCATCCCATTCTTTTTTTCCCCATTGTAATTTTCACCTCAAGTTTTATTATCGGAATCTAATTTAAGTATTGGAGATGCTGCCAAAAGTCTTCAATATTGTTTGATATGTGTTAATTCATTTAGATTTATCCACGTTATGGAAAGAAATTTTCAATGGCGATGACGCATCAACGAATAAAACTTGATATAGAAAATAGGTAGATCGATAGAGGTTTGTCAAATGGGGATTTGTCTTTCTTTCCCCTGTAATGACTACACGTACGCAAAGAGGAATGAATGCCTTTTTAAGATTTCAATGGACAGTAAAGATTTGATAAAAAGTTATATATGTTACATAAGATCGATTACATAGTGACGCAGGTTTAACTCATAATAAAGTCCATAGTATAACTATACAGAAGTAAAATAATAAATTGAACATACAATCGTATAGAAGGATATTTCTTTCGATTTCATCGGCAATCAAATATTTACTTTATTTGATTTCACAATTCTATCCTACAGTAAAAGCAAACCCAATGCATGTCCTCAAGACTGACTGCAACATGCATAAATTAATTAATAACTATATGTTTATCACACGAAGCTTATGCGCGCTTATATTAGAAAGGAAATGAAATTCTACCCTGCCTTAAAACAACCAGTGAGGCACCTTCTGTTTCTCCGAGCTCTTTTCCACAATGGTGTCTAGCTTTGGCTTCCACCTTCTACTCGAATACTGCCTCATCAAAGCCTCCGTCTCCTGATCTGAGCACCATTCTGTTACCTCTCCGACTTCCTCTTCCACCGCCTTCCCCTTTTCTTTAGTAGGCCCTACTGCCTTCGGTTGCCCTCCAAGGACTCTCAAGAAACTCCTTGCCGGTTTCGCTACTCGCTTAGCTACCGCAAGGACCTGCCGCGCCTCCGTAGCTGACAAGCTGACCGCAGTCTTCCCGGGGGCCATGGGGAGCATCACGTACACCTTGTCAGGGTCCATCAGGTGGTCGGCGGGCAGCGGAGTTACGTAATTCCTACTGTTGGCCGCAGTCAACGCATCCAGGTCGAGCACGAACTCGCGAGGGTGCTCCAGCATCAGCTCTGCCACCGGCGTCGGTCCATCGAGCTCACGGACCGTGCCGTCGGAGAGCACAACCATGCCGACGTCGGCGACTCGGCAAGAGAGAAGATTCCCCATGACACGAACGCAAGCTCTCCCAAGTCTGATCGCGTGCAGACATTTGGAGGTCTTATAATCTGAAGGCTTGAAATTCAAATGGTGCGGTTGTCAAAATATTAATTAATGCATTAAGAGATTGGGAGGTTTTTTAATTCTATGCGGTGCCTGCTAATTGATGGACCAAATCCATGTTCCCTATAATGAACATAGTCAATTCGCGGCCAATTAAACTACTCCTTCCACTAGTTTATAAATTAGGCGTTATACGACAAGAACTGGAAAAACAAGTGCAGATCACTAACGACTGTATTGATTATTTTAGAGGGAATTAATTGTATATTCTAGCTACATTGGTGTGTTCAGTATGTGTTTGTGGAATTGGCCAACCTGCCGATGATGCTTGCGGGGGAGGTTGGTCGATGTTTTTTATTTTTATGAAAAGGAAGTGTTTTACGTGAGTCTCAGGTCGCATTTTCAGTTGGTTAATTAAATGGAAGCAATTTTCATTTTTTTCTAAAACAGATGAAAGCGATTTGGTTTCCATCAAAATTATTTAAGTATTTCGACGTCCTAAATTGACCACCCAGTGATCCGATTGTGGAAGTAGAGTGAGTCGGTGTTGTTGGTAAACTACGTGACTTAGTGGTGGTCAAGGCCAGTGCACGATGCGACATTTCACTTTGTGTTCGGTCGAGAGTCCCCGTTCCTGGATGGGAGCTCTATTAAACAACGCGTGCGTCAGATTCCAGTTTTTTTTTTTAAAATAAAAAATAAAAATAAAGGTAAAAAATTAAAAAGGGTGTTTTGACCCTTTCTAATACAATTATGAAAGAGGCATTTTTTAATTTCCCCTTAATAGATAATGAATTTAAAAATACTGATTATTAGGATGGCCCTCCACTTATACTTTTCCGATTTAATTTCATCTCAGGATTAATTGAGTCGAAAGCTTGATACTTGATGCTTATCATGAAAGAAGCATTTCTTATTATGATTTCTTTGAAGATTAAATATCCTCCCACCTAGGAAATCACTCGGTGCATAATTTATCTTCTTTCATTTTGTCATATGGTCAGTGATGAGGGACTCTTTGGTAAGCAAAATGATCTTTTTTTTCTTCATGAAAGAAGCATTTTATGCCTCCAAAATGCCGATGCAATCTCTCAAATATCTACGATTCGATTTTCAGTGACGATGCACTCCATAGCATTGTCGTCCAATAGGATGACAAACCTAGGATATTAAATTGATAAGCCATTTGTTACGAACATTTCTGAATTTATTCTGATAGATTGTAAGAAAATTTTTATGGGACTGAATCGGTCATCCTCAAAATTAATCGGCTTTAATAGTTGAATACCTTATGCTAACTTAAAATTAATAATAATAATAAATAAAATGAAATGAAAGAGGCATTTCTTATCACACAAATATAGTGTAATATATAGTGTATTGGTAAAATATTTAAAGAATATTTTTATACATATGTTTATTCTAAATTCATTTGGTCGATGAATTAAGGAAAGATCGTCTATTTATTATTTAAAAAATAAAAGAGACATTTCCTTTCAAATTAATATTAAAAATGTGTTAACTATTTTTTGCTTCCCTAAATATCACTTAAAACAAGCAATTTTAAAATAAACCCATAAGCTAGTTTTAGACTCTCAAACTCATATCACCAACCCGAGAAGCACTATTATTCTACTTCTAGACTAGAGTGAGGTTAGTTGTCGACAACTATGTTGTTCTCACACTAAGTATGAGTTCTTTTATACTTTTCAAAACCATTGGCCTAAAAGTGTCAATGCACTTTCATATTCCTTAATACCTTCGGAGTCAATGTACATCATTTTACTTGTCAATTTTGAGTTATTGAATCTATATAATAATTTTAGCCTACATTACTATATAAAATTTAATTCTTCAAAATTGAGAAACAAACACGCATTTTAACTTTCTATGTCTCCGATTTTTAATTTTTCTGCCGCTTATATTAGTCCAATTTCATAAATGAATATTATTATTATTATTATTATTTGATAATTTATATGTTTAATTTTTTAAATCAATTAATTTTGAAAATGAAGAATATGATCCATAAAATTATTTCATTGATCATTAAAATAAATTCAAAATGCACATGTAATTCTTGACGGACAATAAATAGATACACCTTCATACTCCTTGAGACATGCAAAGTCCATGTTTTAATTTTGAGCAATTTGGATCTATGTAGCAATTCTAGTCCCAATTCTATAAAATTTGTTTCTACATGATGGATTGATGAAAACCGCATAAAATGTTATCGTCATGAGATTTACGGGTCAAATCCTGACAAAATCAGGTGTCAATCTTCCCTTGTACACTAATCACTGTCTAGGCTAATATCCTTATAATTTACCTTATTTGTATTGACTCTGAAATAGATTGATAGGAGCATTAGGCGAATTGCCTTTGCTGCCAATTGCATAAAATTGAGAAACATGCCACCATTATGCTCCTTACAACCTTTGTGTCATTATCTATCTTCGATAACCAATTTTGTGTAGTTTACGGTCATGCAACCATTTTATATTGGATATAAGCAATTGAAAAAGATACGGAGAAAAAATATATTCTATTACGAATGAGACTTTAGTCTCATATTAAAAATTTTAAGATACATTTATTAGTTGATATTGAATCACAAATATTATAATTGTGAATAATAGATAGGGAGAAAGTCTCTCACACATAAATCCAAAGACAAGATTTGCAATGAACCATGTTGACTCATATGCATGTGACATGATCAAATTGCAAGTGCATTGTTGTGTCGTCAAGTAATAAAATATCGAATCCGCAGGTACTGTTGATTAAGTACTAGTTATCTAAAGGATCAAAGTTATGTGTGATCACGAAAACAAAAGATTTGAGAAAGAAAGAATTGAGAGAGCAAGGGAAGAAAGTTTGAGAGCAAAGAGGGTCTAGGGAGGGTAAGTGGTCAAAGGGGGTTACCTCCACCTCTACTTGGTGACTACTTCTCCACATCTCATTGCATACTCAACACAGACATTGAATTGAACAAGAAAAAAGTATAAATATATCATAGAATAGGGAAATGAATAAATATAGTTTATACATCAATTTCATATCATAATTACTTCCTACTATTAGGATGTATACTAAAAGTCTTGTCTTTTCTGTATGAACATTTACATTTTGAAAGAGAATCACAACATCACTGTTGCATGTTTATATTAGTATGTGCATAACTGTCTGATACTTTGCATTGTAGATAGCATGGTGTGTGGTAACACACAGAAGATCATGTTATCAGTCCCTTGCAGAGTATTAGTAGAGACTCACAACCGAGATGGAGTTGGACAAACCATCGAGATGGTTGTAGTGTAATTAAGTGTGGTTTATCTTGATCATAGAATTACACTAGTACACTTTGTGTGTATTGAGCAGGATCAACATAGAGGTGATCCAATTTATACTGACTTTATAATTTGATCGGACCTCGGTTTATTATGGAGTACATGCTCTGAATCTCGATATAATAATGGGCACACGTACTTAGTAGTTATTTCTTTGATTTACTAATGAGCGAGATTTATTCTGTTAAATCGATAGGCCCGGTAAGTTGGGAAATAATGTTATTTACATGGTGTTGTTGGTGCCGGAAGCACCAAAGTTAAACCTTTGTTTTGATAATGGCAAAAGGTTCAGAAGTTAAGATTTAGTTGTGATCTAACAAGCTTATGAAGTGTGCAGGAAAGTCCTAGGTACACTAGGCACTAAGTCCTGGTTCTATGAATTGGGCACTAAGTCTTGGCCGCGGGTTGGGCAACGAAGACCTGGTGAGTGAAGTTGGGCACGAAGTCCTGGTGAGTGAAACTGGGCACGAAGTCCTGGTCGAGGACTGGACACCGAAGACCCGGTGAGTGAAGCTAGGCACGAAGACCTGATCGCAGATTGGGCACGAAGACCTGGTGAATGAAGCTGGGCAAAAGTCCAACTGGAGGAGCCGGTTGGCAAAAAGGTATATTCTCCCGAGAGGAGTAGGTGAGGACGCGTTCCCCGTAGGAGGGAACATTAGGCGTCGGTTCGACCTAGGGTTCCATTTGGGAGACCCAAAGTCAGAACCAAGACAGCTTAGGCTGTAAATCATGGTTAATATATCATTTGTATATGCTTTGTGTGTTTTGGAGCTAACCCTGGTTACAGGAACGAAGGGACAAAGTTTCTGAATTCAGGCGCCTCAATGGTATGAGGCGCCTCACTGGGCTAGGCGCCTATGAGGAGACAGGCGCCCCAGTGCAAGGCTACTCCAAGCATTCGAAGCAAACTACCACGCAAGCCTCTGGACTAAGTCAGCTCAGGCGCCTGTGTTAACACAGGCACCCCAGTCAGCTTAGGCGCCTCAATGAAGGGGATAGGCGCTGACCAAGCCTGCGAATTAGAGTTCGCATAGGAGAGGCCACGTGTCAGGCGCCCCCTTCGATACAGGCGCCTCACTGACTGCTATAAAAGGGAGTTCACCCCCAAGGCTTCCAGATCAATTGCTTTCAACTCTTACGCTCAAGCGCTCCACTCCGACAAGTTCCGTACTTGTGATTCAAGCGCTGACGATAATCTGCTGCTCCAGAAACTTCCAACCTCTCCGGTAGTCGATAAAACTGATTTTTCTTTAAAGTGTTGTAACTCTGTTTTTCAATTCTATATTTGTACACTCGAATTGTAATCTTTCATGAAAATATAGAATTGCCCATCGAAAATGGTCAAGGACCGTGGACCTTGGAGTAGGAGCTGACCGCGACTTCGAACCATGTAAAAAAAACTTGTGTTAGCGATTGGTTTTCATTTTTCCGCTGCATAATTGCTCTATTTATCCGAAATTTTTACGAACGATATTCACCCCCCTCTATCGTTTCTATTCGATCCCACAAGTGATATCAACGCGAGTGGTTAAAACCTGGTGCAGCCACCAGTTTGAGAGTTTTTTTCGGATTTTTAAATTTTTTTCTCGTTCGAGATTTTTTTGTTAATCGATGTTGGTGCAACACCACTCGATTTATTTTTCGTTATTAATATTCTTCCAGCACTACTAATCCAAGACTAAGTCTTGGAACAAGTTTCTTCTTATTTCTTTTTCAGTTAAAAACTAAATTGCCATGTAAGAGGGATACAACACCGCCAGACCCCCCATTTTGAGTTGAGAAGATTTCTCCTACTAGAAAAGTAGGATGGAAGTCCACCTGAAAACTCAGGTGGACATGTGGATAATTATCCAGTCTGGGCGGGAAATTTCTAAAAATGAAAAAGGCGTTGTGCAACATTATACCGAGTGGGACGACCCACTAAAGAAGAAGATCGAGGCCGACACGAAAGCAACTCAAACCCTGCAGTGCGGTCTAACAAAAGAAGAGTTGAACTGCGTAGGACCCTTCAACAGCGCGAAGGAGCTTTGGAACAAGTTGATCGAGCTTCACGAAGGAACTTCCGACACAAGGATCAACAAAAGAGATCTGTTGCCTAACAGACTCTACACAATAAAGATGACGATGGCGAGACAGCAGCCTAACTCCACGCTAGAATCCAGGAACTGATGAACGGACTGCACACGATAGGTCGCAAGGTTGAAAACCGTGACTTGATAAGGTACCCTTTAAATTCTTTTCCTAGAAACTCACTGTGGGCATCTATGGTGGATGCTTACAAGGTTTCTAGGAATCTATCAGAAATAAAATTAGATGAGTTATTTTCAGAGTTAGAACTGCATGAACAGACTAATGCTACCTTGGTCGAAAAAGGTATAGCTTTTGTTGCAGGTAAAACTCAAGGAAAGACTCCCAAGAAGAAGCCTCAACCAGCACCCGAGTCCGACTCAGACTCGGAATCAGAAGGTAGTGAAGGGGATCGACCCATGTTGGTTCGGCTAGCTCGGGATTACAACAAGGAACTTAAGTACCAAACGAGCAAGAAAAAGTCAAGCCGAAGAAAGGAAGATCCAGCGGAACCTTCAACGAGCTCGAAAGGTAAAAGCAACGTCATCTACTACGAATGCAACCAGAAGGGACACTTCAAGTCAGAGTGTCCCAACCGAAAGGAAAACAAGAAGGCACAGAGAAAGAAGGCTCTTCAAGCCATCTGGGACGAGTCATCTTCCGAAGAAGAAGAAGAAGTCTCGCACGCAAACCTGCTTGCCTTGACTGCCTCGGAAGACATCGACTCCGGATCAGAATCGGAACCAGACAAGGACTCCAACACTGGAAGACTCACAATCTCAGAGAATGGGCAAATCACTGTAAGAGGTTATTCTGAATTTGAATTATCTTAATTAATCTCTTATTTGTCTCGTAACTTAGAGAAATCCAAAATCCGGGTTGAGTCACTCTGACAGGAAGTAGAACGCTTGAAAGAGGAAGCCGACTCGAGATCCTTGGCCGAGCAAATTCAAGAAGGAACATCAACTCAGGTTCAAAAGCTTGAGGAAGAGAATTCCTCCTTGAAAACTCAAGTCAAGGAGCTCAGAATAGCCTTAGAACGGTTCACTTCGGGTTCCAAGGGTCTTGACATGATCTTTGGAAAGCAGAAGTCCGTTCTTAACCGATCCGGATTAGGTTATCGAACTATGTCAAATGTCAAGACAACGATCATATTACTCTGTATTGAATCAATCTAGAACCCAAGTCCAAGTATGGGTCCCCAAGCTCTATCTAAATAAACAAGCTGGACCAAACCAGTATTGGATCCTCAAGGACAAGATTCACATCTTGCCTAACCCTAATCGAGGCTATAGTCCAGGGGGAGCCAACATAAAAACCATATATATAGTAAGATAATTTTACTTTGTTGCTTGGTTGCTTGTCTAATTTTTTTTCTGCATTTTTTTATGCTTAGACTTAGGATTGGTTAGATTAATGACAAATGATTAAATTGAAATTTGAACAACATAGTATTTGGTGGAGGTGAGATGATAGTACGTTAGGGAAGCCTTTCTGATGGAACTAGACAAAGCTACTGATCCAAGACCCGAACTAGTTAGACCAAAATCTTTCAAGAAGTAATTTGAAGATGAATTTTCAATAAAAGACTTTGTCAAGGAAAGAGTTGTTGCTCCAATAAGGCTATGGCCAAAGAAGGCCTTGTGCCTCGCCAAGACCTGGAAGCCGATTACTGAAAATCAAATTCACTTTACTACTTGTTAACTTTGAATCTAACATAAATTTCAATTAATCTTAGATTCAACATATTTTTTCAAAAGTCAATAAATTTAACCTTATAAAATTTTCAAAATTAATTCAATGTCTTTCAAAATTAACCGCTTTTCAAAATTAAAATTTTATTTTGAAAACCTGTCTCACAAAACCCATAAGATTAACATGTTTGATAACATTAGATTGGGTGAGACAGACTAGGTTGTGAAATTCAATTCAAGCTATACCTAACTCTAATGGATCCAAATCAACAAATGCTTTATGTGTAGGAACATAAAGATTTGGACCAGTGGATGTTGGATAGCGGATGCTCCAGACACATGACTAGAGACAAATTGAAATTCACCAAAATCAAGTTCAAGAACCTAGGCTCAGTAGCATTTGGCAACAATGCTACACTCAAAGTCATTGGGTCAGGTAACATTGAACTTAAATCTAATTTCATCATTAAGAAAGTACTCTTGGTTGAAAATTTTAAGTTCAATTTGCTTAGTATTAGTCAGCTCTGTGATATTGGTTACATAGTTACCTTCACCAACTCTGACTGCCTGATTAGAAACCTCCAAAACTTAGAAATAATGCTTTAGGGTACTAGGAGAAAATATGTTTACACTATTAATCTACCCTTAGTACCAAAATGCTTTTTGACTCAGTTAGAAGAATCTAATCTTTGACATAGGAGATTAGGTCACACTCACACCAAATTGATTTCGAAAATAACCCAACTTGGTTTAATTAAGGGTGTACCTAAAATCAAGAATTTTAAAAATACTATTTGCAACTCCTGTAAACAAGGCAAAAAACTAAGTCTGCTCACAAACCAACTCAATCAGACTTAACCTAAACCACACTTGAGCTCCTACACCTTGACTTATTTGATTCACATAGAGCCAAGTCACTAAGCAGGAATCGGTACTGCTTAGTAATTAACGACGATTACTCCAAATTTACCTGGGTTAGGTTTTCCAAAAGCTTAAGTACACCCATGGCTACAAATGTCAAAATTGATAATGACCCTGAAGGTAAGCCTGTAGATCTTAAGTTATACCGAAGCATGATTGGTAGTCTACTTTACTTAACCGCTAGCAAACCTGATATCTTGTTTTCTGTAGGAATGTGTGCAAGGTACCAAACTTGTGCTAAGGAATCCCACGTAGCAACCCTAAAAAGAGTACTTAGGTACATTAAGGGTACCCTAAATGTAGGGATCTGGTATCCTAGGACTTCCACTTTTGAATTATCAGGATATTCTGACTCTGACTATGCAGGGTGCAAATTAGATAGAAAGAGTACAAGTGGAAATTGCTAATTATTAGGATATAGTCTAGTCAGCTGGTGTAGTAGAAAGCAACACTGCGTAGCCTTGTCCACAACCGAAGCAGAATATGTTGCCCTAGGAGAATGTGTAGCACAACTTTTGTGGATGATGCACACTCTTAAGGATTTCCAGCTTGACTACAACAAAACCTAGGTTTTTATTGATAATATTAGCTCAATCAATTTGACTAAGAATCCGATTCAACATTCTCGAACAAAACATATAGAAGTTAAACATCATTTTGTAAGGGATCATATAGCCATGGGTGAAATAGTACTTAAGCACGTAGACTCAAAATCAAATTTAGATGGCATTTTCACCAAACCCTTACTTGAATCTGAGTTTAGCTCACTAAGAAGGCAGTTAGGGTTGTGCTTAGTAGAATAGGAATGTTCTATATTGTTTTCTTAAAATCTTTTCTATTTTTTTTTCAAAAAATTAGCAATTTGAAAAATCATTTTTTGATCAAGTTTTTGAAGTTTAAAATGATTTTCTGACTTAGTTTTCTTTCAAAAACTACCCCCTTCAAAACTAGGGTTTTTTGCGCAAATGGACTTAGCTTAGGCCCTAACCCTAGAACTGCATGCACCTATAGATCTAGAAGCCAGCATCTCACAAGCACCTTAGGATACTTTGATTGATAACCTAGACTGGGTTGAGATGCTTAGGTCTATGCCTTGATTCAAGATGCTTTAAGTCTGTGCATCTGCAGTAATTGGGGAAATAAATACAACTTGAACAACAATCAGGTTAAGTGTCAAGCTTAGAAAATCTAACTTGATCAGATCACTTAACTTGACTAACCCTAGCAAAAGCTACTGTTTTATAACAGTTAGTAAGTAGCTAACTTGGTTAGACAGGACCCGAATATTAATGGTTCAATTTGGTTTGGTCCTTTTTCTTGCTTGAAAGTACTAGAGTTGGTTCAATACAGATTTTCAATTTGTCAAACTAGCTCAAATTGAATTACAATAGTCAATTTTTCTTGCTTATATTTTTTTTGGATATATGGCAAAGGGGGAGAGAAAGGAAAGAAAGGAAAGGAGAAATTTTTTAAAAATTTTTTCCCTCTTTCGCAAAAAGTTAAGTAAAAATCTAAGTGCTTAAATTTTTCTAAGTATGTCTAAGTGCTTAAAAATGTTTCTAAGTATTTCAAAACTAAGTATTGCAAATGGTTCTAAGTAAACTTTTTTTAAACTGTTTTTTTGCACAAAGTATTTTTCAAGAAAATTTTCTAAGTATGAAAATTTTGCAAAACCTTGTTGGAAAATTTTCTAAGTATGAAAAATTTGCAAAAACCTTGTTGGAAAATTTTCTAAGTATTAAAAATTTACAAAAACCTTTTTGGATAATTTTTCTAAAGTATGAAAAAAAACTTGCAAAACCTTTTTGAAATTTTTCTAAGTATATAAAAAAAGAAAAAAAACATGCAAATTTTTTTTGAAAGTATAGAAAGCTTGCAAACTTTGTGATCTAAGGTTACAAAACATTCTGAGAATTTTCTAAGTATAGAAAGCTTGCAAAATTTGTTATCTAAGGTTGCAAAACTTTTTCAAAAATATTTTATCTAAGTACAAATACCTCTACACCTAGTTAAAATCTAAAGTACTTACAATGTTTACAAATTCAGGGGGAGAAAACTGAATTTTATTTAAGTATTTCTTAACGAATTCTTTTTGCTTGTTAGAAATGCAATATTTTTTTTAACTTAACTTTTTGAACCGTGTTGCCATAAATCAAAAAGGGAGAGATTGTTGGTGCCGGAAGCACCAAAGTCAAACCTTTATTTTGATAATGACAAATGGTTCAGTAGTTAAGATTTGATTGTGATCTAACAAGCTTATGAAGTGTGCAGGAATGTCCTAGGTACACTGGGCACTAAGTCCTGGTTCTATGAATTGGGCACTATGTCATGTCCGCGGGCTGGGCAACGAAGACCTGGTGAGTGAAGCTGGGCAGAAGACCTGGTGAGTGATGTTGGGCACGGAGACCTAGTCGAGGACTGGGCACCGAAGACCTAGTGAGTGAAGCTGGGCACGAACACCAAATCGCGGATTGGGCACGAAGACCTAGTGAGTGAAGCTGGGCAAAAGTCCAACTAGAGGAGCCGGTTGGCAAAAAGGTAAATTCTCCCGAGAGGAGTAGGTGAGGACGCGTTCCCCGTAGGAGGGAACATTAGGCGTCGGTTCGACCTAGGATTCCATTTGGGAGACCCAAAGTCAGAACCAAGACAGCTTAGGCTGTAAATCATGGTTAATATATCATTTGTATATGCTTTGTGTGTTTTGGAACTAACCCTGGTTGTAAGAACGAAGGGACAAAATTTCTGCATTCAGGCGCCTCAATGGTGTGAGGCGCTTCACTGGGCTAGGCACCTGTGACGAGACAGGCGCCCCAGTGCAAGGCTACTCCATGCATTCGAAGCAAACTGCCACGCAAGTCTCTGGACCAAGTCAGCTCAAGCGCTTGTGTTAACACAGGCACCCCAGTCAGCTCAGGCGCCTCAATAAAGGGGATAGGCGCTGACCAAGCCTACAGATTAGAGTTCGCGCAGGAGAGGCCACGTGTCAGATGCCCCCTTCGATACAGGTGCTCCATTGACTGCTATAAAAGGGGGTTCACCCCCAAGGCTTCCAGATCAATTACTTTCAACTCTTACGCTCAAGCACTCCGATACGACAGGTTCCGTATGTAAGATGTGTATACTGAAAGACATGAGTTTCTTTATATGAACATCTTTATTATGAAAAGAGAATCGCAACTACACTAGGTGTTTGTTTATAATAGTACATACACGAAGTCCAATTACTTTGCATTGTAGATAACATGGTGTGTGGTGTCACACGGATGATCGTGTTATCAGTTCCTTGCTTAGTATAAATAAGAGGCCCACAACCGAGATGGAATTGGACAACCCATCGGGATGGTTGTAGTGTAATTAGGTGTTGTTGGTCTTGACCATAGAATTACACTAGTGTGTTTTGAGTACATTGAGCAGGACCGAAACCTGAGGTTATCCAATTTGTACTGACTGGATAATTAGATAGGACCTCAGTTTATATTATGGAGTACGATCCCTTAATCGCAAAATAATTTCAGGCATATATTATTAATTATTATTTATTTGATTCGCCAATGGGCGAGTTCTATTCTGTTAGATCGATAGGCGCGGTAAGTTGGGAGATAATATTAATAATATGATGTGCTGATGATTATTGATGGAATCCATGTCCTGGTGAGTCAGGATGATGATGCCCCCTTGATGAGCTCAAAAGGTTCATCGTTCTAAACCCTACAGGTGGATTTGATCCAGCACGATGATAAGGTTGAGTGGTACTAGTCAAGGATCCAGAAGTTAATTAATTTGAATTTTCAATAATTTAAATTAATTAATGGGCATGAGAGATCTTAAACACGGAGGGATGGATGACTCGTAATATGTGGAGCCCATATGAAAATATGGGGGAGGGTGAGGAAGTTCAATTAAGATCCTTTCGTGGAATGAATCTTAGTTAATGGATCGGGTTTAGATCCATTAGTGGGCAAAGATCCAACTCCTCCTCTTGGTCCCTATCTTAGCCCTATAAATACCCTATGAGATCAAGAAACCAAGGCTTAATCCAAGAGTTGATACCCAAGCCTCTCTCCTCTCTCGCTCTCACCCTCATAGGGTTTCGGCGCCGCAAGGTTGAGAAGAAGGGGTTCTCCCCTTCGGTTCTCTTTACCTCCTCCACCAAGCTCTGGCTGAGGCTCAAGGAAGAAAGGTAGAGAACTCCTCTACCTTGAGTAGTGCTCAAGGAGGGCGGAGGAGGCATCGACGGCCTGTGGGAGGAGGCGTCAGCGGCCGGTGGGAGGCGGCGCAACCCAGCTTGCGGCGGCGCCACAAGGTTGAGGGAGAAGGGATCTTTCGGGCTGTTTGGGTGAGGAAGAAGGAGAATTTTCTCCTTCATCATCTCCTTCTCCTTCCTCTCTAGGTTCCCTGTCGGTCCGGAGGGCTTGGAGCAACTTCGGCGGTCGGCGGCGCAAGGGTAGAGGAAGAAGAGGCCGACGACGCAAACCCTAGAGGCTAGGGTTTTGGTCGGCTAGTAGAAGGGGTTCTTTTGGAGCTCTTGGTGATCTCGGATCATGGAAGATCATCACCCACATGACGTCCATGAAGGGAGGGACATAAGGTAGAATACCGCGAGGTGATTGGAAAGGTATATATTTCCTTATGCTTCTTTGTTTTTCCTTATGTCAATTTCGTGCCATGATTATATGTCTCATCATTTCATGTTTAATAATTTATTATTTTGATTCCAAATTTGGTGAATAAATTATTAACTGGACCCCGACCATAAACACAAAAGCCGGCGATCAACTCGTCGTCTTTTCCACGGTCGAACGGTCGAGCAAATTACAAGGCCGATTTTGGTAATTGGATAAGTTGTAATTTGGATTGTTCGGTACGGCACGAGATGGTCGATGGGAGACGGGTCTCCATTCGGATTATATTTTAATCCGTAGGCATGGAGAGGTCTCTCGGATCGACCAAGTATTCGCTTAGGAAGCCCGCCAAGCCATACCCAACACCGTACTCGTGATTCAAGCACTGACGATGACCCGCTGCTCCGGAAACTTCCAACCTCTCCGGTCGTTGGTAAAACTGATTTTTCATTAAAATGCTGTAACTCTGTTTTTCAATTCTATATTTGTACACTCGAATTGTAATTTTTCACGAAAATATAGAATTGCCCATCGTAAATGGTCAAGGACCGTGGGCCTTGGAGTAGGAGCTGACCGCGACTCCGAACCAAGTAAAAAGAACTTGTGTTTGTGATTGGTTTTCATTTTTCCATTGCGTAATTGCTCTATTTATTCGAAATTTTTAGGAACGATTTTCACCCCCCCTCTATCATTTCTATCCGATCCCACAGGTGTGTCGTTGATTATAGACGAAATTCGTGTCCTGGTGAGTCGGGATGATGATGCCCCCTTAATGAGCTCATAAGGTTTATCATGTTAAATCCTGCAGGTAGACTTGGTCCAACATGATGATAAGGATGAGTGGTACTAGTCAAGGAGTTAGAGGTTGATTAATTAAAATTGTTAGTAATTTAAATTAATCAACCGACATTCGATATCTTAAACACGAGGAGATGCTTGTACTCATAATAGGTGGAGTCCATATGTAAATATGGGGATTGGTGAGGTAGTTCAATAGAGAACCTTTAGTGGAATGGTTCTTCATTAATGGATTGGGTTTGGATCCATTAGCAGGCCAAGACCCAACTCCTCCTTATTGTCCCTATTGTAGCCCTACAAATACCTCATGAAGCCATCATGAATCTATCCTAAGCCTCTTATTTTTTTTTCTCTCTCTCTCTCTCTCTCTCTCTCTCCCTTAGGGTATAGGAGGCTAGCAGTGTGGAAGAAGAGGAGAATCGATTTCTTCTATTCTCTCCTTGTTCTCTCCACTTGAGGCGTGGTACAAGGAAGGAAGAAGACTCCTTCTTCTTCCTCTTGGTCGGACGCAGCTTGGGTGGGAGAGGAAAAGGCCGGCGGCGGCTCCTTGGCGCTCTAGGTTTCCGGCGGCGCCAACCTTCAAAGAAGGTCACCGGCGGCTGGTTGAGGAGAAAGCTCATCTCCTTGCCTACTCCTTGAGTCGGCATCAGTTGTAGGTGGAGGAGGAGGTGCTTCTGAGAAAGGTGAAGGAGGAACCCGCTCCTTGTGGCCGGCGGCAACTAGGGTTTACCCTTGGTGGTCGACGCATGTGGAGAAGAAAGTGGTGGTGCTAGGCTCTTGTTTGGTGACTTCGGTTCTTGGTAGATCATCGCCCACACGAAGTCCAAGAGGGGAGGGTCATACGATAGAAGATCGCGAGGTAACAGGAAGGTATAAACTCTTCCTTGGCTCTATGATTCTATCATTTTATGTGGGTTTTAATTAATTATCATGTTCTTAATTATTTGATAATTATGTTGGATCGAGAGAATACGATAGAGGGGGGGGGGTGAATATCGTAAAACCGTTTCGGATTATAAAATTAGAGAATGCACAGCGGAAATTAAAACAACAAACGTGAACACAAGATTTTTTACTTGGTTCGGAGTCGTGGTCGGCTCCTACTCCAAGGCCCACGGTCCTTGACCGTTTACTGCGGGCAATTCTATAAGGCGTAAAGTTTTACAGAAAGTCGTATAGTATTAATGTAGTAAAAACAAAAATCTAAATCTTCGTTACCGACGCCCGGTGTGGATTGTTCTTCAGTGCGTAGGGTCGTCGTCGGCGCTAGAACCTCGAGATCAGAAGTTTCCGGAGCAGAGCGCTTGAGCGAAGAGTTTTGAGGCGTTGGAAAAGTGTGTTCAGAAGCCTTGGGGGTCGAGCCCCTTTTATCGTGCACCTGGGGGCGCCCTCCACGTGTCTCTCGATCCGCCAACCTTCATCCAGAACTCGGTCAGCCCTTATCCCTCCAGGATCGGGCTCGAGGTTTAACGGGGGCGCCCGAGACACAGGGGGTGCCCCGAGTTGACTTGATCAATAGGCTTCTCGGCTGAATTCAATCCAATTGCTTCGTTGGTTTGGACCCAGGGCGCCCGAGGCATCCGGGGCGCCTGGGAGCACGGGGGCGCCCGGGAGCTTGGGGGTGCCTGGCCCAGTGAGCTTCCGAAGCATTTTCTTGCTCAACTCTTGTTTGGCTTTGACCTTGGGCGCCCGGGACCTCCCGGGCACCTAACCCAGCTGCTGCCCCTCTCCTTTGGGGTGTTCTGAGCTGCAGAAACTCGTTCCTTCGGTCCTGCATCCAGGGTTAGTACCATACAAAACAAAGCAAGAATGTTAGTGAATTTTACAGCCGTAGCTGTCTTGGTTCTGATTTTAGGTCTCTAAAATGGAATCCTAGGTCGAACCGACGTCTACTGTTCCCTCGACGGGGAACGCGTCCTCACCTACTCCTCTAAGGAGAATTTATATGTTGCCAACCAGCTCCTCCGATTGGACTTTTGCCCAGCAGTCCTTCGCCAGGTGCCTAGCAGTCCTTCGCCAGGTCTTCAGTACCAAGCAGTCCTTCGGCTGGTGCCCAGCAATCCTTCGCTAGGTCTTCAGTACCAAGCAGTCCTTCGCCTGGTGCCTAGCAGTCCTTCGCTAGGTCTTCGACTCCTAGCAGCCCTTCGCTAGGTGCCCAGCAGTCCTTCGCCAGGTCTTAGGGTTTCGATGCCTAGCAGTCCTTCGCTAGGACTTCAATCTGCATACTCAAGTAACATATTAGAGAACAAATAATACTTAACTTTTGAACCCTTTGCCAATATCAAAACACAGGTTTGACTTGGATGCTGCCTGCACCAACAATCTTTCCCTTTTTGATTTATGACAACCCGGTTCAAAAAGTTAAGTTAATCATAAACAGGTGAAATATCAGTTTAGTTTCCTCCCCTGGAAGGAATCTCCCCCTAGGTTTTTCAAAGGTTCGTGAGGTTTGAAAAATTTCTCAGTCTAAAAATAGAATTGATTTTTCAACACTTAGAACATATTTCAAAAGAAGTTTTAGAAAATATTTTCCAAAAAATTTTGGCTGGGCACTTAAAAAAAATTTATACTTAGAAATTTTACACTTTAGAGAAATTTTCAAGTCAATAACTTAGTAGAAATTTTCTAAACATCTTCTAAAGTTTTTATTACTAAAGGAATTTTTGAGTTAAAAAAAATTTCAATTTCTTTAGTACTTTAGAAACTTTTTACTTAAAAACTTTTCTATTTAAGATAAGTACTTAGAAAAAGTTTTGAACATAACCCTAGTTTTGAAGGGGGTAGTTTTAAATAAAAACTAAGTCGAAACAATTTTTTTTTTAATTGCAATAGAGATTTTGAAAATCAAGTAAAGCTGTTTAAAAACAGAAGTAGAGTAAACCTATTCTACCAAGCATAATGATCAGCAAATAGTCAACTCCATAAGTCAGCTGGTCAAAAGAGAGAACCAGCACAGTCATACCACAGTCAAATACAAGTCAACCCTACTGAGTAAGGACAGTCAAACAGTCACTAGTACAATGCCAATCTAATCTAGGAGGAAGGACCGGGACGATCGGATGAGCCTGGCTGCCAGGATGGAAATAGCGACATCATCTCGTGATACCGTACGTCGCTGGTCTCTCGATCGGCTCGGCGAGCATCCATATACTCCGCGTGATTAACTTCTACTTCCTCCCTCAGACTGTGTACCTCGGTCCGAAGTAGAGCTAGCGTCTCGGCAGTCATCGGAGGTGGGGGCTCGTCCATCTGCTGTCGAATCTCGGCCGCCAGATCTGCGACATCAACCTCAATCTCCTCATCTGAGTCGATCTGGGGTCCGGCTCGCTGACGTCTCCACGATAAAACCCTGGTACCCGAGACCTCTATACCAGCTAGGGAAAAGTTCCTAAAATCTATCTCATCAAATTCAGTCATTGCGGTCATCTCTCCATCGGTAATGTTACGACTGTGATGATGAAGAATGGAGGTGATGATGTGGCAGTAAGGGGTGCGTACCCACCCCTGAGTGGTAACACTGGACGCATATAGAATCGTGTGGAACATATGGAGTCCAATGTCGATATCAAGATGATGGATCAATGCATATAAAAGGAAGGTATGAAACGGTCGCATGGTCGCGACGTCCCTAGTGGATAACGGTAGAATGCAGCGGACTAGAACTCTATAAAGAGCGTAGTCCTGGACCTGAAGGTCAACAGACTAAAATCATCTGGCCAAAGGGTTTCTAGCATCCCTATAGAAGTAGGAGTATAGAGTGTCTAGGTTGATGTGAGAGTAAGGAGCATCAAAAGGAGGATCTCGAGGAGGATAGCAGCAAAAGGTGGACCGAGAGAGTCGTAGTCCAAGAAATCGGTTGAGCAACGAAGGTGTGATTGTCAAGGGCATCTCTTGCACGGTGGTGATAAACATAAGATCATTCTGTCTAACTATGTTGTTATAAAATTCTGCACATAAGGTTGTGTTAATTGGATGAGTGCAGAATACAAGGTTGTCTAGTTGGTAAAAGTTGATGACATTCATGCCCAATGGACAAGATTGAGTGAAGAATTACCTATTTAGATAACTCGTTTTTATAGGTTTATATGTTGTTCGAGCAAATTTATTGCAAACTTCCAAGGTTGGGAACCTAGGGTCGGGGCTAGGTTCGGTACCGGGGTTTGATTGGTTTGCTCGGCGTTTTCTAAGACAAGAAGCATGCGTTTAAAGGAAAGGAATTAAGAAAAATAATTTTAAATGCGTAAGAAAAATTATACCGAGTAGCCGCTCGGGGAGGCATGGTCGAGGTGAAGTGGTTGAAGGCACGAGAGGGTCGTTCGGTCGCCTTGGAAGGAGAAGAGTTGGAGAAGAGAGGTGTTTTGGGTGTGGCAAAATGAAGAGCTTTCGGGTGGTTTATATAGCAGTGTTAGCTAGGGCGCCCGGGACAGATGGTTACTGCTTTTAGCAGTGACCTGCTATTGGACGGGGGCGCCCATGATGGCCCGGGCGCCCAAAGTTAGACCAAAACTGCCACATGCAGCTTTTGGTGTCTTGACCATGTCCTTGGGGGTGCCCGTGATGACCCGGGCGCCCTGGTTAGGTAGACATGGCAGTTTTTCTGCCTTGAACGAAGTGAAAGAGATGGGGGGGGGCGACCGAGGAGTCATGGGCGCCCGGCCTGGGTAGGAATTGACAATTTTGATGCATTGTTGACCAGTTTGACCATTTGACCATGGTTTGACTACTTTGACCATGGTTTGACTAGTATTAAACCAAGCAATAATTAGGTCAACTCTGTTCTAAACTACCAGATTTAATGTTTGTATTAAACAACAGTACAGGGATTAAATGAATTTTAGTTAAGTTAAATTTCACCATCTCACCCATTCTAGAGTTGTCAATCATGTTTGCCTTATGGGTTTTTGTGAGACAGGTTTTAGTAGACAGAATTATTTTGAATAATTTTGAAAAAGTTAAATTCATTTTGAGAACAATTGATTTTGAATTTATATATATATATATATATATATATATATATATATATATATATATATATATATATATATATATATATATTAAAAATGTTTGAATCTACAATTAGCTGAAAATTGTGTTAGATTTGAATTTGACAAAGAATAATTTGAATTTGAATTTCAAAAATTAGCTTCCAGGTCTTGGCGAGGCACTAGGCCTTCTTTGCCCGTAACCTTATTGGATCATCAACCCTTTCCTTGACAAAGCCTTTTAATGAAATTTCATTTCCAAAATTGCTTTTTGAAAAATTCTAGTCTAACTAGTTTGGGTTTTGGATCGGTAGCTTCGACTAGTTTCACCAGTCTAAAGAGACCAAGTAGAGTATACTTGACCTTATTAGAAGAGACTTCCCTAACGTACTATCATCTCACCGCCACCCAATACTATGTTGTTCAAATTTCAGTTAATTGGTTCAGTCCTTAAACTAACCAGTCTTAAGTCTAAGCATGGTATATTGCAGAAATTAAATAGACAAGCAATCATGCAATTTAAAACAAGAATGGAAATTTATCTAACTATGAATATTGTGTTGGAGCAATCAGCCCTAAGATGGTCCGGAGTGACCATATGTTTTGATGTTTGGGCAAAGGGTTTAAGTTAGATTTTCCCTTGTGTACTTATATGTGTATGTTGAGTGTGCAGGTTGTACAGGTTATACATATGGACTTGACTGGACGGTCTCGGTACGGTGAAGGATGACATGGAGGCAAGCTGGAGGCTTGCGTGTGCATCCGAGGGACCTTGGAGAGCAGGGACGATGAGCTGATGGGCGCGAACTTCGAGACATGCATGAAGGATGACATGGAGGCAAGCTGGAGGCTTGCGTGCATCCGGGGGACGGGAGCCGAAGATGAAGAGGGCGCGAAAGCAACAGTCGAGGCTACGGAGGAGGAGTCAGTCGAGTCGTAAGGGTCGAGTGCTGTGTGAATGTACTCGGAAAGGGCTTCAGCTAGGGACCAGTCGACTGCCCTGGGGGCAGTCGACTGGTAGGTGGCTGGTGAGCTGGCAAATTCGAACGTTGGGGGTGTCAACGGTCGAATTTGGTTGGCACCAGTCGACTGCCCTAGGGGCAGTCGACTGGTAGCGAGAAATCAGCCCCGAGTCCTATTTAAAGAGGACTTCGTGGTGGCTGTGTTTCTTGACGAATCTTGCTTGGCTAAGGCAAGGTAGTAGTCTTGTGTGCTCAGGAAAGTGTTTGATGATTGTGGAGAGGTTTCTCTACCCACAAGGAGCAACACGTTCTAGCCGGAGGTTATCCGGGGATTGATCCACCAACGGATTGTTGGATTAGTCACCCGACCGGGGTGGATACCAACTAAAATCGCCGTGTTAGCATTGGTTAGTGATTTTATTATTGTTTTACTATTATTTCCGCTGTGCAAACTAACCATGTAGGAACAAGAATTCGGTGAAACGCTATTCACCCCCTCTAGCGTACCGGAAACGATCTTACAATTGGTATCAGAGCGAGGACTGCTCTTGATTGGACTAACCGCCGAGAGAGTACACGCTAGAGGAGAAGAATGATGGAAGACAAACTTGGGGACAACATCTACACTCCGCCGGCCTACGACCGTGAAGACTTCGGGCATTGGAAGTCACGGATGGAGACGTGGTTCGCGATGAAGTGGGAACAAATGATTGCGCTTGAAGAGCCATATGAGACTCCAAAGGATAAGCACGGGAAGAGGCTTAGGCCTAGATATTGGAGTCAAGAACAACAAGATCTTTCTAGAGCAAACGAAAAGGTAATTAGTGTTTTAAGCAATGTTTTGCCTAATAATATTTTGAGTTGTGTAGGAAAATACGAAAATGCGCACGACCTATGGAAAAAGATAAAAGAATATCATGAAAATCCTACACAAATTCAAAAATCCGAAGAAGTAAGTTCAAGTGGAGAAGAGGAAAAAGAAAAAGAATCATGTACATCATCAAGTGAAATGGAAGAAGTGTCAACTTCTTCAAGTGAGGAGGAGGAACTAAGTAAAAGATCATCAACCTCCTCAAGAGAAGAAGAAAAGGCATCAATTTCAAGAATTGAGGGGGAGGAGAGACCCTCATTTACACATGATCAAGAGGAATCTTCCACATCATCCGAGGTTGAAGAAGAAGAAGTCAACCTAGTCTCCACCTCCACCTCCACCTCCACCAAAGCCAAGAGAAAGGACCACATTACATGCTTTGGGTGTAATGAAAAGGGGCACTACAAGGACAAGTGCTCGAAAGATAAAAAGGAGGTAAAATCTACACTTATTTCAAGTTCTTTAAACTCTAATATAAAGTGTAGGATTGGAGAAACCCAAGAGAAGAAGAGGAGGATTTGATGCTTCACGTGTGGTGAGCTAGGGCACTACCACACCAAGTGCCCAAGGAAGAAAGAGCTAAAGAAAATGGAGCACCTAAGGAGATGGGAAAAAGAAGAAAGAAAGAAGAGAAGAAGCCCACGTCAAGGAGGGACTACAAGGGTAAGGGAGGTAACTCCTGACCCTAGATTAAATTGCCATTCATATTTAAGTTCCTCCATGAATGCTAAGAATCATGCCAATTACCCATCCATGAATATTAGAAATAATGCAAATCATTCATCCATGCATGCTAGATTTCATGAAAATTATCTTTTTGTACATAACCATGGTTTTAAATATCATGATAGGAATAAGGATAACAAGGTAGATACATATCCTAAGATAAGCATGCATCATGGTAAATCTAAGACCTGTGTATCCAAGGCTAAAGGCATTAACCCCAAGGGAGGGAAACAAATGCATAAGAAAATGGGTAGTTTTAGGAATGTCCAAAGTGGGCATATGGACTACAAGGTTAAAGGTCTAGAGAGGGAAAATCAAGCCTTGAGGGCAAGACTTGATACATTAGAAAAAGCCCTAGAAAGATTCACGGTTGGATCTAAGGGCTTAGACATGGTGTTGGGTAGTATAAAACCCAACTATGATAGGTCGGGATTGGGGTACCGATCTAAGACCTCCAAGAGCAATGGAAAGAAGTATGCTGGGAAAACATACAATCTTAGTAAGGAGGGAAGGTCCAAGGATAGCAAGGGGATGCCATCCAAAGGTAGAAAGGGTGACTTAACCAAGGACAAGGTGTCCAAGATTAAGAAAGCTCACTTTGAAGGCCAAGAGTCACCGGTGGCACACCGGTGTGGCTTAGTGTGGATCGAGTCACCTAGGGAGGTGGCTAAGGCTAAGAGCTCAAGGGGGAGCTCTAGGAGCTTTTGGGGTCTATGGTAAATGGATTTCAAAAGTTTCTCCCTTAGGAAATTAGGTGAAATGTGCCAGAAAGGGTTGGAAGACTTGGGTAAGTCTTAATCCTAGATTTTGGCACATCAAAAGGAGAATTTAGGGAGAAAAGGTGAAAAAGGAGCTATAATTCACAAAATTGAGGTTTAATGGTGGAATACCATGTATTTCAGTGCTAGAAATGAATTGTGATCACGCATTGGAAGATACATCGAGGAGAAATCACATTTGAGACTTTTGGGATGAATTTCAATGATACACTTTAGGATAAGTTGAGTTTCATGCCAATCTTGGGATCCGGAGTACATTTGTTTGGAAACGTATTTTTCCCAAGTAGACATTGGCCCCACAAATCCCCCCACGAAGTTTCATAATTTTTGGAGATTTGTAGAATTAGTTAGGGATTTCTGAAATTGGGCTGGAAAACCTGAAATTCAGGTATCAGTCGACTGCCCTGGGGGCAGTCGACTGGTCTATAGACTGAAATGAAAATAGGTGTATTGGACAATCAAAATTACAAATTTGGATTATAGGATATGGCTGTGGATTTAAAGACTTAATTATGATCTCATATTCCTTAAATGAAGTGTTATCTCATGGGTTAATAAGGATTTATTGATATTTTGAAAATCAAGGAAGATTGATAAAGTTTCCCTAAGTATCTAGGATTTAGAGGTCTAAAGGGAAAATTGAGGACAATTCCATGTCTCCAATTATGATGGTTAGCATTAACAACCACATGGAATTAGAGATAGACTTGGATGTTGATACAAAATGCCAATCTCCTAAGATAATTAGAAGTTGTACCAAAAGTCAAGCACATTTGCATTATTTTGTATGGAATTATATTTTTCTAGGATAGAGTATATCCTAGCAAGTGTGCTTGCAAACTTTAGAGTTTTTAGACTTGTGTTGAGTTCGTTTTGGCACTTAGGGAATGATTGCCTCGGGCAATGCTATAAGAGTGTCAAAGGGGGAAGAACTCGGGTGTTGGGTTGTGTATGACTCAACGTGGTGTCTAGGAGGTTAAGTTGGGTAGAACTTGACCTGGGAAAAATGAAAATTGGGAGAAGGCATGGGTAAAGGGGGAGGTTGCCTCCTAGTTGCCTTGATTTTCATTTTGAAAATTTTGAGTTTTGTGTCAAACTTGGGAATGGTGATAGATACGTAGGTAGATGTATTTTTCCCAAGTAGGTATGGGTACCACAAAGTTCTCCACGAAATTGGAAATTTTTGGAGATTTGTGGAATTTCTGGCGCATTTCTGAAAATGGCCAGAAAAGACTGAACTCAGAGTATCAGTCGACTGCCCACTTGGGCAGTCGACTGCCAGAGGCTGATTTGGGTATCAACAGCTGGTTTGGGGTCCAAATGACAAGGAACAAGTGTATGGGGGTCTAGTATACTGTGTTTAGGGTCATTGGGAATTTAAAGAACCAATAGTTGGGTAATTATTGGGTTCTTTTTGATGTATGGCAAAGGGGGAGAAATATTATGTTTAAGTGGGAAACCAATACCTTTGCTAGAAAGAAACCCTAGGTTTAAGGGGAGCTAAGTTTGAGGGGGAGCATGGCTGCTCCCTTCTTGGCGTAAGGGGAACCTTGGAGAGGTTCTTAAAAAGCCTTTGTAAGTCTAATGTAAGGGGGAGCTTGGGAGAAGCTTTAAAAAGCTCGGTTTGTTGGAAAATCCTAACATGGAGGGTTAGGTGATGAAAATCCTAGCTTGGAGGGCTAGGTGTAAAATTCCTAACTTGGAGGGTTAGGTGTGGGATGCCTTGGGATAGGATCCAGTTATGCATTGCATATGCATTCATTTAGCATGGTTTTTACTATTTACTACTATCTTGCTTTCCTAACTTAAACGGATTGCCAAACATCAAAAAGGGGGAGATTGTTGGAGCAATTGGCCCTAAGATGGTCCGGAGTGACCATGGGTTTTGATGTTTGGGCAAAGGGTTTAAGTTAGGTTTTCCCTTGTGTACTGATATGTGTATGTTGAGTGTGCAGGTTGTACAGGTTACACATATGGACTTGACTGGACGGTCTCGGTACAGTGAAGGATGACATGGAGGCAAGCTGGAGGCTTGCGTGTGCATCCGAGGGACCTTGGAGAGCAGGGACGATGAGCTGATGGGCACGAACTTCGAGACATGCGTGAAGGATGGCATGGAGGCAAGCTGGAGGCTTGCGTGCATCCGAGAGACGGGAGCCGAAGATGAAGAGGGCGCGAAAGCAACAGTCAAGGTTATGGAGGAGGAGTCAGTCGAGTCGTAAGGGTCGAGTGCTGTGTGAATGTACTCGGGAAGGGCTTCAGCTAGGGCCCAGTCGACTGCCCTGGGGCAGTCGACTGGTAGGTGGCTGGTGAGCTGGCAAATTCGAACGTTGGGGGTGTCAACGGTCGAATTTGGCTGGCACCAGTCGATTGCCCTAGGGGCAGTCGACTGGTAGCGAGAAATCAGCCCCGAGTCCTATTTAAAGAGGACTTCGTGGTGGCTGTGTTTCTTGACGAATCTTGCTTGGCTAAGGCAAGGTATTAGTCTTGTGTGCTCAGGAAAGTGTTTGATGATTGTGGAGAGGTTTCTCCACCCACAAGGAGTAACACGTTCTAGCCGGAGGTTATCCGGGGATTGATCCACCGACGGATTGTTGGATTAGTCACCCGACTGGGGTGGATACCAACTAAATTCGCCGTGTTAGCATTGGTTATTGATTTTATTATTGTTTTACTATTATTTCCGCTGTGCAAACTAACCATGTAGGAACAAGAATTCGGTGAAACGCTATTCACCCCCCCTCTAGCGTACCGGAAACGATCTTACATATTGTTTTTAATTTGGCTCCCCCTGGACTAAAGCCACGATAATGGTTCGACAAGATGTGAATCTTGTCCTTGGGGATCCAATACTGATTTGATCCAGTTTGTTTGTTCAGGCATCGTTTGGGTACCCATGCCTGAATTTTATGTCTGGACTGATTCAGTACAGCATAGTATGATCTTTGTCTAGACTTGGTTCTATAGCCTAATCCGGATCGATTTAGAACCGACTTCTGTTTTCCAAGGATCATGTCAAGACCCTTGGAACCAAAAGTGAATCGTTCTAAGGCTGCTCTAAGGTCCTTGACTTGAGTTTTCAAGGAGGAGTTCTCTTTCTCAAGTTTTTCAATTTGAGTAGAGGTTCCTTCTTGAACCTTCTCAGTTAAGGATCCAGAGTCAGCTCCCTCTTTCAGGAGTTTTACTTCCTGCCGGAGAGATTCGACTCGGATTTTGGCCTTTGCCAAGTCTCGAGAAAGATAGGCAATTAATTCGGTTAATTGATTTCTAGTGAACCTACTTACAGTGATTTCGCCATCCTTTGAAAACGTGAGCTTTCCGTCTTCCGACTTCGATTCTGATTCAGTCTCGATTTCTTCGGAGGCGGTTAGTGTGAGCAAGTTCGACTGTGGGGCCTCTTCTTCTTCGGAGGAGGAGGACTCGTCCCACGTTGCCTGAAGGGCCTTCTTCTTTCTTATCTTCTTTGTTTCCTTCAGATTGGGGCATTCCGTCTTGTAATGACCCTTCTTTTTTGCACTCATAACAGGTCACATTTGGTTTGTTCTTTTCATTTGAAGGATCAGCTGGTTCTTCCTTTCTTCGGCTGACTTTCCTTCTGTTGGTCTGGTTTTTTAGTTTCTTGTAGTAGTCCCGGGCTAGCCGAACCAGCTTAGGTCGAGTTCCTTCGCTTTCTTCTGAGTCTGAGTCTGAATTAGACTCGGGTGCAGGTTGAGGTTTCTTTTTGGTCATCTTTCCAGTTTTACCTGCAACAAAAGCATTACCTTTCTCGGCCAGATTGCAGTTAGTCTGTTCATGTAATTCGAGTTTTGAAAATAATTCATCTAGTTTAATTTTAGACAAATCCCTTGAAACTTTGTACATATCTACCATAGATGCCCATAAAGTATTTCTAGGGAAGGCGTTAAGAGCATACCTGATCAGATCATGGTTCTCTACCTTGTGACTGATGGTGTGTAGACCGTTCATCAGCTCCTGAATTCTGGCGTGGAGCTGAGCTGCTGATTCGCTGTCGTTCATCTTGATGGTATATAGCTTGTTCAGTAGTAGGTCCCTCTTGCTGATCCGGGTGTCGGAGGTTCCTTCGTGCAACTCAATTAGCTTACCCCAGAGTTCTTTTGTATTGTTGAATGAACCTACCCGGTTCAACTCCTCTTTGGTTAGGCCGCATTGAAGTGTTTGAGTTGCTTTGGCGTCGGCTCCAATTTTCCTTTTTAGGGCGGTATCCCATTCGGTGTAGGATTGTGGCACTCCGTCAGCATTTTTAGGGATGTCCAAACCAGACTGGATTATTATCTACATGTCTACCTGAGTTTTTAGGTGGACTTCCATCCGACTTTTCCAGTAGGAGAAGTCCTCCCCACTGAAAAGCGGTGGTCTGGCGGTACTGAAGCCTTCTTGCATGGCCATTTAGGAGTTATTTCTGAAAAGAGAACGAAAAGAAAAAAAATGTCCCAAGACTTGGTCTTGGATTAGCAGTGCGGGAGAAAGATAAAACAATTTTATCGAGTGGTGTTGCACCAACCTCGATCAACGATAAAAATTCGATTAAAAAAAATATTTCATAAAAATCCGAAAAACTCTCAAATTGGTGGTTGCACCAAATTTGAGCTTCTCCGCTTTGATACCACTTGTTGGATCGAGAGAATACGATAGAGGGGGGGGGGTGAATATCATAAAACCGTTTCGGATTATAAAATTAGGGAATGTACAGCGGAAATTAAAACAACAAACGCGAACACAAGATTTTTTGCTTGGTTCGGAGTCGCGGTCGACTCCTACTCCAAGGCCCACGGTCCTTGACCGTTTACTGCGGGCAATTCTATAAGGCGCAAAGTTTTATAGAAAGTCGTACAATATTAATGTAGTAAAAACAAAAATCTAACTCTTCGTTACCGATGCCCGATGTGGATCGTTCTTCGGTGCGTAGGGTCGTCATCGGCGCTAGAACCTCGAGATCAGAAGTTTCCGGAGCAGAGCGCTTGAGCGAAGAGTTTTGAGGCGTTGGAAAAGTGTGTTCAGAAGCCTTGGGGGTCGAGCCCCTTTTATAGTGCACCTGGGGGCGCCCTCCACGTGTCTCTCGATCCGTAAACCTTCATCCGGTACTCGGTCAGCCCTTATCCCTCCAGGATCGGGGTCGAGGTTTGACGGGGGCACTCGGGACACAGGGGGCGCCCGGGTTGACTAGATCAACAGGCATCTCGGCTGAATTCAATCCAATTGTTTCGTTGGTTTGGACCCAGGGGGCCCAAGGCATCCAGGGCGCCCGGGAGCACGGGGCGCCCGGGAGCTTGGGGGCGCTTGGCCCAGTGAGCTTCCGAAGCATTTTCTTGCTCAACTCTTGTTTGGCTTTGACCTTGGGCGCCCGGGACCTCTGATAAGCCCAAAATACTAGATTAAATTGTCACGAAAGTGTGGGCTCATCAGATTTAAATATTTATAAACAGCTGGAAACCCTTTTTACAATCAAAATATGAAAATGTAATATAGGGGCCACAGGTCGTATTTTTCTCGGGGCTAGTTGTTGTGTTTGATTCGAGCTTGGTTTATGTGTCGTTTGTGTTTTGGGTTTCAAATGAATAATTGGGTTTTGAGTTTTAATTGAAAATGAAATTGCAATGGAAAAATAGAAACCTTGATTTAATAAACTAAACAAGAAAATTGGCACTAAAAAGCTCAACTAATGGAAACCTAAGTAAGCACTTACCAATTTTTTTATGGAAAATCGTTTTCTGTTTTCAACAAACCAAAAGATATGCTAAGAAATGAAGTAAAGGCAGTGATGGAGTTTTCGGAAACAAACTAGCTTGATACAATAAAAAACATGCAAAATTCAGAATTTGGACAAGTAATGAACTCAACTCAACTAAGAAGTTTTTAAAGCTAACTAAAACAGAGAAAATTCAGAATATCTAAAGGAGAGATCAATGGATTCCAAAAGCCATCTTATACCAAAAAAAAAAAAATGAAAACTGATGTGAAAATATTGCCCAAATCAGCTTGGCACACAAGCTGAAATTTTTGTGCCAAAATCTGAATTTTTGTACCTAAAACTACTTCTAGCAATTCAGAATTTTAGCTGACCGAATGCAATTTGGCAAGCAAATAAACAATGAAAAACTTGGCAGGAAGTAATGAAGAAAACCAGTCCTAAAGTAATTCATTTAAGACACAACCGAAAACTAAACTTGAATATTCAGAAATTTCAGAAATTAATAGCAGCATTGGAATAGATTAACTAGTTGGATGCAAAACTAATGGAACAACTACTAACACTACTTGAAACTAGGTTAATGAGCAATGAACCTAGTGATTTCTGAGTTTGGCCGGTAGTTCAAATACAAATCGCAGCAAAAACAGATTGGAAAATTCAGAATTACTTGGCACGCTAGCAACACAAATTGGCACGCAAGCTTGAACTAAATTCAGAAATGAATTGCGGAGAATCAAACTAATCTAATTACACTAGTTCGTTACACAAACAATCTAGCTAATAGAAACACTGAATCAAAATTCTAATGGAAGCAAAAACTATTCAGAATCGAAAATCTCAGTAGCTAAAACAGAATTTCAGAACAGGGATTGCGGCAAAATTAAAAACTACAACTAAAACTAAATTGTAAACCAATTAAACTACTCCTCGACCCTTCTTGAACTCACGATCTTCTTGGTTGTCAATCAAGAGCTGGCTTCAAACCCCTAGGCTCAGCAAATCAGTGGAAAATCAACTTCAATCTCTGAATTCGGCTCAAACTGCATCAGCTGGAAAATTTCGATCCGAGCTCTTCAATCTCAGCTTGTTGAGCTGCGATGAAGATTTGGAGATGACCTGAGCTCACTTGAGAACCTCTACAAGTGGCTCAGGTGATCTGAATTTGAGTGTAACTGAGATTCAAGCTCCCGGACCACAGAGAATGTGAAACCCTCAACAAGCTCTGTCCGGATGAAGTTTGAGTTGAATTTTGGATCGAGACTGCCTTCCAAGGATTCAGATGATGAATTTCAGTAAGAATCGAGGTGGTCGCACCTTAGATTGAAGAAAACTTGAAGAAGAATGGAAGAACACGAAGAACTGGAGAAGACGGCGAAGACGCGACAAGGGAAGAGCTGGGCAGATTTCTGATTAAATACTTAAGCATGGACGGCTGTGATTGATTTGAGGAAATCCAACGGCTGATCTTGCTCTGATTGGAGCCAAACTTTGATGATGATGATCTGGGGTCAGGATCTGCCTCGTGGTAGCTCAGATCCTCCAGATTTGCAACGGATGGTCCAGATCAACTTAGTCTTTGAACGGACGATCTAGAGCCCTCCAAGCTTGATCCAACGGTTGATTTAGCTCTGATTGGGATGAAACTTTCAGATCTTGATCATAGTGCTTGATCAACCCTAACCCTAGTTCGGATTGCTTCAGATTGTCCCGGATGGCTCAGATCTAGCCGCTTTTGAATCGGACGGCCCGGATTAATTGTAAGCTTGATAATTCGATCCGGTTCCACTTCCGACTCAAGTTTGACCAAATATGACCCAAGTCCATGAACCCTTCATGCCTACAAAAATATATCAAGAATTTAGTGGCCAAATAATCCAATTTAATGCAAATTTGCAATTAAGTCCAAAATAAAGGTAAGTTCTAAAACCTAGGGCAATTTCACAATTAAGCAATAAAAACATAGGTCAAACATGGATTTTAGCAACTCAAATAATCAATAAAAATGGTACTTATCAACTCCCCCACACTTAACCTTGAGCGTCTCGCGAAACTACTAAATATGGATCCCTTAGGTTTCTAAAGCATAATTAGAAGCAATTGAAAAGAAATTACCTAAGGTTGTCAATTCTCAAAAGTCTAAGCACTATGGATTAGTATCTTGTCCTTAAATCAACAACTTAGCCTTTTCATCCATCATGAGTCATTGAGATGAATTCAAATCACTAGTCTTTCAAGGAAAATTTTGGTGGCTCTCTCCTTAAGTTCTAAGTTGATGATGGAAGTGGAGCTCACTCATACACACATGCTTCTTGCACTACCATAGGCTTGCTTATTATCTACTCTCCACCATTATTCATGATTAGGATCAACATCTACAAAAACAAATGAAAACATGGAAAATGGTAAGAAATGAAATAAAAGCCAAGAAAATGGAAATTTGATGGAGTGGAAGACTTGGTTGCTCAAAAATGTTTCCAATGCATTTTGCTTCTCTTTACAGTCCTCTAGTGATATCCAAAAGTGTGGTGAAGTCCAATTTGAATAATTGCCTTTGAATTGAATGAAAAACCCTTCCTTGGCCTAATGTGCCAAGTTTTGTCTATTCGTGCCAATTTTGCTTTTCTCTTCTCATTCTTCTTTCTCTTCTTTCTTTTCAGCTCAGATTTGTATCAAAGAACATATGATATCAAGTGAAATAAATACTCGACATAAAATTTTCACTCAACAACCCTTGTAACTCACTCTCGATACATTTCCTTTTTGTTGGCACACCTCTTTATCATCTCAAAATTTTTTTCTTTCTCTCCTTCCTGTTTCAAGTCTGCAGCTCCATGGCATTGCTTTTAGACCTTGTAAAACTCTTTAATTCCTTATCAACAGTTAGATCAGCATTTATTGCAGCAGCCACATAAGTTTTAAATCAATTCCTTGCACTTCAATTTCTGCACTGCCCAGAATTTTTTTTCTCTCTGTTTTTGGCACAAATTTTCTGCCCTGATCAGATTTGGTTCCTCTCTTTTGAAATCTGTACAGCTGCATTTAAGCTTCCATCAAAGAATGGTTGATTCCTATCGCAAAGAACAGCTTCAATCCCAACATTTCTGCCCAAAAAGTTGAATTTCAGCCAACTTCTTCCTTTTCTTTTCTCTTTTTCGAAACTTCTATCAGCCATTTCTTTTTCCTAGATCTGAAATTGAATGTGCACCTTCAACTTCAGATACATTTTCATGCTTGATAACTTGATTCATAGCTTTTGAAACCTAGATTCATCTTCAAGTTGATACAATCTTGTGCAAAAACTGCTTGCATGGTACACTAGTTTCAATCCTAGCAGTCCACTGATTTTTTTCTGTTAATGCACTTGATTTTTTACTTGATACTCCCTGCTTACTTCAAATTCTAGCAACCCCTTCAATGGTTTCATAATTGTATAGCTGCAGTTCAGCTCTTAGAAGAGTGGCCGAATACATGTTCTATAGCCAATTTGATACCTCATTCTTCAATTTTTGTGCCAATTTCTTTTCTTCTCTGCAGATTTTTTTCCTCAGCCGAATTCATAGATTTGCCCTTCAAATCAGCTGTTGGCTTCTGATTTTGGTTGCAGAACAGCTGCCCTTGTAATGCAGTTCTGAAATTCCAGTTTTAGATTTCTCAGCCCTTGCTCAGTTTTTTTTTCAGTTTTAATTCAGATTATGTTCAGCTGCAAAGTCAGCTTGTGTTCAACTCCCTTTTCTTTGTTTCCCTTCTCTTCTTCACATTCAATAATTTGCAGGTGACTTTCTGCCAAGAATCAGCAATAAAAAGCTTGAGAGTTTTTTTCTTTGTTGCTGAATTTTCTGTGTCAGCAAGTTGGATTTGCAACAAGTCACTGCCGTGAGCTTCATTTGCTTCATGTTCTGATTCCATCCACTTTTCTTCAATGGAAATCTGTTCCCCAAGAGACTGAATTCAGCTGGAAGAAGTTCTGCCAATGATGTTCAACTTCAGCTATGCCTTGCTGAATTAAGAAGCCTGAATTTAGCTTGAAGTTGGTACAAAACTGCCTCACATTCCTGCTGTTTTTTTTTTCTTCTAGCTACATTTCCTGTTTTGATCTGAGAATCCAGTCAATAGACTGCTGCATTTGGGACCACTACAGACAAAACTCTTACCCGCAACTTAGCTCATTGATCTCCTTCAAAAATTCAAAAGTTTTCAGAATTCATCTCTTGTCACAACCTTTACCATTTCATTTCTGCCTTGAGTTCAGATATTTTTTTTTTCTTTTACAGCTTCAAATCAGATTTTCTTCATAAAGGCTCCACTTGATTTCGGCACTGCCTCACTGATTTCCAAAATCGAAATTGTTTGTTTCTCCTTGAATTCTTTGCTCAATTTCATCTCTTGACCACTACTTTCCACTTGGGTCAGAATTTTTTTTCGAAAGGGTGCAGATTTTCTCTTTGCTTGCCACTTAAATCTTCAAAATATAATAAGGAAACTCCATCTCCAATTGCTTCCATCTCAACCATTTTTTCTTGCTCATTTTTGACACCAAACTCAACTCACTTGGCACCTTTTGGCTTGAACTTGGCAAAAATTTTTTTTTTCCGACATGAATTGCATCCTTAATAAAAATTGATTCCAAATCACCAATCACTCCCCCACACTTAAATCTTTGTCCGTCTCGGGCAAAATAGTATCAAGAAAACATCCCAAGCAAACAAATCCATAGAAAAATTGGGGTTAAGATTAGGAATAAGGAAAGACAAATAGAGTAGACATGATTTTTGCCAAAATTGATATGGAAAGGTAAACAAGGCGATTAGTCTCTATAGATGTGATCCAATCATTGAAATATGATTTTGAAAGAACCTAAGCAAGTTCTAGAGTTCAATAACATGTGTGTCACAAATATAAGGCTAATTCTCACTGGGCAAAAATAATTTATCTCAAGTCATCAATTAAGAATCTAAAGTAAAATCGTACTCAAGCATCCAAGATTTCATCCATGAACTCAAACCCTAAGTTTTGACAATCAAATTTAATTTATTTTCAAAAGACTCTAAAATGCTATGAAAATAACCTAGAGGGATACATTTATTCCTAGTCATGCAAGAAAAAGTGACAAAAGAAATAATAAGGTATTTTCAATGACTCCTATTCATTCTACTCTACTCATGCATTTATTAGCAAGAAAATCCTACTTCTTGAAAGCATGAAAATGAAAAATGCAATAAAAGAAAATACAAGAAAGAACAATCTCCCCTTTATTTCTGGTGGACGGAGTCTATCCAGAAGTAGCCTCCATCTTGGTAGTGGAGGAACATGGGTGGCTGAGAGACTTTGGACTCCCCCACATTTGAACTTTACAAAAATTTGCTCCGGTGGCCGCAGACGATTCAGGTATAATAGCCATTGAAGGAATGGAGGGCTATGGATTAAAGTAAGATCTTCTCCTCCTTCTTGATGCCTTTCAGAAGTCCTTCCAAGAGGTTGAAGTCTGTTCAGTTGGAGCACCCACTCCTGAAGTCTTCTGGACCCTGCAAAACAATGTAATACTTCTCTCAAGCGTGCAGGGTCAGAAAGAACTAAAATAATATCAGTCTCTGCATAAAATGAATCCAAATCTGCATCATATCCAATTAAATCAATTTTTGGTGCCTCAATAAATTTTTCACAATTATTTCCTACAAAATTTGCATCCAAAAACTCATCACAAATAATAAAATCAATCCTTGGCACTTCAATAAAAATATCATAATTATTTTTCAACAAAGATGTATCAAGCAATGTGTCACAGCCTAAGAAATCAACTTTAGGTGCCTCAATGAATTTTTCACAATTATTTTCAGCATAAGATATATCAAGAGACTCATGACAAAAATCAATAATACTAGGCACTTTTAAAAAATTTTCACACTCAGCATTTACATCCAATGTATCACAACATATTTCAATTTCAGCAAATTCTACACTAGGTACCTCTAGGGATTTTTCACAATTAAATTCTTCAAGAGATGTATCCCTAAGTATATCATAAACAATAAGATCAGTTTGAGGTACTTCAATACAATTTTCAGAAAAATTTGGAGGAGTATTTACCTGATCTTGCTGAAAAATACCTGGAGGTTCTACAGAAGTAGATGTATTCATGGTCTCCTCCTGGTCAAGTAATTGCTCCACTTCAGGTTCAGGTTCTGGTGGACACTCAACTAAAACAGGTGATCCTTGGGTTCTTGCTTCCACCATGCAAGTCTCTACACTTTCTGGTAATTGTGGTGGTCCCTGGGGCTTAGTGCAATCCCCTACACCTATGGAATCATCTCCCACGCATGTTTCCTCAACCATTCCTGTATCAACCAAATTAGAAAAATTAGGACCTTCAATAATACTATAATCACAAAATAAAAGATGAGAATGGTCCTGTGAGATAGGAATGGGTGATTCTTGGGGCTCTGTGCAATCCCCTACACTCTCAATCCTATCCTCTGAATTTTCTGATGTATCAATCACTGTAGGTGGTCCCTGGGGCTCTGTGCAATCCCCTACACCTATAGATTCATCTGACTGTCTTAATCCAATGC
Source organism: Boesenbergia rotunda (assembly GCA_024364735.1). Classification (NCBI taxonomy): domain Eukaryota; kingdom Viridiplantae; phylum Streptophyta; class Magnoliopsida; order Zingiberales; family Zingiberaceae; genus Boesenbergia; species Boesenbergia rotunda. The sequence goes on along the minus strand of JAGFNQ010002005.1, from coordinate 202,126 downwards.
TTCTTCCAATGTTTTGAAGCCTTTGTTGCTCTTGTTGTTGATATAGTAGAACTTGTTGAAACATCTCCTCCAACCTTTGTTGTTGCATAATTTGTTGAAACATTTCCTCGACCTTCTGTTGGGGCACATTTCCTGCACTAGAACTCCCATAGCCTCCTTGGTTAGCATAGCTCCTTGACTGACCTTGAAATGATGAAGTAGTCGGCTGAAATGGTTGAGCTTGTTGAGATCCTTGAAAACATGGCTGTTGGTAAGACTGATTAGCGGACTGATAAGCTTGGAAACCTTGCTGGGAGTTGTAGCCTTGAAAGTTCGGATTTTGAAGTGGAAAATTCGGGGACGAGAACTGAAAATTCTGATTTTGAAACCCTTGATTGTAGGGCTGTGAAATCTGATTATAGGGCTGGAAAGGCTGAAAATTTTGTTGATTTTGAGTTTGGAAAGCTGGAAATGATTGAAAACCTTGCTGCCCTTGATGATATGGCTGGAATTGAGGTTCGAATTGCTGAAATGTAGGCTGGAAATTTGGATTAGAAGGCTGAAATTGCTGAAATGGTTGCTCAAAATTTTGGAATGGTGGCTGCCCATGTTGAATTTGTTGGAAATTTGGTTGACTTGGCTGACAATTAGGCTGAAAAAACTGATTTGGTTGTTGAAAATTGGAATAGGGCTGTTGGAATTCTTGCTGTGGCGGTTGAAATTGCTGTAATGGTTGATTGAAAAGTTGGTTCTGTTGAAATTGTGGACACGGCTGCTGATAAGTGGATGAAAACATTTTGAACCTGCAGCCCTGTCACAAAACAAACAAGAAAAATGGCAGTACCCGTATACAAAAGATAAAGCAAAATAAAATAGAACCCAATGATATGTCCAAAGGCATACAAGCAAAAATCAAACAAATCAACTAGTTGCTTCCCCGGCAACGGCGCCAAAAATTTGATAAGCCCAAAATACTAGATTAAATTGTGACGAAAGTGTGGGCTCATCAGATTTAAATATTTATAAATAGCTGGAAACCCTTTTTACAATCAAAATCTGAAAATGTAATATAGGGGCCACAGGTCGTATTTTTCTCGGGGCTAGTTGTTGTGTTTGATTCAAGCTTGGTTTATGTGTCGTTTGTGTTTTGGGTTTCAAATGAATAATTGGGTTTTGAGTTTTAATTGAAAATGAAATTGCAATGGAAAAATAGAAACCTTGATTTAATAAACTAAACAAGAAAATTGGCACTAAAAAGCTCAACTAATGGAAACCTAAGTAAGCACTTACCAATTTTTTTATGGGAAATCGTTTTCTGTTTTCAACAAACCAAAAGATATGCTAAGAAATGAAGTAAAGGCAGTGATGGAGTTTTCGGAAACAAACTAGCTTGATACAATAAAAAACATGCAAAATTCAGAATTTGGACAAGTAATGAACTCAACTCAACTAAGAAGTTTTTAAAGCTAACTAAAACAGAGAAAATTCAGAATATCTAAAGGAGAGCTCAATGGATTCCAAAAGCCATCTTATACCAAAAAAAAATGAAAACTGATGTGAAAATATTGCCCAAATCAGCTTGGCACACAAGCTGAAATTTTTGTGCCAAAATCTGAATTTTTGTACCTAAAACTACTTCTAGCAATTCAGAATTTCAGCTGACCGAATGCAATTTGGCAAGCAAACAAACAATGAAAAACTTGGCAGGAAGTAATGAAGAAAACCAGTCCTAAAGTAATTCATTTAAGACAACCGAAAACTAAACTTGAATATTCAGAAATTTCAGAAATTAATAGCAGCATTGGAATAGATTAACTAGTTGGATGCAAAACTAATGGAACAACTACTAACACTACTTGAAACTAGATTAATGAGCAATGAACCTAGTGATTTCTGAGTTTGGCCGGTAGTTCAAATACAAATCGCAGCAAAAACAGATTGGAAAATTCAGAATTACTTGGCACGCTAGCAACACAAATTGGCACGCAAACTTGAACTAAATTCAGAAATGAATTGCGGAGAATCAAACTAATCTAATTACACTAGTTCGTTACACAAACAATCTAGCTAATAGAAACACTGAATCAAAATTCTAATGGAAGCAAAAACTATTCAGAATCGAAAATCTCAGTAGCTAAAACAGAATTTCAGAACAGGGATTGCGGCAAAATTAAAAACTACAACTAAAACTAAATTGTAAACCAATTAAACTACTCCTCGACCCTTCTTGAGCTCACGATCTTCTTGGTTGTCAATCAAGAGCTGGCTTCGAACCCCTAGGCTCAGCAAATCAGTGGAAAATCAACTTCAATCTCTGAATTCGGCTCAAACTGCATCAGCTGGAAAATTTCGATCCGAGCTCTTCAATCTCGGCTTGTTGAGCTGCGATGAAGATTTGGAGATGACCTGAGCTCACCTGAGAACCCCTACAAGTGGCTCAGGTGATCTGAATTTGAGTGTAACTGAGATTCAAGCTCCCAGACCATAGAGAATGTGAAACCCTCAACAAGCTATGTCCGGATGAAGTTTGAGTTGAATTTTGGATCGAGACTGCCTTCCAAGGATTCAGATGATGAATTTCAGTAAGAATCGAGGTGGTCGCGCCTTAGATTGAAGAAAACTTGAAGAAGAATGGAAGAACATGAATAACTAGAGAAGACGGTGAAGACGCGACAAGGGAAGAGCTGGGCAGATTTCTGATTAAATACTTAAGCATGGACGGCTGTGATTGATTTGAGGAAATCCAATGGCTGATCTTGCTCTGATTAGAGCCAAACTTTGATGATGATGATCTGGGGTCAGGATCTGCCTCGTGGTAGCTCGGATCCTCCAGATTTGCAACGGATGGTCCAGATCAACTTAGTCTTTGAACGGACGATCTAGAGCCCTCCAAGCTTGATCCAACGGTTGATTTAGCTCTGATTGGGATGAAACATTCAGATCTTGATCATAGTGCTTGATCAACCCTAACCCTAGCTCGGATTGCTTCAGATTGTCCCGGATGGCTCAGATCTAGCCGCTTTTGAATCGGACGGCCCGGATTAATTGTAAGCTTGATAATTCGATCCGGTTCCACTTCCGACTCAAGTTTGACCCAATATAACCCAAGTCCATGAACCCTTCATGCCTACAAAAATATATCAAGAATTTAGTGGCCAAACAATCCAATTTAATGCAAATTTGCAATTAAGTCCAAAATAAAGGTAAGTTCTAAAACCTAGGGCAATTTCACAATTAAGCAATAAAAACATAGGTCAAACATGGATTTTAGCAACTCAAATAATCAATAAAAATGGTACTTATCAACCTCCCGGGTGCCTAACCCAGCTGCTGCCCCTCTCCTTAGGGGTGTTCTGAGCTGCAGGAACTCGTTCCTTCGGTCCTGCATCCAAGGTTAGTACCAAACAAAACAAAGCAAGAATGTTAGTGAATTTTACAGCCGTAGCTGTCTTGGTTCTGACTTTGGGTCTCCAAAATGGAACCCTAGGTCGATCCGACGCCTACTGTTCCCTCGACGAGGAACGCGTCCTCACCTACTCCTCTAAGGAGAATTTACCTGTTGCCAACCGGCTCCTCCGGTTGGACTTTTGCCCAGCAGTCCTTCGCTAGGTGCCTAGCAGTCCTTCACCAGGTCTTCAGTACCAAGCAGTCCTTCGCCTGGTGCCCAGTAATCCTTCGCCAGGTCTTCGGTACCAAGCAGTCCTTCGCCTAGTGCCTAGCAGTCCTTCGCTAGGTCTTCGACTCCTAGCAGCCCTTCGCTAGGTGCCTAGCAGTCCTTCGCCAGGTCTTAGGGTTTCGATGCCTAGCAGTCCTGCGCTAGGACTTCAATCTGCATACTCAAGTAACATATTAGACAATAAATAATACTTAACTTTTGAACCCTTTGCCAATATCAAAACACAGGTTTGACTTGGATGCTGCCTGCACCAACAAATTATTGTTGATAATTAATTATTTTGGACCCTGATAATAAACATAAAAATCGGCAATTCGCTCATTGTCTTTTCCGCAATCAATTCGTTTGGTGAGTTATAAGGCTCAAACTTTGAGTTTGGCTAAGTTGTAACTCGAATCAATTGGTACGACAACGAGACGGTCGTATGGGAGATAGATCTCCATTCGGATTAATTTTTTAATCCATGGACATGTAGAGGTCTCTCATGGATGGCCCGGTGTTCGCTTAGGAAACCCGCCAAGCTATCCAACACTTACATCCTAGAAATCAAAGAATCTATTCTATGGAGAAATAAATACACCAAGAGACAAATAAAGAAGTAATTTACAACTCAATACACAAAATAGAGAGAAGAGAATGCTTATCAATGTTGTTGGCCTTCTCGGATGAAATCCTTGCTCTAGAGGTGGATGGATCGTCGAGATAGATCAAGATGGTTGCATTAGGGTATCCACCAAGGAGAGAACCCTCTCCCAAGAAAGGTGAAGAAGCCCCTCTAGTCAGAGATGATCACAAGAAGGGTTTCCTTCACCCTTTTATATTTTCCCCAAGCTGTCTAGATTTGCAGATTTGTTGGGCTCCACCAAAACAGGGTTTTCACCACTAAACTTAGTTTTATAGTATTGGATCCTAAATCAAAATTATAGATCTTGAAATTATCTAACTTTTGATAGGTAATACAATCCATGGTTCAAGCCGAGCTAAACGTTATGACAATTTAAAGTTTGGTCCACGGTGCAGTCAAAATCCAACGTGACCGCCAACATGGGTGGTCGTGGTAGTCACCACGAGCTGCTGTGGTAGGCTTGTAAAATGCTCAAATTTGACATAGCATGACTAGGACGTGGTGGGATATGTTTGTGGCATTTTAGAAGTATTTTGAGCTTGATTTTGTCCTTATGAACGCACTTATATCATTAGACACGACTAAAGCGTGTTCATTGATTAAAGCATCATTTTGATAATCTTTTGACTCCCTTTTTCTTCCCAAATGCTTCGTATGTCAGCTTGATGATAAAGCTCGATGATGAGGCATGGCTAGCCCATGTAAACCTTTTTCAGCTCTATTCCTCTTTTTTGGTCATAGGAGCATGCCTGTGTCGACACAACCAGAGCTTGCTCCTTGCTCCAACTTCATGTTCCAAGAGGTTTATGCTCCATTTTAATTTGTTTCAAAAATATGTCTTATCAATGAAAACAAGCAAAGAGTAGTTTTCCGAACTAAAAAAAAATAAAATGAAACACACATAGATGAAAACCTAAAATATATACATATAAAATGGGATAAGATATGCATTAAATTACAATAAAACTCTGTATGAAGTATGTCATCAGTGAGCACAATCTATACACGTTGAATGCCTAACCGATTGGGACAAAATTCGTCCAAGTTGAACTATGAGCACTCAACTATTGGAAATGATTGGATGGCTAGAGGGGGGAGGGGGTGAATAGGTTCTTGCCCATAATTTAAGTGTTTCTTCCTACAAGGTTAGCATGTGCAAGCGGAAACAAAATAAATAATGAAAATACAAGCGCTTGTTGGATCGAGAGAACCGATAGGGGGGGGGTGAATATCGGAAATCGTTCGGATTTAGGGAAAGAGAAATTGCACAGCGGAAGATAAAAATAAACACGCGAACACAGTAATTTTTACTTGGTTCGGAGCCTAGGTCGACTCCTACTCCAAGGCCCACGGTCGTTCACCGTTTACTTTGGGCAATTCTATATGAGGCGCAATAATAGTTTACACAGATTGATTTACAAATACAGTACAGTAAACTTAACAATTAAAAAGAGGCTCTTCTTTTACCGACGTCCGATGTAGGTTGTCTTTTTCGGAGCAGCAGGACGTCGTCGGCTCGAGTTGGGAGGTTTCCGGAGCGAGGCGCGAGAGCGGAAGAGCGTAGAAGCGTTGATTGAAGGTTGTTGTGAAGCCTGGGGTCGAGGGTCCTTTATATAGGGCCTGGGGGCGCCCGGGACGTCGGGGGCGCCCCCCACGTGTCACACGATCCGCCTTGGTCTCGGTCAGCTTCTATCCCTTCAAATTCGGGATCAGACCTTGACCGGGGCGCCCGGAGCGCTGGGGCCGCCCGGGTTGACCGGGTCAAAACTTTATCCCTTAGCTTCGCTTGGTTGAGCTTCGATGCTTTGCTGTTGGGGGCGCCCGGAGCGCTGGGGGCGCCCGGGACAGCGGGGGCGCCTGGGAGCACGGGGGCGCCCGGGAGTTGAACTGTCGAAGCTTGCTTTGTCTTCTTGTGTTTTGTGTTCACCTTGGGGGCGCCCGGGACACTCCGGGTGCCCTGGTCAGCTGTTGCCTCATTCCTTTGAGGCTCTCTGAGCTGCAGACACTCGTTCCTTCGGTCCTGCATCCAGGGTTAGTCCAAAACACAATAAAACAATAAAATATTAGTTTATACAGCCTTGGCTGTCTTGGTTCTGACTTTGGGCCTCCAAAATGGAACCCTAGGTCGAACCGATGCCTATTGTTCCCTCGACGGGGAACGCGTCCTCACCTACTCCTCTCGGGAGAATGTACCTGATGCCAACCGCTCCTTTGGTTGGACTTTTGCCTGGCGGTCCTTTGCCAGGTCTTGGATACCGAGCTGTCCTTCGCCCGGTGCCTAGCGTTCCTTCGCTAGGGCTTTAGTCCCAAGCTATCCTTCGCCTGGCGCCTAGCAGTCCTTCGCTAGGGCTTTTCACTCTGGCATTCCTTCGCCAGTGCCTAGCATTCCTTCGCTAGGGCTTTTTACCCTGGCATTCCTTCGCCAGTGCCTAGCATTCTTTCGCTAGGACTTTTTACTCTGCACACTAGAGTGACATGTTAGATAACAGGTAATACTTAACTTTTGAACCCTGTTGCCATTATCAAAACACAGGTTTGACTTTGGTGCTTTCTGCACCAACAATCTCCCCCTTTTTGATTTATGGCAACCCCAGTTCAAAAAGTTAAGTTTAATCAAAAGCATAAAAATTTGTTCCCTCCCCCTGGAGGGAATCTCCCCCTAGATTTTTCAAAACTTCGTGGGGTTCTAAGTTAAAAATTTTTACTTAGAATGATTTTGCACTTTGAAAACTTAAGTTTAGGTACTTTGGAAATCTTTTGATAACTTAAGTTTTAAAAGTACATAGAGGAGTTTTTGAAAGCATGAGTTTAGAGTACTTACAAAAATTTGAAGCCTTAAGTTTAAAGTACTCAAAAGTTTTGAAACCTTTAAGTTAAGTACTTAGTAAATTTTGAAACAATTTAAGTACTTAGTAAATTTTGAAATAATTTAAGTACTGAGTAACTTTGATACTTTTTGAATAAAGGATAGAGTTTTTTTTGTTTTTTTTTGAAGAAATTTGAAATTTTGAAAAAATTTTAAAATTTTAAACTCTCTCTTTTTCTATCTCTCCCCCTTTGCCATATATCAAAAAAATAGATAAATATAACAAGAATTAAATTACAGAACGGAAATAAATTTTATAAAAAAATATTTGCATGACTTTGCTGTACTGAACCAGGACTTAGACCAAATTAGTTGATTTTTTTCTTGTAGGGACCTGTCTAACCCATTTAGGTACTCACTAACTATTATAAGCAGTAGTTTTCGCTAGGGTTAGTCAAGTTAAGTGTTGCTGTTCAAGTTAGATTTTCTAAACTTGACACTTAAGTTGATTGCTGTATAAGTTGTATTTAGTGCCCCAATTACTGCAGATGCACTGACTTAAAGCATCTTGAATTAAGGCAAAGACCTAAGCATCTCAACCCTTTCTAGGTTATCAATCAAAAGTACCCTAAGGTGCTTGTGAGATGCTGGTTTCTAAATCTATAGGTGTATGCAGTTCTAGGGTTAGGGCCTAGGCTAAGTCCATTTGCGAAAAAGCCTTAGTTTTGAAAGGGGATAGTTTTGAAATAAAACTAAGAAAGAAAAAAAAATTAAAAGAAACTGATTTTAAAAAAATAGTTTTTCAAATTCTTTTAGAAATTAATTTTTAAATCAAATAAAGCAGAATAAAATTGAGTTAATCTATTCTACAGAACACAATCCTAACTGCCTTCTTAGTGAGCTGAACTCAGACTCAGGTAAGGGTTTTGTGAATATATCAGCTAAATTGGATTTTGAGTCTATATGTTTAAGTACTATCTCACCCCTGGCTACATGGTCTCTTACGAAGTGATGTTTAACTTCTATGTGTTTTGTTCTGGAATGTTGTATTGGGTTTTTCGTTAGATTAATTGAGCTTATATTGTCAATAAATACTTGAGTTTGGGTGTAGTTGAGCTGGAAGTCCTTAAGAGTGTGCATCATCCATAAAAGTTGTGCTACACACTCTCCTAAGGCTACATACTCAGCTTCAGTTGTGGACAGAGCTACACAGTGTTGTTTTCTGCTGCACCAACTCACTAGACTATTTTATAACTGTTGGCAGCTTCCACTTGTGCTCTTTCTATCTAATTTGCAACCAGCATAGTCAGAATCCGAGTATCCTGACAAATTGAAGGTTGAGGTTCTAGGATACCAAATCCCTACATTTAGGGTGCCCTTTATATATCTTAGTATTCTTTTTAGGGCTGCTAAGTGTGTTTCCTTAGCACATGTTTGGTATCTAGCACACATCCCTACAGCAAAAAGAATGTCAGGTCTGCTAGCTGTAAGGTACAGTAGACTACCTATCATACTTCTATATAGTTTGAGGTCTACTGGTTTACCATCAGGGTCACTATCTATTTTTACATTAGTGGCCATGGGAGTACTTATGCTTTTAGAGTTGTCCATTTTAAATTTCTTTATTAACTCTTTAGCATATTTGGATTGATGGACGTAGTTTCCATCTCTAGTTTGTTTAATTTGTAGACCTAGGAAAAAGGTAAGCTCACCAACTAAGCTCATTTCAAATTCATTTTCCATTATTTTGACAAACTCTTTTAGGAAGTTTGTGTTGGTGGAACCAAAGATTATGTCGTCTACGTAAATTTGGGCAATAAATATATCTTTTCCTAGGGTTTTAATGAATAAAGTTGAGTCAATTCATCCTTGTTTAAATTCTTTAGAAGTTAAGTAAGTTGATAAACGTTCATACCAAGCCCTAGGTGCTTGTTTTAACCCATATAGTGCTTTAGTTAATTTGTAAACGTGGTCAGGTCTGTCTAAGTCCTCAAACCCAGGGGGTTGTCCTACATAAACTTCTTCTTTAATGAATCCATTTAGGAAGGCTGACTTTACATCCATTTGGTATAGCTTAAATCCTTTATGGGATGCAAAGGCTAACAACATTCTAATGGACTCAAGTCTAGCTACTGGGGCATATGTTTCATCGTAATCTAATCCCTCTACTTGGCTGAATCCCTTAGCTACTAAGCGGGCTTTATTTCTAACTATTTCTCCTTGATCATTTAGCTTATTCCTAAAGACCCATTTAGTGTCTATGATGGATTTGCCTTCAGGTTTAGGCACTAGTTCCCAGACTTGGTTCCTCTCAAATTAGGCTAATTCTTCTTGCATAGCTATGATCCAATCAGGGTCAGGTAGGGCTTCATCTATAGTTTTGGGTTCTATTTTTGATATCATAGCTATTTGACTAAGGTTTCTATAGGAGGATCTAGTCCTGACTCCTAGAGTTGGATCACCCACAATTTGATCGGTTGGGTGACTAAGTCTGGGTTTCTTGGTTCTCCTAGAACTTGGTTCAGCCTCAGGTCCGGCTGGTTGGTTTGGTTCACTATTTAATTCGACTCTTTGGGCTAGATCATTTGTTGGTTTGATAATTGGTTCAGTTGACTCATTAATTGGTTCAATAGTTAGTTCGTTTAAGGATTCAATTAAGGGTTCACTAGTTTGTTCATTATTTTCTTGATCAGAATTTGATGAAGTTAGGTCTGGATTATCAGATGTTGAGTTGACTTCTTCATCAAATATTAAGTTAGTTGTTTCTTCAATTTTCTTAGTTTGTTTGTTGTAAACTCTATAGGCTCTACTTGTGGTTGAGTATCCTAGGAAGATACCTAGGGTTGATTTGGATTGAAATTTCCCTAAGTAGTCTTTGGTGTTTAGGATATGGACTTTGCATCCAAAGACCCTTAGGTAGTGTAGATTTGGGAGCCTATGGTAGTACAGTTCATAGGGTGTTTTGTTGTGTCGCTTGTTAATTAGAACCCTATTCTGGATGTAACAAGCCGTGTTAATCGCTTCTGCCCAAAATTGGTTTGCTAAGTTAAATTCATTGAGCATAGCCCTAGCGGCTTCCTGTAATGTTCTATTTCTTCTTTCTACTATCCCATTTTGTTGGGGGGTTCTAGGACATGAAAATTCATGCAAATATCCATTGACCTTACAAAATTCCTCGAACCGTTGATTTTCAAATTCTCCCCCGTGGTCACTCCTAAGTCTTTTAACTTTGGTGTCGTTTTGATTTTCAATTAATTTACAGAATTCATTAAATAGTTTTAGGGTTTCATCTTTGGTTTTTAGAAACCTAACCCAGGTGAATCTAGAATAATCATCAACTATTACTAAGCAGTATCGATTTCCGCTTAGTGACTTGGCTCCATGTGAATCAAATAGGTCAAGGTGCAGGAGCTCAAGTGTGGATTGAGTTAGGTCAGATTGGATTAGTTTGTGATTAGATTTGGTTTGTTTACCTTGATTACATGATTCACATATTAGGTTTTCATGATTTTTAATTTTAGGTATGCCTTTAATTAGTCCAAGTTGGGTGATTTTTGAGATAGTTCTTAAGTTAGTATGACCTAGTCTCCTATGCCAGAAGTTTGATTGTTCTAACTGAGTTAACATACATTTGGGTACTAGGGGAAGGTTTATAGTGTATACATTATTTTTTCTAGTGCCCTTAAGCATGATTTCTGAGTCTTGTATATTTCTAATCAGGCAGTTAGAATTGTTGAAGGTGACTATATAACCAGAATCACATAACTGACTTATGCTAAGCAAGTTAAATTTGAAGTTTTCAACCAAAAGAACTTTCGTAATAATAAAGTCAGTTTTAAGCTCAATATTACCTGACCCAATTACCTTGAGTGTAGCATTGTTGCCAAATGCCACTGAGCCTAGGTTCTTGAACTTGAGTTTGGTGAACTTCAATTTATCTCCAGTCATGTGTCTGGAGCAACCGCTATCCAACATCTATTGGTCCAAATCTTTATGTTCCTACACATAAAGAGTTTTATTGATTTGGATCCAATTAGAGTCAGGAATAGCTTAAATTGAGTTTCACTGCCTAGTCTGTCTCACCCAATCTAGGGTTTTCAATCACGTTAGCCTTATAGGTTTTGTGAGACAGATTTTGATAAGTAAAGTTATTTTTGAGAAATTATTATTTATTTTGAAAGCCTTAACTTAATTTTTGAAAACAGTTAGGTTTATTTTGAGAGAAAATGTTTGAATCTATACTTAACTGAAAATTGTTTTAGATTTGAATTTCACAAAAAGTAATTTGAAATTGAAATTCAAAAATTGGCTTCCAGGTCTTGGCGAGGCACTAGGCCTTCTTTGGCCGTAGCCTTATTGGATCATCAACCCTTTCCTTGACAAAGCCGTTTAATGAAATTTCATTTTCAAAATTAATCTTTGAAAAAGTTCTGGTCTAACTAGTTTGGATTTTGGATCGGTAGCTTCGGCTAGTTTCACCAGTCTAAAGAGACCAAGTAAACTTGATCTTATTAGAATTGGTTTCCCTAACGTACTATCATCTCACCTCCACCCAATACTATGTTTTCAAGTTTCAGTTAAGTTTGTTCAGTCCTTATACTAACCTTGGTCTAAGCATGGTAAATTACAGAAATTTAAATAAACAATCAATCAGACAATTTGTAAGAATTAAATTCTACTTAATAATAAATATAGTTTTCAATTTGGCTCCCCCTGGACTATAGCCACGATAATGATTAGGCAAGATGTGAATCTTGTCCTTGGGGATCCAATACTGATTTGATCCAGTTGGTTTGTTCAGGTACAGTTTTGGTACCCATGCCTGAACTTTACCTCTGGACTGATTCAGTACAGCAAAATAAGATCTTTGTCGGAATTTGGTTCTATATCCAAGTCCGGATCGATTTAGAACGGACTTTTGTTTTCCAAGAATCATGTCAAGACCCTTGGAACCAGAAGTGAATCATTCTAAGGCCGCTCTAAGATCCTTAACCTGAGTTTTCAGGGAGGAGTTCTCTTTCTCAAGTTTTTCAACTTGAGTAGGAGTTCCTTCTTGAATTTTCTCGGTTAAGGATTTAGAGTCAGCTCCCTCTTGTTGGGACCGGGTGCATGTTGACATGGATACGGGTTCGTAATTTAAAAAAATAATTACGTGCAGCGGAAGAATTAGCATAAATAATTTGTCAAATTATTTTAACCACGTATCTACCATGCAACCTTATGGTGTGTGGACATGATCATAAATTAAAATTTTTGCAGAAAGTAAACTAATTTACTCAATACCTCGCGTAACTCGAAGTAAGGGACGAGATCCAACCGTAGCGTCCCTTGGAAGCTCCGCCTCTATTCGCGTCCACGCCGAGTTCTCTTCGGGATGACTTCGCAAAGCCACGAGTTTTGTGCCGACGAGAACTACTAGATTCTCTAAAGGCACAACTAGAATATCAAGAGAGAGAGATAGAAACTAACCACCAAATAACGGAATCAAGATTCCGTGAAGGGAAGAAGGAGTCGCGACCCGCTTCGTCTTGGTGGTGGCTCACGGCAAGGGAGGTGGCGCCGGCCCTAGACAGAGAAAGAGGCGCCGACCCTAGAGAGAGAAGGGGCACCGGCCCTAGAGAGAGAAAGGGTGGGCACCAGCCCTAGAGAGAGAGAGGGGGAGAGTATGAGAGAGAGAGAGGGCATCTTAATCTCTTGATAATTCAATTGAGGAATTCAAGCCTAGCCTTGGTTCCTTTATATAGTAGCCTCTCTATCGCCAAGTCTCCTCTTTTAACGGAATAAATTTTCATAAGAAATTTATCCTATAAATTTTCTTATGAATTATTCCGTTATGCCAAGTTTTATTATAACTAAATTTATAATAAAACAAATACATCTCTCCTTTTATTATGGAATAAAATTTACAAGAAATTTATAAATTTTTCTTATCATGGAAAAATCAATTCATAATTGATTTTATAAAATTAAAATAAACCGATCCATGGTTCATTTTAATTTCCATAAAAAGAATAAATTTCTATAAATTTCTTTATATAAATTTCTTTATATAAATTTCTTTATATAAATCTCTTTATATAAATTTCTTTATATATAGATTTATTTATCCATAATTTTATAAAACAAATCACGCTTGATTTATTTTATAAAATAAACCAAATAAATTGGTTTTCTATCCTTGTAGTGGCCGGCCAAACCAAAGAGGGCCGGCCACATCAAGCCAAACCTTCGCGAATTAAACTCATTTAATTCGCCCAATAAGCCTTCAAAAGACTTAGCCATTTTAAGCTTCCGTTGCGCCTCTGATTAATTCAGATTCGACTTATTTCTCTTGATCGGAAAATCCAATTTTCAACTCGTTTTAAATCCCTCGGATTACTCATAGTGCGTGTGACTAAATAGGCTTTCGATTTATGTTGGCCGTCTATAATCAACCAATTATAGAACGATCATGAGTGGCACCTAGTAGTACATCATGACCCCCAATTAATCGAAAGATCAACGGTTGACCTCAGAAATAATTCTGAAACCCTTCAACAGCTCTAATGAATCGTGCCTCATTCCCTTCACCATCTTATACCCACTTGGTTCAGGACATGGTCTGTGTGTGTCAGTCCCCACTAGGCTGACTACGTCACACCTAGCCCAAGTAACGTTCTCTCATCCTTTGGATTTCTAATTACTCTCATGTATTTAAGAGACTCATACTCTAAACATGACATGCTCTGGCCAGAGGCTTTGAGTAACAATCTGACGATAGGCCTGGGTATACATCTCCTCGCAAGGAGTGGTGAATCCTTTGTAGGCTGTTCAAACATCTTCGGGCACTTCGGCTTATACCCAACCATCCTGGGTCCACACCTCCTTGGAGATGCTTGCTTAAGATGTTAAAGTATAAGTCTCCATGACCAAGATGACTTGAACACCGCAAGTCAAAGGATCATCGCACTTAAGCTGTAGTAAGAACTTCACTGACATGTCTATATATAGACTACCATGTGAAGTTTTATAGTCAGTCACTCCAATGAACTAGTTCCCTTAACAAGCATTCATGTTTATCTCCGGACATCCCAATGTCACCAGCCAGTGAGAATCAGCTGATTAGAGAATAACCCATGCTAGTCTCAACAGAATTGATAGTGTCCGTATTTATCAATTCATCGACTAGGGATATTTTCAATACTTCACAATTGCACATGTAGAGATAATCACTAGTTGTGAATTCATCACAAATTCTCTCATGCTGTGAATTGTATTGCGGACATTCAGTAAATGAGTTTAAGATCCCAATCAAATACACAAACATGTATACTCAAATAGTGAATTTTCATTTATTAAAATAAATGTTTACAATCATAAGACGATTGCCTTAGGACACTTTTCTCATATTACTAACAAACTCCCACTTGACCTAATGCCAATCGCTACGGTATCCAATACCACAGGCTCTAACATGACCCTCAAACTTGCTTTGAGGCAAGGCCTTAGTTAAAGGATCCGCTAAATTCCTTTCAGTGGGAATTTTCTCAATTTGTATGTCATTCCTACTTATAATCTCTCTGATCAGATGATAGCGACGAAGCACGTGTTTGGATCGCTGATGAGACCTTGGTTCCTTTGCTTGTGCAATAGCTCCATTGTTGTCGCAGTAAACCGGCACTGCTTCATCAATGGTTGGAACCACACCAAGTTCGGAGACAAACTTCTTGATTCAGACTGCTTCCTTTGTTGCTTCCGAAGCTGCGATATATTCCGCTTCCGTGGTAGAATCCACTACGGTGTCTTGCTTGGAACTCTTCCAACTTATTGCGCCTCCATTCAAGGTAAATACGTATCCAGACTGGGATTTGGAGTCATCCTTATATGTCTGGAAACTGACATCTGTATACCCACGTATTACCATATCTCATTCTCCATATATTAGGAACACATCCTTAGTTCTTCTTAAGTACTTAAGGATTGTCTTGACAGCCGCCCAATGATCCATTCCTGGATCCGACTGGTATCTGCTTGTGACGCTCAGAGCATACGATACATCGGGCCTTGTACATAACATAGCATACATAATAGATCCTATCGCGGATGCATAAGGAATCTTATTCATGCAAATCCTCTCGTCTTCTGTGCGCGGACACATAGACTTTGAAAGGTTGATCCCATGTCTGATGGGAAGGTAACCTTTCTTGGATTCCGACATGCTAAACCTTTTTAGCACTCGGTCTATATATGTAGACTGTGAAAGACCAAGCAACCGTTTTGATCTATCTCTATAGATTCTAATCCCAAGGATATAGGTTGCTTCTTCCAGGTCTTTCATGGAGAAAGTTTTGGACAACCAAATTTTAACTGTCTGTAAGACTGATATATCATTTCCTATAAGCAATATGTCATCGACATATAGTACTAGGAATACGACTGCACTCCCACTAACCTTCTTGTACACACAAGGTTCGTCAGGATTTTGTGAGAAATCAAACTCTTTGATTGTCTCATCAAAACGGATGTTCCAGCTCCTGGATGCTTGCTTCAGTCCATATATGGATCGTCGAAGCTTGCATATTTTGGTTTTATCAACCGATGTGAAGCCTTCAGGTTGTATCATGTATACATCCTCAAGCAGGTTTCCATTAAGGAAAGCTGTTTTCACATCCATTTGCCATATCTCATAATTATAATGAGCTGCTATGGCTAGGAGCATCCGAATGGATTTAAGCATAGCTACTGGCGAATAGGTTTCGTCATAATCAATTCCTTGTTTCTGACGATATCCTTTTGCCACTAATCTAGCCTTAAAGGTAACAACATTACCTTCCATGTCGGTTTTCTTCTTGAAAACCCACTTGCACCCTATGGGCTTAATCCCTTCAGGTGGGTTAACCAAGTCCCATACTTGATTTTCGTACATGGAATCCATTTCCGATTTCATGGCTTCAAGCCATTTATCCCTTTCTGAACTTTTCAGAACATCTTCATAACTGATAGGTTCGTCATCGCTTATGAGTAACACGTTGTTCGATTCACTTTTGAGAAATCCATATCTCTCTGGAATATTGCGTGTCCTATCAGACCTTCGAAGAGGTGGTGTTGTTTTAGGTTCAACTGATAGCTCATCATTATAAGTTATTGGTTGTGGGTCTAGACTAGGTGTCTCTGTAATGCCTATTGGAGTTTCTTGAACTTCATCAAGTTCAATGCCATTCCCACTGTTTTCTTGTAAAAGAAATTCCCTTTCCAGAAATACAGCATGCCTTGAAACAAACACTTTTTGTTCCAAGGGATGATAGAATTGGTAACCCTTCGTTTCCTTAGGGTATCCAATAAATAGACATTTATCAGACTTAGCATCCAATTTGTCTGATATAGTCCGCTTCACATAAGCAGGACAACCCCATATCTTAAGGTGAGTTAAGTGAGGTTTCTTACTATTCCATGTCTCATATGGAGTAGTAGAGACTACCTTGGTCGGGACTCTGTTTAGCAAGTAAACAGCTATCTTAAGTGCATAGCCCCAAAAGGATTTTGGAAGAGTTGCATGATTCATCATCGACCTAACCATGTCCATCAAGGTTCGGTTGCGCCTCTCAGATACACCATTATGCTGAGGTGTATACGACGGAGTCCATTGGGACAATATCCCATTGTCCCTAAGATAATCTTGAAACTCTTGACTTAAGTATTCACCACCCCGATCGGATCAAAGTATCTTAATACTTTTGTCAAGCTGTTTCTCTACTTCATTTCTGAACTCTTTGAATTTCTCAAAAGCTTCAGATTTGTGTTTCATCAAGAACACATACCCGAATCGTGAGTGATCATCGATAAAGGTCATGAAGTAGCTATAGCCTCCTTATGCAAGAGTTGACATTGGTCCACATACATCAGTATGTATTAGACCAAGCAATTCTCCCACTGGATTACCCTTTTCGGAAAAGGGTAATTTGGTCATCTTGCCTTTTAAGCATGATTCGCATGTATCAAATGAACTGGGTTCAAATGATTCCAAAATTCCATATCGGTGTAATTTGGTCATGCGTTTCTTACTTACATGGCCAAGACGACAATGCCACGTGTAGAAGTCTATTCGATTATCTATTCGAGCATGTTTGTTGCTAACTTCGATATTGAAAACGTCACCGGATAAATCTAACGTGTAGATACCATTGCACAAAGTTCCATTCCCATAAAGAACGCCATTTAAAGTTATGTAACAACAATTGTTACTAAAAGTTAAATGATAACCCTTTTCATTCAAGCATGAAATAGATACAATGTTCTTTATTAACGAAGTAACAAAATAACAATTATCCAACTCTAAGACAAGTCCAGTAGGGAGCTTTAGCAAATATGTTTCGATGGCAACAGCAGCAATCTTTGCTCCATTTCCAACTCGCAAATTCGCTTCTCCCTTGACGAGTCTTCTTCTATTCCTTAGCCCCTGTATGTCATTACATATATGTGAGCTGCACCCAGTATCAAGTACCCAGGTGTTTGAGGAAATAGAGTGACATTCAATAACGAAGATACTTGAAGAGGATGGGGCATCGGATGCCTTCTCTTTCAAGGACTCAAGATAAACCTTGCAGTTTCTTCGCCAGTGACCCTCCTTGCCACAATGATGGCAAGTACCTTTTGGTGTCTTTTCAGTCTTATTTGGCCTTTTTCTTCTTTCCTTTATTCTGTTCTTTGGCCTTCCTCTTAGAACCTTTCTTCGAGGAACCAACTAACAGTACCATCTTCTGATCCTGCTTCACAGAAGGCTCTACAGTCTTCAGCAGGTTGAGCAACTCAGGAAACTGGTCTGGAGTTGCATCTTCAGGAGGACGGTTAGGAAGTTGTTCTTCAAGGACATAAGCAAGCTTCTCTCCCTTGAGGACTATCCTCAGGTTTCGAAGCCAGTCCATGAAGTTTGGCCCAGTTAGTTTATTGGTGTCCAAAATGGAACGCAAATTCAGAGAAGACATGATCGAGTGATTATCCTAGAAATACAAATTGAGCTTATGTGAGAAGAATGATAAAGAATGCATCAATATACATTAATTAAATCCTATTTATTTTTCGAATTGAATAACCCTTTTTATCAATTCGGGAGATCGTAGGAACATCTCCAAATAGGTTGATATCCAACCATGGATAAGAACAACCAATGCTGTGGCCATCAAGTTATTCTTAGCTATGAAGGTAGGTAAATATACCGATTACATATCACATATATGTAACTATCACTTTATGCTATCAATTAATTGAATGTTTGCATAAATCATTAGGTTGTTAACTCATTAACAAGTATGCAACATTATACATAGCACCCAACTGCACCTCTCTTTACATCGACCTTGGCTGTGGCACAACAAATCGATGCTCCAAGCTTAAGGCTGATCCATTAATCAAGAAATAATTTTAATATGGTTGGAGCTCATTCAACTGTTTAGTCAGGCTTGGATGTGTCCAACAACCAAAACTAAGGATTGACCTCTGACTCCAACTATATTATTCATAAACTAATTCCATGGTTTGAACATGTTGAGGTTCAAGCCGGGCATGGATGTGTCCATCAACCCAAACGAGAAACAAAACTCCGGTTCTAACCATATTAATGGAAGGTGTTAGCCTTAATATTTTGTAAGGGGTTTTAGGTCTCATCCTTTCTTTTCTAAGCACATTCATGACATATAATTATGTCATGACTAACGATTTCCTTAATAAAGTATGTATGTGACTTAATTTATCAAGTCTCATTAATTGAATTAGGACCCGGATTTTCTAATTCTAATTTCATACTTTATTCAAGGAATTGTTTTGGGAAACAATTTCCTAAATTGTCATAATCAATTTTGGAAATAATATGTTTAAGACTTTGATTTCTCTAAATCAAATCTTATTAAATTATGAGACAGATTCCCTTAATTCAACCACATATTATTTTCATGAAAATCTCATTTAAGAAAACTCTATAGGAAACCATTTTCCTAATTAATTTTGGAGACAACAATATGTAAGAGCATCACCTCTTAAATCAAATTTCCAAAATTTGATCACATATTTTATTCATGGATTAATTAATTACAACAAATTGTTTTCTAAGGGTGGCTCCCCGAGGCTCAGATACCCAAAGAAAAGAAATTTGTCGTAAATCCAATTTGGTCCGCTCCCCGAGGCGTAACCAAATTAAACATGACAATTTTATTCAAAATGGGAAATTAAATAACAACAACTAACTTTAAATTGGACGGCTCCCCGAGGCTCAATCCAAAATAAAGAATTTTGTTAATAATTTAAAACCAATTCGAATTTAATTGTCAATTAATAATCCATAAATTTGTCTAGACTTTCTTGAAAGAAAGTGCCAAAAATTACGAGATTTCAAAATAGGTTTTCAGAATAATTATAAGTTTCTGGTACAAAGAAAACTTACATATTTCCAAATTTGGAAAATTTCCAAAATAAGAAATTTCCAAAATTGGAAAGTTTCCAAAAATGGGAAGTTTTCACAATTATCATAAAATTTCAGAAACTAGGATATTTCAAAAGTTTGCGAAATTTCATGAGGATTTCCAAACTTTGAAATTCCTAAATCTAAAATTTATCATAATTAGAAAGTTTCCATAATTGGAAAGTTTTCCAAAATTGAGATCATGATAAAGTTTTCCGCAAAACAATTATATGATTATGTCGAACACTAACCGGCTCTGATACCACTGTTGGGACCGGGTGCATGTTGACATGGATACGGGTTCGTAATTTAAAAAAATAATTACGTGCAGCGGAAGAATTAACATAAATAATTTCTCAAATTATTTTAACCACGTATCTAGCATGCAACCTTATGGTGTGTGGACATGATCATAAATTAAAATTTTTGCAGAAAGTAAACTAATTTACTCAATACCTCGCGTAACTCGAAGTAAGGGACGAGATCCAACCGTAGCGTCCCTTGGAAGCTCTGCCTCTATTCGCATCCATGCCGAGTTCTCTTCGGGATGACTTCGCAAAGCCACGAGTTTTGTGACGACGAGAACTACTAGATTTTCTAAAGGCACAACTAGAATATCAAGAGAGAGAGATAGAAACTAACCACCAAATAACGGAATCAAGATTCCGTGAAGGGAAGAAGGAGTCGCGACCCGCTTCGTCTTGGTGGTGGCTCACGGCAAGGGAGGTGGCGCCGGCCCTAGAGGGAGAAAGCGGCGCCGGCCCTAGAGAGAGAAGGGGCGCCGGCCCTAGAGAGAGAAAGGGTGGGCGCCGGCCCTAGAGAGAGAGGGAGAGTATGTGAGAGAGAGAGGGCTTCTTAATCTCTTGATAATTCAATTGAGGAATTCAAGCCTAGCCTTGGTTCCTTTATATAGTAGCCTCTCTATCGCCAAGTCTCCTCTTTTAACGGAATAAATTTTCATAAGAAATTTATCCTATAAATTTTCTTATGAATTATTCCGTTATGCCAAGTTTTATTATAACTAAATTTATAATAAAACAAATACATCTCTCCTTTTATTATGGAATAAAATTTACAAGAAATTTATAAATTTTTCTTATCATGGAAAAATCAATTCATAATTGATTTTATAAAATTAAAATAAACCGATCCATGGTTCATTTTAATTTCCATAAAAAGAATAAATTTCTATAAATTTCTTTATATAAATTTCTTTATATAAATCTCTTTATATAAATTTCTTTATATATAGATTTATTTATCCATAATTTTATAAAACAAATCACGCTTGATTTATTTTATAAAATAAACCAAATAAATTGGTTTTCTCTCCTTGTAGTGGCCGGCCAAACCAAAGAGGGCCGGCCACATCAAGCCAAACCTTCGCGAATTAAACTCATTTAATTTGCCCAATAAGCCTTCAAAAGACTTAGCCATTTTAAGCTTCCGTTGCGCCTCTGATTAATTCAGATTCGACTTATTTCTCTTGATCGGAAAATCCAATTTTCAACTCGTTTTAAATCCCTCGGATTACTCGTAGTGCGTGTGACTAAATAGGCTTTCGATTTATGTTGGCCGTCTATAATCAACCAATTATAGAACGATCATGAGTGACACCTAGTAGTACATCATGACCCCCAATTAATCGAAAGATCAACGGTTGACCTCAGAAATAATTCTGAAACCCTTCAGCAGCTCTAATGAATCGTGCCTCATTCCCTTCACCATCTTATACCCACTTGGTTCAGGACATGGTCTGTGTGTGTCAGTCCCCACTAGGCTGACTACGTCACACCTAGCCCAAGTAACGTTCTCTCGTCCTTTGGATTTCTAATTACTCATGTATTTAAGAGACTCATACTCTAAATATGGCATGCTCTGGCCAGAGGCTTTGAGTAACAATCCGACGATAGGCCTGGGTATACATCTCCTCGCAAGGAGTGGTGAATCCTTTGTAGGCTGTTCAAACATCTTCGGGCACTTCGGCTTATACCCAACCATCCTGGGTCCACACCTCCTTAGAGATGCTTGCTTAAGATGTTAAAGTATAAGTCTCCATGACCAAGATGACTTGAACACCGCAAGTCAAAGGATCATCGCACTTAAGCTGCAGTAAGAACTTCACTGACATGTCTATATATAGACTACCATGTGAAGTTTTACAGTCAGTCACTCCAATGAACTAGTTCCCTTAACTAGCATTCATGTTTATCTCCGGACATCCCAATGTCAGCAGCCAGTGAGAATCAGCTGATTAGAGAATAACCCATGCTAGTCTCAACAGAATTGATAGTGTCCGTATTTATCAATTCATCGACTAGGGATATTTTCAATACTTCACAATTGCACATGTAGAGATAATCACTAGTTGTGAATTCATCACAAATTCTCTCATGCTGTGAATTGTATTGCGGACATTCAGTAAATGAGTTTAAGATCTCAATCAAATACACAATCATGTATACTCAAATAGTGAATTTTCATTTATTAAAATAAATGTTTACAATCATAAGGCGATTGCCTTAGGACACTTTTCTCATATTACTAACACCTCTTTCAGGAGTTTTACTTCCTGTCGGAGGGATTCAACTCGGAGTTTGGCTTTTGCCAAATCTCGAGAAAGAAAAGAGATAAGATCATTTAATTGACTTCTATTGAATCCACTTCTTGATCTCGCCGTCTTCTGAAAAGGTTAGTCTATCGTCGTCCTGCTCTGACTCTGACTCGGTCTCGACTTCTTCTGAAGCAGTCAGGTCTAGTAGGTTTGACTGGGGTGCTTCTTCTTCTTCTTCTGAGGAAGATTCGTCCCAGGTTGCTTGGAGTGCTTTCTTTCTTCTTGTCTTTTTGTTCTCCTTTAGGTTTGGACACTCTGTCTTGTAGTGGCCCTTCTTCTTGCACTCGTAGCAGGTTACGTTGGGTTTGTTTTTGTCACTCGCGGGTTCAGCAGGTTCATCCTTTCTTCGGCTTGTTTTCCGTTTGTTGGCTTGGTTCTTCAATTTTTTATAGTAGCTTCGGGCCAGTCGGACCAGCTCAGATTGATCTCCTTCTTCGTCTTCTGCGTCTGAGTCTGAGTTAGACTCGGATTCAGGTTGTGGCTTCTTCTTTATTGATCTTTCAGTTTTTCCTGCAACAAAGGCAATACCTTTCTCGGCCATATTGCAGTTAGTTTGTTCATGAAGTTCTAACTCAGAAAACAATTCATCTAATTTAGTTTTAGAGAGATCCCTTGAAACCTTGTATGCATCTACCATAGATGCCCACAAGGTGTTTCTAGGGAAGGCGTTTAGAGCATACCTGATTAGGTCACGGTTTTCAACCTTGTGACGTATAGTGTGAAGACCGTTCATCAATTCTTGGATTCGTGCGTGGAGCTGGGCTGCTATTTCGTTGTCGGCCATCTTGATGGTGTACAGTTTGTTCAGGAGCAGATCCCTCTTGCTGATCCTGGTGTCTGATGTTCCTTCGTGCAGCTCGATCAACTTTGCCCACAACTCCTTAGCACTGTTGAAGGGGCCCACCCGGTTCAGCTCCTCTTTTGTCAATTCGCATTGGAGAGTCTGGGTCGCCTTTGCATCGGCTTCAATTTTGCACTTCAGGGCGTTGTCCCATTCTGAGTAGGTCTGCGGTACTCCTTCGGCGTTTTTGGGGATCTCCAGTCCGGACTGGATGATAATCCACATGTCCACCTGAGTTTTCAGGTGGACCTCCATTCGACTTTTCCAGTAAGAAAAGTCTTCTCCACTGAAAAGTGGAGGTCTGGCGGTGCTAAATCCTTCTTGCATGACCATTTAATCTGAAAAATAAGAAAACTAACAAAAAAATTTCCCAAGACTAGGTCTTGGATTAGTAGTGTGGGATGAATAAAATGAAATAACGAGGGGTGTTGCACCAACCTCGATTAACGAAAAAAATTCGAACGAAATATTTAAAGAAAATTCGAACGAGAAAAAGAAAATAAAAATCCGAAAAATTTTTAAACGAGTGGTTGCACCAAGTTTGAACTTCCTTGCTCTGATACCACTTGTTGGATCGAGAGAACCGATAGAGGGGGGGTGAATATTGGAAATCGTTCGGATTTAGGGAAAGAGAAATTGCACAGCGGAAGATAAAAACAAACACGCGAACACAGTAATTTTTACTTGGTTCGGAGCCTAGGTCGACTCCTACTCCAAGGCCCACGGTCGTTGACCGTTTACTTTGGGCAATTCTATATGAGGCGCAATAATAGTTTATACAGATTGATTTACAAATGCAGTACAGTAAACTTAACAATTAAAAAGAGGCTCTTCTTTTACCGACGTCCGATGTAGGTTGTCTTTTTCGGAGCAGCAGTACGTCGTCGGCTCGAGTTGGGAGGTTTCCGGAGCGAGGCGCGAGAGCGGAAGAGCGTAGAAGCGTTGATTGAAGGTTGTTGTTAAGCCTGGGGTCGAGGGCTGTTTATATAGGGCCTGGGGGCGCCCGGGACGTCGGGGGCGCCCCCCCACGTGTCACACGATCCGCCTTTGTCTCGGTCAGCTTCTATCCCTTCAAATTCGGGATCAGACCTTGACCGGGGCACCCGAAGCGCTGGGGGCGC
Source organism: Boesenbergia rotunda (assembly GCA_024364735.1). Classification (NCBI taxonomy): domain Eukaryota; kingdom Viridiplantae; phylum Streptophyta; class Magnoliopsida; order Zingiberales; family Zingiberaceae; genus Boesenbergia; species Boesenbergia rotunda. The sequence goes on along the minus strand of JAGFNQ010002005.1, from coordinate 178,034 downwards.
CCGGAGCGCTGGGGGCACCCGGGTTGACCGGGTCAAAACTTTATCCCTTGGCTTCGCTTGGTTGAGCTTCGATGCATTGCTGTTGGGGGCGCCTGGAGCGCTGGGGGCGCCCGAGACAGCGGGGGCGCCCGGGAGCACGAGGGCACCCGGGAGTTGAACTGTCGAAGCTTGCTTTGTCTTCTTGTGTTTTATGTTCACCTTGGGGGCGCCCGGGACACTCCGGGAGCCCTGGTCAGCTGTTGCCTCATTCCTTTGAGGCTCTCTGAGCTGCAGACACTCGTTCCTTCGGTCCTGCATCCAGGGTTAGTCCAAAACACAATAAAACAATAAAATATTAGTTTATACAGCCTTGGCTGTCTTGGTTCTGACTTTCGGCCTCCAAAATGGAACCCTAGGTCGAACCGACGCCTACTGTTCCCTCGACGGGGAACGCGTCCTCACCTACTCCTCTCGGGAGAATGTACCTGATGCCATCCGTTCCTTTGGTTGGACTTTTGCCTGGCGGTCCTTTGCCAGGTCTTGGATACCGATCTGTCCTTCGCCCGGTGCCTAGCGTTCCTTCGCTAGGGCTTCAGTCCCAAGCTATCCTTCGCTTGGCGCCTAGCAGTCCTTGGCTAGGGCTTTTCACTCTGGCATTCCTTCGCCAGTGCCTAGCATTCCTTCGCTAGGGCTTTTTACCCTGGCATTCCTTCGCCAGTGCCTAGCATTCCTTCGCTAGGACTTTTTACTCTGCACACTAGAGTGACATGTTAGATAACAGGTAATACTTAACTTTTGAACCCTGTTGCCATTATCAAAACACAGGTTTGACTTTGGTGCTTTCTGCACCAACAGCGCTAACACTTATCGTTGTAACGTGGTCCGGAGATTACTTGCTCCTACTCTACGGCTTGTCCTTGAGGTGGACGATCCCTCAATCTATCGGTGGATTACTCCCCGACAAACTCTAGCTAAAGCTCACTCCTTCTTGGTGGAGTATAACCTCTCACAAAACACTCTTCCCCTTTACATGATTGAGAATTAGAGTTAGGAGGAAGAGATTGAGCTTTGGAAGGTTTGAGCATGAACTAGAAAGTTTTTAATCACAATTTCATCACCTCTTCATGCTCCAAAGCTTCCCCTCTAATAGAGAAGAGAGTTGTTAACAAAACAGCTTAGCCTCGACACTAGTCAACAGCTGGCAATCCCAGTCAACTGGTACTCAGCCAACGGCTAGCTAAATGGTTAGATTTCGAACAGACCAGTCAACTGCCATCCAAACCAGTTGACTAGTCCATACTATTTGAAACCTAAAGAAAGATCAGTTGACTGGTCTGCCTACCAATCGACTGCTCTCAATATACACTCACACTCATCCTCTCCAGAGTCGTCCTTTGAAGCCCTCTTTATTAGATCGATGTGGACCGACAAGAGGGGGGTGAATTGCCCCTATAAAATAAAGCAGATCTTTTATGCAAAGCACAAAGATTTCAAATTAGTTGCTACAATAAATTAAAATAAACATAAACTAATTAACTGAATTGAACTAGTAAAAGGCTAAGACACAAAAAGTTACTTGGTTGCAACCTGGGTGGTTACTAATCCAAGACGGTTGAAGCTCACCATCAAAATCTCCTTCTGGCGAGAAGCCTTTTACAAACTTTATAGCACAAGACAGAAGCTAGAAACACAATGAAAACAAGGAAGAATTTGTATACATTCATTAGTTGAAATAGAACTGAGCTCTGGAGGCCTTTATAGCCCCGGTCAATTCTATCCTATTGCTGACGTGACACTATAGGGGCGCCTGAGTAGTTGGTGTTGGATCAGAGTAAATCGATAGAGGGGGGGGTGAATATCGATCAAATATTTTCGGACAGTAAAGAGAAATACACAGTGGAAATAGTAAAGAAAAATCGCTAACACGATTTGTTTTACTTGATTCGGAGTCGCGGTCGGCTCCTACTCCAAGGCCCACAGTCCTTGACCGTTTATGTTGGGCAATTCTATATTCGTAGAAATGATTATAGTTTCGAGTACAGATATAGAATCGAAAAAAGCAGTTACAACACTTAAGAAAATTAACGGTTTTACCAAAGTAGATGGAATTTCGGAGCAGCGGGTCGTCATTGGCATTTGAATCACGAATGCAGAGCGTGCCAGAGTGTAGCGCTTGAGCGAAAGTGTTGAGAGCGAGATTTGCAAGTTGTTGTGAAGCCTTAGGGTGAACCCCCTTTATAGTAGTCTCCTGGGCGCCTGTGTTGAAGGGGGGCGCCTACACGTGGCCTCTCCTGCGCGAACTCTAATCCGTAGGCTCGATCAGCGCTTATCTCCTTCATTGAGGTGCCTGAGCTGTCTGGGGCGCCTGTGTTAACACAGGCGCCTAGCTTGACTTGGAACATAGGCTTTTGTGGCAGTTTGCTTCGATGGCTTGGTTTGGCCTTGCACTGGGGCGCCTGTATCCTTACAGGCGCCTAGCCCAGTGAGGCGCCTCCTTCCAATGAGGCGCCTAAGCTGCAGAAACACTGTCCCTTCGTTTCCTGCAACCAGGGTTAGTTCCAAAACCCAAGAAGCAAATGTATGATATGTTAGACATTCTTTACAGTCTAAGCTGTATTGGTTTTGACTTTAGGTCTCCCAAATGGAACCCTAGGTCGAACCGACGCCTAATGTTCCCTCCTACGGGGAACGCGTCCTCACCTACTCCTCTCAGAAGAATTTACCTTTTTGCCAACTTGCTCTTCCGATTGGACTTTTGCCCAGCTTTACTCACCAGGTCATCGGTGCCTAATCCTCGACAAAAATTTAGAAAATGAAATTTTCATATAGCAACCTAAAGAATTTTCTGTGCCAGGTGAGAAAAACAAGGTTTGTAGATTGATAAAGTCATTATAGACTTGAAATAAGCACTAAAGTAGTGACATGAACATTTTGATAATGTCATGAAGGAATGTGGATTCAAAATCAATGAATATGATAAATGTGTCTACATAAAAGTCACAGAGAATGACTATGTCATCTAATATCTATATGTAGATGACATACTTATCATTATAAGTAATGATAAAATAATCAAATCCTCTAAAGATATGTTGAACTCATGATTTTACATGAATGATATGGGTCTAGTTGATGTGTTAAAAGGAATCAAAATTCTTAGAACTATAGAAGAACTAATTCTCAGTCAGTCCCATTATAAGGAAAAAATTCTTTAGAAATTCACCAAGGATGACATTGCATTTGCACAGACTCCAATAGATATGAGTCAACATCTATCAAAGAATTGAGGAGAAAGTATCTCTCAGTAAAGTACTCTCGATCGATTAGAAATTTGATGTAATTAATGAGTTATACACAACCAGACTTGGCCTATATAATACGTAAACTGAGTAGATATATTAGTAATCCCGGTGTTGAGCATTGAAAAGGAATAACAAGAGTACTGAGGTACTTAATGTATCCTCGTGATCATGGATTACACTATACGAGATATCCTATTATGATCAAAGAATACAATGATGCGAGTTAGATAACTGACATAAAGGACTCTAAATCTACTAGTGGATATGTATTCACTTTGGGAGGTATAGTCATTCTATAGAAATCTTCTAAGCTAACAATAATAACCAAATCTATGATGGAATCTGATTTTATAGCTCTTGATAAATGTGGTGAAGAGATTGAATAAATATGATAATTTTTAGAAGATGCTCCTAGAAATGGCCAAAATCTATGTGGACAATTTGTATACATTGTGATAGTCAATCAACAATTAACTGGGCACAGAGTTATATGTATAATGGTAGGTCTTAACAAATACGTCATAGATACAACACCATTAGACAACTACTCTCAATAAGAGTTATTACTATTGACTATGTAAAGTCAATGGATAACTTAATAGATCCACTAACCAAAGGATTAAACAAAGAGTTAGTTGCAAGTTCATCGCGAGGGATGAGCTGAATGCCGATGAAAAATGTTGGTGCAAAAAAAAATCAAACCTATACAGCTGGGAGATCCCATGAACTAGGTTCAAAGAGATAACCTAATTGTATTGATAAAGTTGCTCACTGTGGGGAATGCCCCAATGGATTATTGAAGGATGTGTTGGTGCAAAGAGCATCAGTGGTGAACAGTCATCCTCTAGGGTTTCCATGTTTGACAATATACTAAGGTTAGTCAAAGTGATCATGGGTTAAGCCAAACAGGACCTGATGTTTGGTAGGATAAACCCAGGTTTGATCAAGCTTGACAAAGGGTTAGCCAAAGAGGACCTGATATTTGGGAAAACTATAAGTGAGTGATACTTAGGTTTAGTCAAAGTGATCAAGGGTTAAACCAAATAGGACCTTATGTTTGGTAGGGTAAACCCAAGTCTGATCAGGTTGACAAAGAGATAGCCAAACAGGATCTGATATTTGGCAGAGTGAATAGAACCCAGGGTTGGTCAGTTTGACCAAGAAATTAAAACAAACTGGACTTGAGATTTGGTATACTTACTTGAAGGTTGGAAGAAGTCTAGTCAGGATCATGATGACTAGCAAAGGAGTGATTATGGTGAAAGAATTCCTAGTGAGTGAAGCTAGGTTGAAAGAAATCCTAGTGAGTGAAGATGGGTCCTAGTGAGTGAAGCTAGGTTGGAAGAAATCTTAGTGAGTGAAGCTGGGTCCTAGTGAGTTGGTGGAAATCCTAGTGAGTGAAACTAGGTGGACTAAGTCGTGGTGAGTGAAGCTGGGCAAGAAGTCTTGGTTCGAGGGACTAAGAACTAAATCCTGGTCGAGAATCGAGCAACGGAGTCTTTACCGAGCGAGGATTGTGGATAGAAGTAGAGACGGGTCAAGGTCGGATGTCTCGAGATTCGAGTTCTCTGAGGTTGAGCAAAAGTCTAGCCGGAGGTCTCGGTTGGCAAAAGCTTTAGCCGAGCGGGGATCGCGGATAGAAGTAAAGACGGGTCAAGGTCTGACGTCTTGAGATTTAGGTTCTCGGAGGCTGAGCGAAAGCCCAACTGGAGGTCCCGATTGGCAAAAGTAACTTCTCCAAGGTGGAGTAGGTGAGGACGTGTTCCCTGGGAAAGGGAACATTAGGCGCCGGTTAGACCTAGGGCTTCCAGTGAAATCCAAAGTCAGAACCAACTAACTAAGACCTACGACGGAATCATAGCAATGGGTCAAGTTTTGACCACATGGCAGGCGCCTAAGGCTTAACAGGCGCCTGAGTTCTGTGAGGCGGTTGGGAAGGGATGTTTATCCCTGCGCCAAGTTCGCAGCTACGGATCAGGTTTGACTGCAACGTGGCATGCGCCCCAGCCTTATCAGGCGTCCAAGAGCTGACTATATAAAGGGGTTCGACCCGTCACTTCAAAACATCCATGTTTCCAATCTGTCTAAGGATTTTGTGCAAAGCAAAAGTGCTACGATGAAGCTCTGCGACCAAGGAGGCTCTAGGAAGAAGTGCACGACGCTTCGAACTTCCAGAGTTATCCAAGATTTCTTTTGGTTTGCTTTTATTTAAGAGCTGTATTTATTTACTATTTTTGTGATTGTAATTCAAACTATAAGATGAGTATTCTCTGCCTCCGGAAATTTCAGAAAGGAGACCAATAGTGGACTCACGCCGAGTACATAAGCCTTGGGCGTACTGGCCCTGGGGGGTTGGGAGCCAAGTAAATAAACCACTTGCCTCCTGTCTTTCTTTATTTTATTTTATATTTCTGCTGCGTACTAACTCTGATAGAAAGACGATTGAACGAAGTTTTCCAACGAGATAATTCGAGTCAATATTCACCCCCCTATCGACCGACACCGATCCTACAAGTGGTATCAAAGCAGGAAGCTCTTCACCGGACTAACAGCCGAAGGAGCAACAACCCCAGGAATTGAGGGGGAGCGAGGGTGAATAGAGGTATAATTTTTATTATGTCTATTTTCAAATTCCATATTATTTGTTTTAAGTGCAGGGAGAGAGAACACTATAAAAACCAGTGTTCTACTCATAAGATTCGAACGTCACCACTGGTGACAACTGAGGTACTAGTGTCTACCAAGGTAGTGAAGGTACGGAAAATTAATTTTCGCAATAATTTTCAAATTCCTGCACAGTTATACAAGTATCTTGATAATACACTGTTAATTTTTCTGATAAATTAGATTTTTTGCATTACCAACATAATTTATTGCATGACAAATTACCAAATATTGACAATATTAAAATATCGAATATTAATTTCATAATCCTTAATATTAATGCGATAATTTTTAAAATTAATTTTGATACTCTATCTGATAAGCTTCCTGATAAATTTGATAACTCTAAGGATAGCAATGAAATGTTAATTAATATTATTACTGATAAATCTAATATTTCTAAAAATAATATTTCTGATAATTCTGAGAAAAATAGTGCTGATAATACTAATATTTCTCAAGATAATGTTGATGATTATACTGAAAATAATGCTGATAACTCTCAAGATAATATTGAGGAAAACAGTCAATCCTTAGTTAATTCTACTGATTTTGAATATAATAGTACGACATTAATTAATAATCTTGAAAATTATTTTACCTATTGTAATGATAATGATACAATTTTTACTAATAATTCCGAATATAACTCTGAAAATAAAGATGAAGATGAATTCATTAAAATTAAAGCTATGTTTAATACGGCTTATAAGAAATCAAATAAAACAGAGGTATTAAACAAAATTGAAAACTTAAATTCAAAAGACATACTAGATGAATCAGAAATGGTTAAATTAATGGAAATGATGCAACTAGATACAAAATTTTTAACAACTTTAATAACTTAAATTAATTTTTAATAATTAATTCATAACAAGTTAAACTCTAATTAAATCCTAACAATTTAAACTCTAATTAATTCTTAAAAATTTAAACCTTAATTAATTCTTAATAATTTAAACTTAATTAATTCTTAATAATTAATTCTTAATTAATTTAAACCTTAATTAATTCGTAATAATTAATTCTTAATAATTAAACATTAATTAATTCTTAATAATTTAATCCTTAATTAATTCTTAATAATTTAAATCTTAATTAATTCTTAATAATTTAAACCTTAATAAATTCTTAATTTTAACTTTAATTAATTCTTAACAAATTAATACTTAATTAATTCTTAACTAATTAATCCTTAATTAATTTTACAACTTAAATTTTTATTAATTAACAATTTAACTTTAATCCTTTATTCAACAAAATCCATGAACTAAATTCTAATTAATTACCTTCAATTGCGAAACTAAATAAATTCTACCCAACTGAAACCTCCAACTAAATAACAATAAATATGTCAAAGTGGGTTGACATATTCGCGAGTTCACACGTTCTGTATCAAATCGAGAATTTGATATTTTATTAGAAAAATTAAAGTGATTTGACTTGATTAATACATGCATAACTGCCAAGCCCATGCATCTGCTTATTTTTTTAAAATATCTATCATGTCATTCATGTTTATTTTCTACTTAATTTAGAATGGATAGATAGGAAAGAGATTGGTTGATTCTTTCCTAACATAGTACCAGGGTGGGGCGAGATGATAGTACGTTAGGAAAACTTGATCTAGGAAGTCAGGAAGGGTAAGGAGTACTCGACCTGGTCGACTTAGCTAAGTGGAACTAGCCGAAGCTACCTCGCCATATCCTAGACTAGTTAGACAAAAGCTTGCAAAAGAGTAAATTGAAAGTATCATTTCTTTAAAAGGCTTTGTCTAAGGAAAGGGTTGATCATCCAATAAGGCTACGGCCGAAGAAGGCATCTGTGCCTCGCCAAGACCTGGAAGTCAATTATTGAAATTTACTTTTAAATTACTAACTGTTAAACTTGAATCTAAGTCAAGGTCAAGCAATTTATAAAATTAAAATTGAGAAAAATTATTCAAACATCTCACAACACCTATAAGGCAACCATGTTTGTTTGTATTGTGACACGTAGAATGGGTGAGATGTTAAGGACTAATTAACTGACAAATGCCTTTGAAAATGTTTTTAAAATCTTTAGGATATATTTTTTTAAAATCTATTTTCAAAATAATGTTTAAACATAATAATGTTTTAATGAATTTCATGCTTGATTGGGTACATACCTATAAATACATATTTCAAAAATTATATATCTTTTAAAAAATTGTTTGATCTACACTTAGACACAAACCTTCTAGGTCAACATTTGTTGGGTATGGCTTGGAGGGTTTCCTAAGTGAATACTCGATCGATCCGAGAGACCTCTCCATGTCTACGGATTAAAAATAATCCGAATCGAGACCCGTCTCCCTACGACCATCTCGTGCCGTATCGAATGATCCAAATCACAACTCGGCCAATTACAAAAATCGACCTTGTGATTTGCTCGACCGTTCAACCGCGGAAAAGGCGACGAGTGGATCGCCGGCTTTTGTGTTTATGGTCGGGGTCTAGTTAGTAAATTATTCATCATGATTCAAAATCAAAATAATAAACTAACACACATAAAATGGCGAGGTTAGTAAACATAGCACAAGCTGACATGACGTTAATCAAAGGAGCATAGGAAAAGTATACCTTCCTGATCACCTCGCTGTCTTCTACCTTATGTCCCTCCCTTCATGGACGTTGTGTGGGCGATGATCTACCGCGAATCGAGATCACTAAGGCCTCCGAACAATCGTGCTTTCTTCTTCTCTCATAGTCGAACCAACCCCTAGCAAAAGGGTTTGTGCCGCCGGCCCCAGTCTCCCTCTCCCTTGCGTCGCCGACCGTCGGAGTCTCCAAGACCTTGCCGGCTCAGAAGCTGACCTCGAGAGGAGAACACAAAAGAAGAAGAAGGAGAAGAATCTCCTTCTTCCTTTACCCAAAACCGGCTGCTCACCTCCTCCTCTCAACCTAGCGCTGCTGGCTTCCAAAGCCGCCCGCCGGCCTCCCTTGCGCGCCTCTCACTGACCTCCCTTCTCCTCGCTGTTCACCACCACCCGGTGCCCTAAGAGAGAGAAATGAGAGAGAGAAAGAGAGATCACCTTGGGTGGATTGATTGGATTGTCTAGCCTTGGTTTCATGGTCTCATTGGGTATATATAGGGCTAAGGTAGGAGTTGGATCGGAGAAAATCGATAGAGGGGGGGGGTGAATATCGATATTAAATTTTTCGACAAAGTAGAGCGATTACGCAGCGGAAAATAATAAAACAATCGCTAACACAAGTTGGTTTTACTTGGCTCGGAGTCGCGGTCGACTCCTACTCCAAGGCCCACGGTCCTTGACTATTTACGTTGGGCAATTCTATATTCGTTAAAAATCATTTATAGGTTGAGTACAGATATAGAACTGAATTTGAAAGTACAACACTTTTTGTAATTAAAAATTATCGACGCCCGAGGTGGATGGAAATTTGGAGCAGAGGGTCGTCGTCGGCGTTGGAATCGTGAAGTCGGAGCTTGTCGGAGCGTAGTGCTTGAACGAAAGTGTTTGGAGTGATGTGAGTGAGATTTTTCTGAAGCCATGGGGGTGAACCCCCTTTTATAGCAGCCATAGGGGCGCCTGTGTCAATGGGGGCGCCTGACACGTGGCCTCTCTTGCGAGAACTCCTATCCGCAGGCTCGGTCAGCGCTTATCCACTTCACTGGGGTGCCTGGGCTGATGGGGGCACCTATGTTAACACAGGCGCCTGAGCTGACTTGGTCCAGAGGCTTCATGGCAGTTTGCTTCGATGGTTTGGATTTGTCCTTGCACTAGGGCGCCCGTATCCATCCGGGCGCCTAGCCCAGTGAGGCGCCTCACTCCTTTGAGGTGCCTGAGCTGCAGAAACAACATTCCTTCGTTCCCTCCAACCAAGGTTAGTTCTAAAACACAAGAAGCAAGTATGTTAGCATTATTTATAGCCTAAGCTGTCTTGGTTCTGACTTTGGGTCTCCCAAATGGAACCCTAGGTCGAACCGACGCCTACTGTTCCCTCACACGGGGAACGCATCCTCACCTACACCTCTTAGGAGAGTTTACCTTTTGCCAACCGGCTCCTCCAGTTGGACTTTTGCCCAATCCTCCCGATCAGGTCTTCGTGAACAGTTCGCGACTAGGACTTCTTGCCTAACTTTTGGTCAGGTCTTCGGTGCCCAGCCCTTTGCCAGGACTTCTTGCCCAGTTCTCGACCAGGACTTCTTTGCCTAGTTCTCGACCAGGACTTCTTTGCCCAACTTCCGATCAGGTCTTCTTGCCCAGTCCTTGACCAGGACTTCTTGCCCAGCCTTTTGCCAGGACTTCTTGCCTAGTGTACTTAGGACTTTCCTGCACACTTAGTAAACTTGTTAGATCACATTAACACCTTGACTTCTGAACCCTTTGCCATTATCAATACACAGGTTTGACTTAGGTGCTTCCTGCACCAACAATCTCCCCCTTTTTGATTTATGGCAACATGGTTCAAAAAGTTAAGTTAAAATAACAAGCAAAGAATTCGTAAAAAATATTCAGTTTTCTCCCCCTGAAACGAATATTCTCCCCCTGAGTTTTTCAATGATATGTGGGTTTTTGTAAACCTTCTAAGTGTTTTAGATTTTGACTAAGTGCTAAAGTATTGATACTTAGATAAATGTTTTTGCACTTTTTAGACAAATTTTCCAAAGAAGATTTTTTTTTATACTTAGAAAATTTCCAAAAAGTTACTTAGAAAATTTCAAAAAGTTTTCACACTTAGAAAATTTCAAAAAAAATTTTCCACACTTAGAAAATTTCAAAAAAAAATTCACACTTAGAAATACTTAGTTTTGAAATGTTTAGATTTGAAAAATATTTTAAAGCACTTAATAATTTACTTTATTTTTGAAAAAGAGATAAAATTTTGAAAAAGAAATTATCCTTTCCTTTCTCTCCCCCTTTGCCATATATCAAAAATAAATTGATATTAATTACAACAAAAAAAAATAGAGCTAGAGCTAGTAAAACAAATGAAGTTCTATATTGAACCAACTCTAATAACTTTAAGCATAACATAAACTGGACGAAACCAAATTAAACCGTTCTTGTTCGGGTCCTATCTAACCTAGTTAGCTACTTACTAACTGTTATAAATAGTAGCTTTCACTAGGGTTAGTCAAGTTAAGTGATCTGATCAAGTTAGATTTTCTATGCTTGACACTTAACCTAATTGCGATTTAATTTGTATTTATTACCCCAATTACTACAGATGTAATGACTTAAAGCATCTTGAATCAAGGCATTGACCTAAGCATCTCAACCCAGTCTAAGTTATCATTTAAAAGTACCCTAAGGTGCTTATGAGGCTGGCTTCTAGATCTATAGGTGCATGGAGTTCTAGGGTTAGGGCCTAAGCTAAGTCCATTTGATAAAAAGCCCTAGTTTTGAAGGGGGTAAGTTTTTTTTTAAAAAAAACTAAGTCAGAAAAATCATTTTAAAATTTCAAGACTTTGATAAAAGAAATGATTTTTCAAAAAAATAAAGAATAAAACAATTTTTTTTGAAAAAAATATAGAGCAGTCCTATTCTACCAAACATAACCCTAACTGCCTTCTTAGTGGGCTAAACTCAGACTCAGGTAAGGGTTTGGTAAAGATATCAGCTAAGTTGGATTTTGAGTCCACATGCTTAAGGACTATTTCACCCCTAGCTACATGATCCCTTACAAAATGATGTTTAACTTCTATATGTTTTGTTCTGGAGTGTTCAATAGGGTTCTTAGTCAGGTTGATTGAGCTAATGTTATCAATGTAGACTTGGGTTTGGGTGTAGTCAAGCTGGAAAATCAATGTACCCTAGTTTTGAAGGGGGTATGTTTAAAAAAAAACTATGTCGGAAAATCATTTTAAATTTCAAAACAAAACAAATTAATATGTTTTTTAAAAACATATTAATTAACAGATAATAAATAAAACAAATTTTAGCAAAACATGTAGAGCAGTCATATTCTACTAAACATAACCCTAACTGCCTTCTTAGTGAGCTAAACTCAGACTCAGGTAAGGGTTTGGTAAAGATATCAGCTAAGTTTGATTTTGAGTCCACATGCTTAAGGACTATTTCACCCCTGTCTACATGATCCCTTACAAAGTGATGTTTAACTTCTATATGCTTTGTTCTTGAGTGTTGAATTAGATTTTTAGTTAGATTGATTGAGCTTATGTTATCAATGTAGACTTGGGTTTGGGTGTAGCCAAGCTGGAAGTCCTTAAGAGTGTGCATCATCCATAAGAGTTGTGCCACACACTCTCCTAAGGCAACATATTCTGCTTCTGTTGTAGACAGTGCTTTGTAGTGTTGCTTTCTGCTACACCAGCTGACTAGACTATGTCCTAAAAGTTGGCAGCTTCCACTTGTACTTTTTCTATCTAATTTGCACCCAGCATAGTCAGAGTCAGAATATCCTAACAAATCAAAAGTGGAAGTTCTAGGATACCAAATCCCTACATTTAGGGTACCCTTAATGTACCTAAGTACTCTTTTTAGGGCTGCTAAGTGGGATTCCTTAGCATAAATTTGGTACCTAGCACACATTCCTACAGAGAATAGGATATCAGGTCTGCTAGCTATAAGGTAAAGTAGACTCCCAATCATACTTCAGTATAGCTTAAGATCTACAGGCTTACCTTCAGGGTCACTATCAATTTTGACATTTGTGGCCATAGGGGTACTTATGCTTTTGGAGTTATTCATTTTAAATTTCTTTATTAACTCTTTAGTATACTTGGATTGGTGAACATAATTACCATCTCTAGTTTGCTTAATTTGCAATCCTAAGAAAAAGTTGAGCTCACCAACTAAGCTCATTTCGAATTCATTTTCCATTATTTTTACAAATTTTTTTAGAAAGTTTGAGTTGGTGGATCCGAAAATTATGTCGTCAATATAAATTTGGGCAATAAAAATGTCTTTCTAAGGTTTTAACAAAAAGGGTGGAGTCAATTTGTCCTTGGTTAAACTCCTTAGAAATAAGGTAAGTTGATAGGCGTTCATACCATGCCCTAGGTGCTTATTTTAACTCATAAAGTGCTTTTCTAAGTCTATAGACATACTCAGGTTTTTTTAGGTCCTCAAATCCTGGGGGTTGTCCTACATAGTCTTCTTCTTTGATGAACCCATTTAAAAAGGCAGACTTAATATCCATTTGGTATAGCTTGAACCCTCTATGGGCTGTAAATGCTAACAACATTGTAATTGACTCAAGTCTGGCTACTGGGGCATAGGTTTCATCATAGTCTAATCCTTCAACTTGACTGAACCATTTTACTACTAAGCGGGCTTTATTTCTAACTATTTCCCCCTGGTCATTTAGTTTATTCCTAAACACCCACTTAGTATCTATAATGGGCTTGCCCTCAGGTTTAGGTACTAGCTCCTAGACTTGGTTTCTTTCAAATTGGGCTAACTCCTCTTGCATAGCTATGATCCAATCAAGATCAGGTAGGGCTTCCTCTATAGTCTTAGGTTCAATTGTTGAAATCAGTGCAATCTGACTAAGATTTCTATAGGAGGACCTAGTTCTGACTCCTAAGGTTGGATCACCCACAATTTGATCAGAAGGGTGACTGAGTCTGGGTTTCTTGGTTCTTCAGAACTTGGTTCAGCCTCAGGTCCGGCTGGACGGTTCGGTTCAGAGTTTCGTTCAACTACTTGGGTTGGTTCAGTTATTGGTTCAGTTGATGCAATAGTTGGTTCAAGAGTTAGTTCATTTAGTGGTTCAATTAGTGGTTCAATTGATGGTTCAATTGTTTGTTCATTGTCTTCCTGATCAATATTTGATTGGTTCAAGTTTTGGTTATTAGTTTTTGGTTCAGTTTCCTCATCAATGATTAAAAGTTAGTCATTTCTTCAATTTTGTAAGTTTGTTTATTGTAAACCCTATAGACCCAACTAGTTGTTGAATATCCTAAGAAGACCCCTGGGGTTGACTTGGATTGAAACTTACGTAGGTACTCCTTGGTGTTCAAGTTATGGACTTTGCACCCAAAGACCCTTTGGTAGTGTAGGTTGGGCAATCTATGATAATATAATTCATAAGGTGTTTTATTATGTCTTTTGTTAATTAGGACCCTATTTTGGATATAGCAGGTCGTACTTATTGCTTCTGCCCAAAATTGGTTAGCTAGGTTAAATTCATTGAGCATGGTTCTAGCGGCTTCCTGAAGGGTTCTATTTTTTCTTTCTACTATCTCATTTTGTTGGGGGGTTCTAGGACAGAAAAATTCGTGAATATATCCATTTATTTTATAGAATTCCTCAAACCTTTGATTCTCAAAACTTGCATAAGTCAATAAATATGTTTATGGTTTCATCTTTAGTTTTTAGGAACCTAACCCAGGTAAACCAAGAGTAATAATCAATAATAACTAAGCAGTACTGGTTCCCGCTTAGTGACTTGGCTCCATGTGAATCAAATAGGTCAAGGTGAAGGAGCTCAAGTGTGGTTTGGGTTAAGTCTGATTGAATTGGCTTATGACTAGACTTAGTTTGTTTACCTTGGTTACATGAGTTACATATCATGTTTTCAAAGTTCTTAATTTTTGCTACCCCTTTAATTAGACCAAGTTGGGTAATTTTAAAAATTAGTCTAACATTTGTGTGACCTAATCTCCTATGCCAGAGGTTGGATTCATCTAACTGAGTCAAGAGGCATTTTGGTACTAAAGGTAGATTGATAGTATAAACATTATTTTTCCTAGTACCCTTAAGCATGACTTCTGAGTCTTGAAGGTTTCTAATCAGGCAGTAAGAGTTGGTAAATGTAACTACATAGCTAGTATCACTTAGTTGACTTATACTAAACAAATTGAACTATTCTCAACCAAGAGTACATTTTTAATCACAAAATCATATTTGAGTTTAATGTTACCTGACCCAATGACTTTGAGTGTAGCATTGTTGCCAAATGCTACTGAGCCTAGGTTCTTGAACTTGATTTTGGTGAATTTCAATTTGTCTCCAGTCATATGTCTGGAGCATCCTCTATCCAATATCCATTGGTCCAAATCTTTATGTTCCTACATAAAGTATTTATTGATTTGGATCCAATTAGAGTCAAGGATAGCTTTAAAATTGATTTTCACAACCTAGTCTGTCTCACCCAATCTAGAGTTATCAATCACGTTAACCTTATGGGTTTTGTGAGACAGGTTTTAACAAAAAAAATAAAGATTTTAATTTAAAAAGCATGGTTAATTTTGAAGACATCTAATTAATTTTGAAAAATTTATAAGGTTCAGTTTATTGATTTTGAAAAGTGGTTGAATCTAAGATTAATTGAAATTTGTGTTAGTTTCAAATTTAACAAGTAGTAAAGTGAATTTGATTTTCAATAATTGGCTTCCAGGTCTTGGCGAGGCACTAGGCCTTCTTTGGCCGTAACCTTATTGGATCATCAACCCTTTCTGTGACAAAGTCTTTTATTGAAAATTCATCTTCAAGTTACTTCTTGAAAGATTTTGGTCTAACTAGTTTGGATCTTGGATCGGTAGCTTCGGCTAGTTCCACCAGAATGACTTCCCTAACGTACTATCATCTCACCTCCACCCAATACTAGGTTTTCAAATTTCAACTAAATCATTGTGTCCTTAAACTATCCAATCCTAAGTCTAAGCATGATGATTTGCGGAAGGAAATAAACAAGCAAGCATGCAATAAAGAAAAATTACAAAAAACTTATCTAATTATGAATATTATTTTTATATTGGCTCCCTGATGGTCCCACAACAGGTGTCACGGATGAGCCTCAAATTTAGATATTTATAAACTGAAAACCCTTGGCTAACAAAGTTAAAATGTAGAATAGGGGCCTCAGGTCGTATTTTTCCAAGGACTAGTTGTGAAAGTTTAATTCGAGCTTGAAAGTTATTTGTCGTTAGATGATTTGGGTTTTCTAATAAGATGGGGGTTTGTGCGATAACGAAATGACAGCAACAATACGAAACAGAATAAAATGGACTTAACTAAAGCATGGAACGAATTGGGAAATTACAAGAACTACACTTAACCTATTTGAAGAACTAAGCACTTAAATTCAAACAATGGAGTTGAAACTTAAGAACTACTTGCAGGAAACTAATTGCAAAAAATGAATTGCAGAGATTGGAAACTAGAACAAAATGATACATTAAGAACATGATTTGAAATGTAGTTGAAACAAGCTTAAACAATTGAAGAAAGTAAATGCTTAGAACTAAAATTTATCCTAAATTAAACACCAAATCAGTTTCTAATCAAGCCTTCCCTTTGCCGTCACACAAAGATTGAGTTAGAAACCCTCTGAACTCAAAAACCAATGAAAATAAACTCCCTGGATCAGTCTACAATTGACTTGTGCATGTTGGTCTTCCTGATCGGTCATTGGACCAATCAGGTCTTCTTCTGATCGGACTGGGGACCGATCAGAAGCGCCTCTGTCCGATCATGTGAACGATCAGTAGCTGAAATCACTCTGCGATCTCTTCCATCTCGATCGACTGGATGACGATCGATGCTTAGAAACCCTCAAATGCTTCCGAGAACCCCCCTGAAGCTTCGACAGCTCTCTGGATGACGGAAATCCAGTGATTAGCAGTGGATCAATCGATCAAAACAGAGCTCCGACGATACCCTCACCTAAGCTTCCAAAAACACAACCGATTAGCAAACTGAACAAGGAGATTACCTCTATGATCGGAAATCTTGACAAGAACTAGATCTAATATTGGTCGTGCGCGATCTAAGAAGAAAACGAGGAGCAAAACGATGAAGAAATGAAGAACAGAGCAGAAAAATGGCGATCTGCGAACTCGCGACGATGACCTGATCTGAGGAAGGAGAAGGTTGTTTTATTAGTTAGATTTGGAAGGTTGAGATCCTCTTTGCTCCATCCAACGGTCGGATCTCTTCATATCTGAACCAAACCTTCCAGATCTTGATCAAGGGTCAGGATCTACTCCTCCTCAGCTCGAATCTATCAGATCTACACCGAGTGGCTCAGATTGCCCTGATCTTTGAATGGACGGCTTAGACCTCTCGAGCTTGATCCAACCACTGGATGGACTCTGATTAGGTTCAAACTTTCAAATCTTGATCCATGGACTTGATTAACTCTATCTTGAGTTTGGATTGATCAGACGTTGACGGATGGCTCAAATCTAGCCGTTTCTTGATCGGATGGCTCATATTAATCCGATGCTTGATCACCTTGATCCGGATCCAATTCTGACTCATGTTTGGTCCAATCTAATCTAAGTTCATGGTCATTTGAAGCCTACAAAATTAAATTCAAAATTAATGCCAAAATATCTCAAATATAGAAAGAATTGTATCTAAAGCCAAAGTAGAAAGAATTCATGAAACCTAATGTAAATGCAAACTTAAGCATATAAAAAGAGATCAAAACATGGATTTGAGATCCTAAATTTATCAACAAAATGGTAATTATCAACTCCCCCACACTTACTCTTGGGCATCTCGCACAAGTTAACTAGTAAACTAAGGATGTATCCCCCTAGATTATTCTCAATCATAGTTAGAAGCAATTGAAAGGAAATTACCTAGGGTTGTCAATTCTTAATGGACTAGTATCTTGTCCTTAAATCAACAACTTAATATACTTTATCCTTCATGACTCATTGAGATGAATTAAACTCATAAAACCTTTCAAAGAAAATTTTAGTGGTTCTCTTCCTAAATTCTACATTTTTGATGAAAGTGGAGCTCACTCAAACACAACATGGTTCTTGCACTACCATAGGCTTGCTTATTATCTACTCTCCACCATTATTCTTGATTTGGATCCACACCTACAAAAACTTATTCAAACAAGTTAGGAGATATGAAATGATAAAATAGAAATAGAAGTTTAATGAACTTTGATACTAAAGATTCATGATAAAGAAAGTAAAGAAATATGGTATGATGAGAAAAATATGGAGAAAGTAGAAAAAGTGGAAGACTTGGACACTCATAAATGTATCCCAATGCACTTTACCCTCTTTGATAGTCCTCTCAATGAAATCAGAGCCAAGGGGAATAAAGATCAGCTGATTTGGATGACAAAAATACTGAATTCAGTGTGCCAACTCCTTCTGATCGGTCAAGAGACTGATCAGTCACTGCCTGAACGTTCTGGGGATCAGACTGGAATGCTTCTGATCGGTCTGGAGACCGATCAGACCCCTCCCTGATCGGTCTAGAGACCGATCAGGTGATAATCAGTAGCTGAACTGCAGAATTTGAAGCTATCTGTCGAGATTTCACTTCTTTTTAATCAGTACCACATCTCAGATCAACTAACTCCTTGTTTTCATCTTTCAACTCAGAAAACTGATACAACTCTGAATTAAGTCCACTTCATGTTTCTTTTCTTTTTTTTTCTTTTCTGTTTCTTTTCTATTCCTATAGTCCAAGATTTTTTTCAATTCTGCATCCAATGCTTTTGTTTTTCTTCTTCATCTGCAATTCAGATCCCATAACTTCACAACTTGGAGCTTTTCATGATAATAGAGAACTTAGTGCTCCACTTGGTACAACTTTTAGCATTGATACGCCACATTCAAATTCAATAATAGCTCCTAAATTCAATAAGAGCTTGAAACATCACACTCCACATCAATTGTAACCTTCTTGTATAGACTCTCTCTTTTCCCTTTGGAATTTCCCTCATAGAGCTTGAAACACCAAATTATAATCAAGAATCTAAGTGTCCCACATGTAACTTTCACTCCCCAATTCTTTTAACTCACTTTTGATACAAAACTCCTTCAAGTTGCCAAATGCTTCACATTGCCTCAATATTTGATAGATTCATCAATAAAGTTCATGCACCACTTTTCTAGCTTTCAAAACAACCAAAACCTCTCCCACACTTAAACTTTTGTCCGTCTCGGGCAAAGTAACATTGAGAAACATCAAAGTACCCAAGTCCATTGAAAATATGGTTATGAATAGAGAAATAGGGGGCGGAAAATAAAATATAGAGAGGATCAACAAGCAATGTTGCAAAAATTGATATGAAAAGGAAACAAAGTGATTCACCTCTATAAATGTGGTCCAATCATAGAAATATAGTTTTGAAAGAACCTAAGCAAGTTCTAGAGTACAATCACATGTGTGTATCACAAAAATTTGGCCAAACCTCACTAGGTAAAAAAAATTCATCTCAAATCATCAATCTAGAGTCCATAACTACGTAGTACTCAAGCATCCAAGAATTCTCATCCATTGGCTCAAATCCTAAGTCTTGACAACCAAATTTAATTTGCTTTCAAAGGACTCTAAAATGATATAGAGAAAATCTAGAATGATATATTTATTCCAAATCATGCAAGAAATAAAGGATAAAATGGTATCTACAATGAATCTTTATTCTCTCTACACTACCCAAGCATTTATTAGCAAGAACTCATTTAAAAAAAAAATTACTGCTTGAAAACATGAACATGATATTTACAATGAAATAATAGTGTAAGAAGAAACAACTCCCCTTCAAGTTGGGTAAAGAGCACGGAGCATCCATCTTGGGAGAACTATCCTCATGTGATCAATCTCATATTGCACAGATTTCTCCCTCATCAACTTAGCATAAGTGAATTCAGGTGGTCGGAGACGATTAAGGTTCAAAATCCATTCTTGGGGTAAATAGTTACAAGTCAAAGTAAACTCAACCCCTCTCATCATATGCTCTTTAGAAGTCCTTCCGGGAGGTTGGAGGCTATTTAGTTTGAGTACCCACTCGAGAAGCCTACAGGATCCTGCAAAATCATGAAAAGAAAATACCTCCCGAACACATGTAGGTAAGAAAGAAATGAAATACAAACAACCTCTATATAGAATGTATCCAGAAATGCATCACATCCAATAAAATCAATCCTAGGTACCTCTATTAATTTTTCACAAACAGTCTCTACATTAGATATATCAAGAATTGCTTCACATTCAATAAAATTAATCTTAGGTACCTCCATGAGTTTTTCATAATCAATTTCTACAAAGGATGTATCAAGAAATGTATCACATTCAATAAAATCATTCTTAGGTACCTCCATGAGTTTTTCACAATCAGTTTCTACATAGGATGTATCAAGAAATGTATCACATTCAACAAAATCAATCTTGGATACCTCTATGGATTTTTCACAATTAGTATCCACTTAAGGTATATTAAGAAATTCATCACAGCCAACAAAATCAACCTTATGTACATCTATGAGTTTTTCACAACAATTAATCTCAGTCTCTACATAAGATGTATCAAAAATTTCATCACAACCAACAAAATCATCCTTGGGAGAAATACTTACCTGATCATGCTGAAGAATACCTGGAGGTTCTACAAGAGTAGATGTAAATATGGTCTCCTCCTGGTCATGTAAAGGCTCCACCTCAGGTTCAAGTTCTAGTGGACATGCAACTAAAACAGGTGATTCTTGGATTCTTGCTTCCACTATGCAAGTCCCTACACTTTCATACTTATCCTCCGAGTCTTCTGATATATCAATCGATTTTGGTGGTCCCTGGGGTTCAGTGCAATCCCCTACACCTATAGAATCATCTTCAATGCATACTTCATCAATCATATCTGCAACAACCATATTGGAAAAGTTAGGATCATCAACAACTATATAATCACAAAATAAAAGTCTAGAAGGGTCCTGTAGAGCTTCAGAATCGAATTCAAGGTTGTCACAAGCTTTACTTTCAATCTCCTCCAGTGCCTCTACCACTAATGCATCTTCAGCCTCATCTAAGCTAGAACATCCTCTCTGAATATTAATTGAAACTTCATCAGCAAGTAAATCCACCTTAACATCTTCATCTACAATTTCCATGCTAATGGTAGAAAAATCCTCTCTGAGGTACTGTGGAAAGGGTAAAGGGTCCTTTGGTTCTTCCACTTGAGCTGAAAATTTTGGAAATGGATCTTGAACAGGAATTTCAGGAGGAATAGCTACTGTAGGTGCCCTAATTTTGCTGATTTCTTCTTCTTCTTCGACCAAAATTGTAAGATCAATTGAAGAAGGACTTAGGCTTGTACTAGGGTCACTTTGAACTTGTATAGAATCAATTTCGGGGCTGTTTTGAGTTGGAAAATAGGCTGCTGGAAATTTTTCAGAAAAATCAGCACTTGGAGTGTTTAAACTTGAAACAACTTCCTCATTCCTCAAAGTTAGTTCACAATCATGCCCCTTAAGATTTGGAGTAGCTTGAAAAGGTAATTGGCTCAATCCCTGGGCTTACATTTGATTCATTTCACTAACCAATTGTCCAATGTGTCTCTCAATGTTTTGAAGCGTAGAATCATACTCTTGTTGTTGTAAACTTTGTTGTTGTATGATTTGTTGCATAATCTCCCCAAGCCTTTGTTATTGAGCCTCAAGCTCACTAGAATCCTCAAAGTCTCCTTGATTGATATAGGACTCTTGTTGGACTTGAAATGTAGCATCAGATTGCTGGAAATTATAAGTAGGTTGTGAATTCTGAAATTGAAGTTGTTGGGGTTGATCAAATGGTTGAATGGGCGGATTAACTTGCTGGAAATTGGCTTGATAACAAGGTTGAAGTTGCTGAAAATTATTGCTTTGAAAATTCTGATCATAGGGCTCAATTTGTTGGTTAAAAGGTTGAAATGGTTGGGGCTGAAAACTTTGATTGTCTTGCTGAAAATTCAGACTTTGAAACTGGAAATCTTGATTTGAAAGCTGTGAATAATGAGAAGATTGTTGGAAAGGCTGAAAAGATTGTTGGAAAGTCTGACTTGGTTGAAACTCTTGCTGAAATAGTTGAAGTTGGGGCTGAAATTGTTGATTACTTTGCTGAAAATTCGAATAAGGCTGCTGGAAATTCTGAAAATGCTACTGAAAATCTTGGTTTGGCTGCTGTAAATTATGATGAGAAAACTGATTTTGCTGTTGAACTTGATGGAAAGGTGGTTGTTGATAAAATGAATTCCCATAACTTTGATTCGGATGATCCATGAATAAAACATGATTTAAGAGGTGATGCTCTTACATGTTGTTGTCTCCAAAATTAATTAGGAAAATGGTTTCCTATAGAGTTTTCTTAATTGAGATTTTCATGAAAATAATATGTCGTTGAATTAAGGGAATTGCCTCTTAATTTAATAAGATTTGATTTAGAGAAATCAAAGTCTTAAACATATTATTTCCGAAATTGATTATGACAATTTAGGAAATTGTTTCCCAAAATAATTCCTTTAATAAAGTATGAAATTAGAATGAGGAAATCCGGTTCCTAATTCAATTCATGAGACTTGATAAATTAAGTCACATACATACTTTATTAAGGAAATCGTTAGTCATGACATAATCATATGTCATGAATGTGCTTAGAAAAGATGAGACCCAAAACCCCTTACAAAATATTAAGGCTAACACCTTCCATTAATATGGTTAGAACCGGAGTTTTATTTCTCGTTTGGGTTGATGGACACATCCATGCCCGACTTGAACCTGAACATGTTCAAACCATGGAATTAGTTTATGAATAATATAGTTGGAGTCAGAGGTCAATCCTTAGTTTTGGTTGTTGGACACATCCAAGCCTGACTAAACGGTTGAATGAGCTCCAACCATATTAAAACTATTTCTTGATTAATGGGTCAGCCTTAAGCTTGGAGCATCGATTTGTTGTGCCACAGCCAAGGTCGATGTAAAGAGAGGTGCAGTTGGGTGCTATGTATAATGATGCATACTTGTTAATGAGTTAACAACCCAATGATTTATGCAAACATTCAATTAGTTGATAGCATAATGTGATAGTTACATATGTGTGATATGTAATTGGTATAATTACCTACCTTCATAGCTAAGAATGACTTGATGGCCACAGTCATGGTTGTTCTTATCCATGGTTGGATATCAACCTATTTGGAGATGTTCCTACGATCTCCCGAATTGATAAAAAAGGGTTATTCAATTTGAAAAATAAATAGGATTTTATTTATGTATGTTGATACATTCTTTAATCATTCTTCTCACATAAGCTCAATTTATATTTCTAGGATAATCACTCGATCATGTCTTCTCTAAACTTGTGTTCTATTTTGGACACCAATAAACTGACTGGGCCGAACTACATGGACTGGCTTCGAAACCTAAGGATAGTCCTTAAGGTAGAGAAGCTTGCTTATGTCCTTGAAGATCAACTTCCCACCCATCCTCCAGAGAATGCAACTCCAGACCAATTGTTAGCCTATCAGAAACATGTGACCGATTCTGAACTTGCGAGTTGCATCATGCTAGCCTCTATGGTACATGAGCTGCAAAAGCAGCATGAGCATATGGATGCTTATACCATCATCTTCCATCTTCATGAGTTGTTTGAAGAGCAGGCGAGATCCGAAAGGTTCGAAGTCTCCAGACTCCTCTTCGCCACTAAGATGCAGGAAGGCACTTCTGCCTCGCAGTTTGTGTTAAAGATGTTGGGGTACATTGAGCGACTGAGCGCACTCGGTTTTGCAATGGATCATGAACTAAGTATTGACTTAATTCTGAGTTGTTTGCCCAAGAGTTATTCACAATTTGTGATGAACTATCGGATGAACAAACTAGAGACCACCATTCCTGAGTTGCTCAACCTGCTGAAGACTGTAATGCCTTCTGTAAAGCCGGATCAAAAGGCGGTACTGTTAGTTGGTTCCTCGAAGAAAGGTTCTAAGAGGAAGTCCAAGGAACAGAACAAAGGGAAGAAGAAAAAGGCCAAGAAGACTGAAAAGAAACCAAAAGGAACTTGCCATCATTGTGGCAAGGAGGGTCACTGGCGAAGAAACTGCAAGGTTTATTTTGAGTCCTTGAAGAAGAAGGCATCCGATGCCCCATCCTCTTCAGGTATCTTCGTTATTGAATGTCACTCTATTTCCTTAAATACCTGGGTACTTGATATTGGGTGTAGCTCACATATATGTAATGACATACAGGGGCTAAGGAATAGAAGAAGACTCGTCAAAGGAGAAGTAGATTTGCGAGTTGGGAATGGAGCAAAGATTGCTGCTTTGCCATCAGAACATATTTGCTAAAGCTCCCCACTGGACGTGTCTTAGAATTGGATAATTGTTATTTCGTTCCTTCGTTAATAAAGAACATTGTATCTATTTCATGTTTGAATGAAAAGGGTTATCATTTAACTTTTAGTAACAATTGTTGTTACATAACTTTAAATGGCGTTCTTTATGGGAATGGAACTTTGTGCAATGGTATCTACACGTTAGATTTATCCAGTGACGTTTTCAATATCGAAGTTAGCAACAAACGTGCTCAAATAGATAATTGAATAGACTCCTACACTTGGCATTGCCGTCTTGGCCATGTTAGCAAGAAACGCATGACCGAATTGCACCGATGTGGAATTCTGGAATCATTTGAACCCGGTTCATTTGATACATGCGAATCCTGCTTAAAAGGCAAGATGACCAAATTACCCTTTTCCGGAAAGGGTAATCCAGTGGGAGAATTGCTTGGTCTAATACATACTGATGTATGTGGACCAATGTCAACTCTTGCACAAGGAGGCTATAGCTACTTCATTACCTTTATCGATGATCACTCACGATTCGGGTATGTGTTCTTGATGAAACACAAATCTGAAGCTTTTGAGAAATTCAAAGAGTTCAGAAATGAAGTAGAGAAACAACTTGACAAAAGTATTAAAATACTTCGATCCGATCGGGGTGGTGAATACTTGAGTCAAGAATTTCAAGATTATCTAAGGGACAATGGGATATTGTCTCAATGGACTCCGTCGTATACACCACAGCATAATGGTGTATCTGAGAGGCGTAACCGAACCTTGATGGACATGGTTAGGTCTATGATGAATCATGCAACTCTTCCAAAATCCTTTTGGGGTTATGCACTTAAGACAGCTGTTTACTTGCTAAACAGAGTCCCGACCAAGGTAGTCTCTACTACTCCATATGAGACATGGAATAGTAAGAAACCTCACTTAACTCACCTTAAGATATGGGGTTGTCCTGCTTATGTGAAGCGGATTGTATCAGACAAATTGGATGCTAAGTCTGATAAATGTCTATTTATTGGATACCCTAAGGAAACGAAGGGTTACCAATTCTATCATCCCTTGGAGCAAAAGGTGTTTGTTTCAAGGCATGCTGTATTTCTAGAAAAAGAATTTCTTTTACAAGAAAACAGTGGGAGTGGCATTGAACTTGATGAAGTTCAAGAAACTCCAATAGACATTACAGAGACACCTAGTCTAGACCCGCAACCGATAATTCATAGTGATGAGCTATCAGTTGAACCTAAAACAACACCACCTCTTCATTGGTCTGATAGGACACTCAATATTCCAGAGAGATACGGATTTCTCGTAAGTGAATCGAACGATGTGTTACTCATAAGTGATGATGAACCTATCAGTTATGAAGATGTTCTGAAAAATTCAGAAAGAGACAAATGGCTTGAGGCCATGAAGTCGGAAATGGATTCCATGTACGAAAATCAAGTATGGGACTTGGTTAACCCACCTGAAGGGATTAAGCCCATAGGGTGCAAGTGGGTTTTCAAGAAGAAAACTGACATGGAAGGTAATGTAGTTACCTTTAAGGCTAGATTAGTGGCAAAAGGATATCGTCAAAAATAAGGAATTGATTATGACGAAACCTATTCGCCAGTAGCAATGCTTAAATCCATTCGGATGCTCCTAGCCATAGCAGCTCATTATGATTATGAGGTATGACAAATGGATGTGAAAACAGATTTTCTTAATGGAAACCTGCTTGAGGATGTATACATGATACAACCTGAAGGTTTCACATCGGTTGATAAAACAAAAGTATGCAAGCTTCGACGATCCATATATGGACTGAAGTAAGCATCTAGGAGCTGGAACATCTGTTTTGATGAGACAATCAAAAAGTTTGATTTCTCACAAAATCTTGACGAACCTTGTGTGTACAAGAAGGTTAGTGGGAGTGCAGTCGTATTCCTAGTATTATATGTCGATGACATATTACTTATAGGAAACGATATATCAGTCTTACAGACAGTTAAGATTTGGTTGTCCAAAACTTTCTCCATGAAAGACCTGGGAGAAGCAACCTATATCCTTGGGATTAGAATCTATAGAGATAGATCAAAACGGTTGCTTGGTCTTTCGCAGTCTACGTATATAGACCGAGTGCTAAAAAGATTTAGCATGTCGGAATCCAAGAAATGTTACCTTCCCATCAGGCATGGGATTAACCTTTCAAAGTCTATGTGTCCGCGCACAGAAGACGAGAGGATTTGCATGAATAAGATTCCCTATGCATCCGCGATAGGATCTATCATGTATGCTATGTTATGTACTAGGCCCGATGTATCATATGCTCTGAGTGTCACGAGCAGATACCAGTCTGATCCAGGGATGGATCATTGGGCGGTTGTCAAGACAATCCTTAAGTACTTAAGAAGAACTAAGGATGTGTTCCTAATATATGGAGAAGGAGATATGGTAATACGTGGGTATACAGATGCCAGTTTCCAGACAGATAAGGATGACTCCAAATCGCAGTCAGGATACGTATTTACTTTGAATGGAGGCGCAATAAGTTGGAAGAGTTCCAAACAAGACACCGTAGCGGATTCTACCACGGAAGCGGAATATATCGCAGCTTTGGAAGCAGCAAAGGAAGCAGTTTGGATCAAGAAGTTTGTCTCAGAACTTGGTGTGGTTCGAACAATTGATGAAGCAGTGCCGGTTTACTGCGACAACAATGGAGCTATTGCACAAGCGAAGGAACCAAGGTCTCATCAGCGATCCAAACACGTGCTTCGACGCTATCATATGATCAGAGAGATTATAAGTAGGAATGACATACAAATTGAGAGAGTTCCCACTGAAAGGAATATAGCGGATCCTTTAACTAAGGCCTTGCCTCAAAGCATTCTTGACCAAGAGCATGTTTGATATCCTTTTCAGTACAATATGTTTAAAAGCAAGCATTCTTGACCAAGAGCATGTTTGATATCGATTGCATGTTTTTGTGAGATAGGTATCTACTTACTAAGCTATTTGCTTATAGTTGCATCCTTTTATTGCAGATAAAGGTAAAAGGAAGATGTAAGGCAAGGAGGCTCAAGGATGGATGATTCATGTCAGTGGCGGCGGAACCGTGGAGTAGGATCCTTCGGGATGAGTTTTGTTTAGCGTTTAAAACTCTAAACAATAGAACTTTATGAGTATTTTCTTTTGAGTTTATGTTAGTAGTTTACTTCCGCAAAGACTCTAAGTTTGAGTAGTTAATTTGGAGTTTGAAATGCATGTAAATGGAGTATGATTATGTTTATTATGTTTATGAGTCTATAATCTTGTTGTGTAGTTGAAGTAGAATGTATATATATACTTGAACGGTGTTTCTGAAACCTGGAAACTGTAGTTCCAGGCGTATCAGTCGACTGATGCAGGTATCAGTCGACTGGTCGAGGGAATAGAAACATTCGGGCGAGTGAATCCCAGGTGCAGTCAACTGCACCAGTCGACTGACAGGATATCATTCGACTGGTGCCAATGTTAAACAAAAAGTGTTGTAGGGCTGATGGTTAGTGCTTCAATCTTGTAACTAAGAGGTCTGGGAGTCAAATCCTGGCAAAGCCAATAAAATAAAAGTTTTTTTTATTTTGGCTGGCCCAGCAGTAAAGTCAATGTAACGACCCTATAAGGTCAAAGTTAGCAAGAGAGGGTTGTTACAAGTTTGGTATCAGAGCAAGTTTCCGCCCTTCCGCCACACTAACATCAAGCATCAATCCCGCCTCCTACCAAATAAGAAAGTACATATGTTTAATTTTTATATACATGTCTTTATTTGATTGTTAGTCGTAACATATGCTATTATGTGCATGATTAGTATATGATATATGAGTAAGATGACATGATATAACATATGCTATATGAGTATGATGATAGTATGATGATGAGTATGATGATAGTATGATGATATGACATATGTCATATGAGTATGATGATATGAGTAGAATGATAGTGAAGTTAATGAAATGTCCTTATTGATGAAATGCCCTTATTGAAGTAATGTCCTGTCTCTATGAGTATGATGATAAGTAATGTCATTATCCTCTTTATGATATATATAGTAAGAGAATGACAAGAGGACGTCCTAGAAAGGACAAAAACGAGGAGCCAGCTCCTAAAGGGCAAGAGGCAGAGTCAGTACCACCACCAAATCTCTTAGAGGTGGTGGCGCAGTTATGGAGAGAGTTAGTAGAACAACAACAAGTTATTGCCACCATCATGGCTAACTAGCAGACCGCTCTTATTACCCCGCCGGTGGAGAATATGTAGTGGCACCAGTTATGACCGATGACCCATCGGTTACATATGTAGTCCCGGCAAGGGGGGTAAGGCAATAAGCATACCTCATCCAGTGGCAGAAACTGAAGCCAGAGGACTTCTCAGGCACAAGCGAACCATGGGATGCTCAAGCATGGTTCAAAACTTTGGAAAGCATAGTAGAACTACTGGGCTGGCCTGAGGTAAAGAAGATAAAGTGTGCCTCCTTCTGCCTTACCAGAGATGTTAGAAGGTGGTGGGAGAGAGTCAAGGCCAAGAGAAATGTCAGCCAGATGACATGGGCCGACTTCGAGACTGAGTTCTTCGAAGAATACTTTCACATGTGAGTGACCAACAAGTATTATGATGAATTCACGAAGTTCAGACAAGGAGAACTATCTGTGGATGAAGCAGTGAAGAAGTTCAACCGGCTAGCTCGTCTGTGCCCAGAGCTAGTTGGCACTGAAAGAGAAAGACAAAAAGGTTTCTTTCTAACCTACAAGCTCACAAGATGTTAGATAATGGATGTACTGGTTATTTAGCGCATATAGTAGATGCAAGGCAAAGAGAAGAGATAAAGATAGAAGTACGGGTAGTTTGTGACTATCCGTAGGTGTTTCCTGAAGAGTTACCAGGACTGCCTCCCAGTTGGGAAATCGAGTTTGAAATTGAGTTGGCTCCAGGGACCAATCTGATTTCAAAGGCACCTTATCGCATGGCGGCGGCAGAATTGAAAGAACTGCAAGAATAACTACTGGAGTTGCTCGACAAGGGCTTCATCCGCCCTAGTCATTCACCTTAGGGAGCTCCTGTGTTGTTCGTCAAGAAGAAGGATGGATCTATGCGGATGTGCATAGATTATCGAGCCTTGAACAAGGTGACTATCAAGAACAAATATCCTTTGCCAAGGATAGATGATTTATTTGATCAGTTGAAGGGGGCAACCATGTTTTCCAAGATAGATCTGCAGTCAGGGTACCATCAACTCAATGTCAAGGAGAGTGATGTACCGAGAACAGCTTTCTGAACAAGGTATGGACACTACGAGTTTGTGGTCATGCCTTTTGGAGTGACAAATGCTCTTGCAACGTTTATGGATCTAATAAATCGAGTATTCAAGGAGTTTCTTGATAAGTTCGTCATAGTCTTCATCGATGATATCCTAGTATATTCAAAGTCTTAGGAAAAACATGACGAACATCTGAGCGTAGTGTTGAAGACGCTACAACAGCAGAAGTTATATGCCAAGTTTTCAAAGTGTGAATTTTGGCTTGACCGAGTGGCTTTCCTAGGCCACATCATTTCCAAGGAAGGTATTATGGTAGACCCCGCCAAGATTGAAGCAGTTAGTAATTAGGGTCGACCAAAGAATGCTAGTGAGATCATGAGCTTTCTAGGTTTAGCAGGGTACTACAGAAGATTCATGGAGGACTTCTCCAAGATAGCTTCTCCACTAACCGCCCTTACCAGAAAGAATAAGAAGTACGAATGGACTAAAGATTGTGAGCGGAGTTTTATTGAGTTGAAGAAGAGATTGACGAGTGCTCCCATTCTTACAGTTCCAGAAAGTGATAGAAGTTTTGACATATATAGTGATGCATCAAAGTGGGGACTAGGAGTTGTACTCATGCAAGAAGGCAAGGTCATTGCTTATGCCTCCCGCCAACTCAAGGATTATGAAAAGAACTACCCTACTCATGATCTTGAGTTAGCCGCCGTAGTCTTCACCCTAAAAATGTGGAGACATTACCTATACGGAGTCTAGTGCAGGATTTACACAGATCACCAGAGTCTGAGGTATTTCTTCACTCAGAAGGACCTGAATATGAGACTGCGAAGGTGGCTGGAGTTAGTTAAAGATTATGACTATGAGATTCTCTACCACCCCGGCAAAGCAAATAGGGTGGCTGATGCGTTAAGTAGAAAGACTTGCGTGACTTTGATGTCCCTATCATCACTGTCACCACCACTGCAGAGAGAGATAGTAGATTATGGAGTGGAGATCGTAGATGAGCAACTCTCAGTATTAACACTAGAGTCAACTCTGTTAGTAATATGAGAGAAGTGTCCTAAGGCAATCACCTTATGATTGTAAACATTTATTCTAATAAATGATAATTCACTATTTGAGTATACATGTTTGTGTATTTGATTGAGATCTTAAACTCATCTACTGAATGTTCGTAATACAATTCACAGCATAAGAGAATCTGTGATGGGATCACAACTAGTGATTATCTCTAAATGTGCAATTGTGAAGTATTGAAATTATCCCTAGTCGATGAATTGATAAAAACGGACACTATCAATTCTGTTGAGACTAGCATGGGTTATTCTCTAATCAGCTGATTCTCACTGGCTGGTGACATTGGGATGTCCGGAGATAAACATGGATGCTAGTTAAGGGAACTAGTTCATTGGAGTGACTAGCTGTAAGACTTCATATGGGAATCTACATGTAGATATGTCAATGAAGTTCTTACTGCAGCTTAAGTGCGATGTTCCTTTGACTTGCGGTGTTCAAGTCATCTTGGTCATGGAGACTTATACATTAACATCTTAAGCAAGCATCTCCAAGGAGGTGTGGACCCAGGATGATTGGGTATAAGCCGAAGTGCCCGAAGATGTTTGAACAGCCTACAAAGGATTCACCACTCCTTGCGAGGAGATGTATACCCAGGCCTGTCATCGGATTGTTACTCAAAACCTCTGGCCAGAGTATATCATGTTTAGAGTGCGAGTCTCTTAAATACATGAGAGTAATTAGAAATCCAAATGACGAGAAAAACACTACTTGGGCTAGGTGTGACGTAGGCAGTCTAGTGGGGACTGACACAAACAGACCATGTCCTGAACCAAGTGGGTATAAGGTGGTGGAGGGAATGTGGCACGATTCATTAGAGCTGCTGAAGGGTTTCAGAATTACTTCTGAGGTCAAACCGTTGATCTTTCGATTAATTGGGGGTCATGATGTACTACTAGGTGCCACTCATGATCGTTCTATAATTAGTTGATTATAGACGGCCAACATAAATCGAAAGCCTATTTAGTCACACGCACTACGAGTAATCCGAGGGATTTAAAATGAGTTGAAAATTAGATTTTCCGATCAAGAGAAATAAGTCGAATCTGAGTTAATCAGAGGCGCAACGGAAGCTAGAATTGGCTAAGTCTTTTGAAGGCTTATTGGGCGAATTAAATGAGTTTAATTCGAAACGGCTTGGTTTGGCCGGCCAAAGAGGGTGTCCACCCTCTTGGTTTGGCCGGCCATTAAAAGTGGAATAAACCAATTTAATTGGTTTAATTAATAAAATAAATCTAGCGCGATTTGTTTTATAAATTATGGATAAATAAATTTGTATAAAGAAATTTATATAAATAAATTTATAGAAATTTATTTCTTTTTGGGAAATTAAAATAATCCGTGGAGTGGTTTATTTTAATTTTATAAAATCAATTATGAATTGATTTTTCCATTAAAAGAAAAATTTATAAATTTCTTATAAAATTTATTCCATAATTAAAGAAGAGAATAATTTGTTTTATTATAAAGTTAGTTATAATAAAACTAGACATAACGGAATTATTCATAAGAAAATTTATAAGATAAATTTCTTATAAAAATTAATTCTGTTAATTCCGTTAAAGAGGAGACTTAGCAAGGGAGAGGTTACTATATAAAGGAACCAAAGGCTAGCCTTCAATTCCAATCAATTAAGTTGATTAAGAGCTTCCTCTCTCTCTCTCTTATTCTCTTCTTCCCTCTCCCAAGCTAGGGCCGGCGCCCATCTTCCAAGCTAGGGTCGGCGCCCCTTGTCCAAGCTAGGGCCGGCGCAACCTCAACCTCCCTTGAGGTTGCCGTGAGCCATCAAGAAGAAGGAGAAGCCAACCAAGAAGAAGAAGAAGCGGATCACCTCTCCTTCCTTCCCGGAATTTGGATTCCGACTCTTGGTGGTGAGTTTCCTATCTTTTCTCTTGAACTTCTAGTTGTGCCTTTAGAGAATCTAGTAGTTCTCGTCGGCATAAAACTCGTGACTTTGCAAAGTCATCCCGAAGAGAACTCGGCGTGGACGCGAATAGAGGCGGAGCTTCCAAGGGACGCTACGGTTGGATCTCGTCCCTTACTTCGAGTTACGAGAGGTACTTAGTAAATTAGTTTACTTTTCCGCAAAGTTATAATTTATGATTATGTCAACACATCATAAGGTTGCATGCTAGATACGTGGTTAAAATAATTTAGGAAATTATTTTATGCTAATTCTTCCGCTGCACGTAAAAATTTAAAATTTTACGAACACGTATCCTTGTCGACATGCACCCGGTCCCAACAAACTCTACTTGAGAATATACAAAGAAAGCAAGAGAAAGATTTTGATATTCAAAGGATCAAGCAAGAGATGCAAGAAGGAGAAAGTAAAGATTTTAGAGTATCCAACAGTGGAATACTCTATTATGGAGACCGTCTATGTGTCCCTAGCAGTGAGGAGCTAAGAAAGATGATTCTTGAGGAAGCCCATAGAACTCCCTACTCTATGCATCCTGGTTCTACCAAAATGTATCAAGATTTGAAAAGAAGATTTTGGTGGTCTGGAATGAAAAGAGATGTAGCTAAGTATGTCAGTACCTGCCTGACGTGCCAAAGAGTGAAAGTAGAACACTAGAGGCCAGGAGGAGTCCTACAGCCTATACCGATTCTGGAGTGGAAATGGGAAAACATAGCCATGGACTTCATTATTGGTCTACCCAAGACAACAAATGGCTATGATGCTATCTGGGTAATTGTAGATAGGTTGATCAAGTCTGCCCATTTCTTGGCAATCAAAGTGTCCTACTCCATTGAAAGACTAGCCCAGTTATATGTTTAGGAAGTAATCCGACTGCATGGAGTTTCGAAGACCATTATCTCCGACAGAGATGATCATTTCACTTCGCATTTTTGGGAATATGTACAGACAGCACTTGGCACCAAACTGAAGTTTAGCACAGCTTTCCATCCTCAGACTGATGGGCAGACAGAAAGAGTAAATAAAGTTTTAGGTAGATCCGCTACCTTAACGGCCCCCTAGAGCCGGCCCCACGAATATGGAGGGAGGTTCATGCAGGTACATAGATAATAAGTGCATGGTGGGACCAAAAATGCAGGTCATCACCTCCTGGGGATCGACCCTTAGCCATTACGCCAGAAATCCCATGCACCCACCATCTATGCTATGCCCTGGGGGCGAGTAAATCAAGATATGCTCAGAGCTTGTGCATTAGATTTCAAGGGCAATTGGTGCAAGTACTTATGTTTAGCTAAGTTCGCCTACAATAACAGTTACCAAGCTACTATTGGTATGACGCCTTATGAACCTCTTTATGGTAGGAAGTGCAGATCTCCTATCTGTTGGTATGAAGGTAGTGAGAAGAATGAAATGGGGTTTCAGGCTGATCTTATTGAGGATACCACGGAAGCTATAAAGAGCATCCGCTAAAGAATAGAAACTGCTCAGAGTGGGCAGAAGAGTTACGCTGATGTGCGGCGTAGACCACTAGAGTTCAAAGTTGGGGATACAGTTTTCCTCAAAGTAGCCCCCATGAAAGGAGTAATGAGATTTGGCAAGAAGGTAAGCTAAGTCCTCGTTACATAGGACCCTACCTAGTAACGAAAAGAGTTGGCAAGGTAGCTTATGAGTTAGAGCTACCTCCAGAGATGTTAGCCATTCACAATGTGTTCTATGTCTCAATGCTAAAGGAACATATTCCCGATGCCAACCAAGTGATTGAGTCAAAGACGGTACAAGTTAAAGAAGATCTCAGTTATGAAAGTTGACGTATTCAGATAATAGATCGAGCAGTCAAGAAACTGAGAACAAAGAGGTACCTCTAGTGAAGGTTCTATGGCTAAACCAGAAGCATGAAGAGGCAACTTGGGAAACAGAAGATAGCAGAGGCAAAAGTATCCAGAGTTATTCTAAGTTCGAGGACGAACATTCCATAAGGTAGGGAGGATTGTAACACATAATTTTTCAGAATTTTTTTCCAAAATAAACAAAAAAAATTAAAAATTTCTTTTAAAAGGCTTGGAGTAGGGACTCGATCCCATGACCTAAAATAAGGGTTACTTATAAGTTTCCAGTTGAGCTAGAGATTATTTTGTTAAAATGTGGAATCGATATTAGATAAGTGATAGTACGCATCTTTTATGAGTGATGCTTCAACTTCCACTTAGTATATAAAGGAATAGAAGAAGAGAAAACCAAGAGTTTTCTCATTCTTCTTCTTCCTTGCCGAAAACAAGAAAAGAACAAGGCTTCTCCACTTCTTTTCTTGCACTCAAGATCCGGATCATGCGAAGGAAGTGGACGAGGAGTACCACGCTAGATCCTACGTCGGTATAGTGAGTTCTAAGCGTAAGGATGTAAGTAGATCTCTAACCTGCAGTAAAAGTAGTTCTTTAATGAGTTTTAAATATGATTTCCAAGTTTTTTGTATGATGTGATCCTAGTATAGCAAGACCAAGGTCTTGATTTGCCCAAATGCGAGGTTTTCGGATTTCGGCACGCAAGGTGTTCGATACTGATGTTCTGAGTAAGACCAAGGTCTTACTATGCCCTAGAACGAGTTCTAGGACAAAGAAATGAGATAAGAAACAAGACCGAGGTCTTGTTGTGTACTTAAACAAGTTTTGGGAACCTTACCTTATGCATTTTAAATACAAGCATGAGTATAAGTTAAGTATATTAATTTGAAAGACTGAGGTCTTTTTGGCATGTACCAGGTTGAGGCCCATGAGATCTAGGTGAGCTAGTAAGACGTCCTATTAGGATTCCGTGGCTAGCTACCCCGAACCTATTAGGGATACACGCATTGGTACTATGTCAAGCCCAAAGGAGGATATTTATTATTTTGAAGTATAAGAAGTATAAGTGTATAAGTTTCAAGTTTTTCAATAGCTAGAAATCATTTCAAGCATGTTACACATTTTTCATTTCAAGCAAAGTTTCCAAATGCAAACATTTGTTACAAGTCTATTCATGAGCTTATTCATTTTAAGTATAGCATTTTCAGTACATATGTTTAAAAGCAAGCATTCTTGACCAAGAGCATGTTTGATATCGATTGCATGTTTTTGTGAGATAGGTATCTACTTACTAAGCTATTTGCTTATAGTTGCATCCTTTTACTGCAGATAAAGGTAAAGGGAAGATGTAAGGCAAGGAGGCTCAAGGATGGATGATTCATGTCAGTGGTGGCGGAATCGTGGAGTAGGATCCTTCGGGATGAGTTTTGTTTAGCGTTTAAAACTCTAAACAATAGAACTTTATGAGTATTTTCTTTTGAGTTTATGTTAGTAGTTTACTTCCGCAAAGACTCTAAGTTTGAGTAGTTAATTTGGAGTTTGGAATATATGAAAATGGAGTTTGAAATGCATGCAAATGGAGTTTGAAAGGCTCAAGCATGAAATAACAACCAATTCAGTTATTTCAACTACATTGAATGATCTTTCAAATTGGTCAAGACTTTCCAGTTTATGGCCGCTTCTCTATGGTATCAGTTGTTGTTTCATTGAATTGGCTTCATTAATAGGCTCGTGATTCGACTTTGATCGTTATGGATTGGTACCAAGATCGAGTCCTAAGCAAGCAGACCTAATTTTAATAGCTGACACAGTAACAATGAAAATGGCTCCTTCTTTAGTAAACTAGTCGACTGACAGGATATCATTCGACTAGTGCCAATGTAAAACAAAAAGTGTTGTAGGGATGATGGTTACTGCTTCAGTCTTGTAACTAAGAGCTCTAGGAGTCAAATCCTGCCAAAGCTAATAAAATAAAGTTTTTTTTTTATTTTGGCTGGCTGATAATTACCATTTTGTTGATAAATTTAGGCTCTCAAATCCATGTTTTGATCTCTTTTTATATGCTTAAGTTTGCATTTACATTAGGTTTCATGAATTCTTTCTATTTTGGCTTTTGATTCAAATCTTTGTATATTTGAGATATTTTGGCACTAAAATATGAATCTAATTTTGTAGGCTTCAAATGATTATGGACCTAGATCAGATCGGGTCAAACTTGAGTTAGAGTTGGATCCGGATCAAGACGATCAAGCTTTGGATTAATTTGAGCCGTCCGATCATGGAATGACTAGATCTGAGCCATCCGTTAACTTCTGATCAATCCAAGCTCAGGATAGAGTTAATCAAGTCCATGGATCAAGATCTGAAAGTTTGGGCCAAATCAGAGTTAATTCAGCCGTTGGATCAAGCACGAGAGGATCTAGGCCGTCCATTCGAAGATCAGGGCAATCTGAGCCATCCGTTGCAAATCTGGTAGATTCGAGCTATTGAGAGGCAGATCCTGAATCTTGATCAAGATTTGGAAGGTTTGGGCTTGATCAGAGCAGATCCGACCATCAGATGCAGCAAAGATTAACTCAGTCGTTCACTGCCAACTAATATAACGACTTCTCCTTCCCCGATCAGAGGGTGGTCGCCAGATCGCGTAGCACAGAGTTGCTTCAGTTTTCTCCAGTTTTCATCATTTTCTTCATCGATTTCGCATCTGATCGCGCGTCCAACATCAAAATACGTTCGTCCTCAGGATTTCAGATCATTGAGGTATATTTTATGTTCAGTTTGTTAATTCAAATCTCGCAGTGGAAGGAGTTCGAAAGTGGGTTTCGCCCGACGCTCTATCCTTGGATCGATTCGTTGTTTGCTGGTTTTCTCATTGGGCGGACCAATCAGATGTCTGTGGAGGGGTTCTCCGAAGTGATCTGAGTGTTTCTGAGCTCGATCGTCATCCAGACAATCAAGAAAGAGATCGCGGGATCGCTTTTAGCTACTGACCGATCGCGTGACCGGAAAGAGATGTCTCTGATTGGTCTCGTGACCGATCAAAAGATGACATGATCGGTCGGTTGACCGATCAGGAAGGGCAGAACAGAGCAAGCTGAGCTAGGAATTCTTCTTCAGTGGTTTTTAAGCTAGGGGGTTCATAGCTCAACCTTTATGTGACGGCAAAGGGAAGTTTTGGATATAAACTGATTTGATGTTCTAATTAGGATTATTTTGGTTTTCAACATGTATTTCTTCACATTGTTCTAATTTGTTCCTCTACACTTTAGGTCAAGTTTTAAGCAATGATTCAATTTAGTTTTCATTATCTTGCAAATTAGTTTCCTGCAATTAATTCTCTGCAATTAGTTCTTTAATTCCAATTCAATAGTTTGAAGTCAAATTGCTTAGTTGCTAACTAGGTTAAGTTCAGTTCTGCAACTTCCTAAGTCATTTCTGCTAGTTCAGTCTATTTCATTCCAACTTGTTATTTCATCTCGTATCGCAAAAACCCCCCATTTTATCTAGAAAACCCAAAACATCAAACGGCAAATAACCTTCAAGCTCGAGTTAAATATTCATTCAACTAGTACTTGGAAAAATACGACTTGAGGCCCCTCTACTACATTTTTAACTTTGTTAGCCAAGGGTTTTCAGTTTATAAATATCTAAATTTGAGGCTCATTCATGACACTAGCATTGGGCCACATCAAATTTTTGGTGCCGTGCAATTTCAAACCAATTTCCAGCAAGTTAATCATCCCATTCAACCATTTGATCAACCCCAATAACTTCATTTTCAAAGTTCACAGCTTACCTATAATTTTCAGCAATCTTATGTCACATTTCAAGACCAACAAGAGTTCGGTACCAATCAAGAAGACTTTGAGGATTCTAGTGAGTTCGAGGCTCAACAACAAAGGCTTGGGGAGATTATGGAACAAATCATACAACAACAAAGTTCACGACAACAAGAGTATGATTCTACGCTTCAAAATATTGAGAGACACATTGGAAAGTTGGTTAGTGAAATGAATCAAATGTAAGCCCAGGGATTGAGTCAATTACCTTTTCAAGCTACTCCAAATCTTAAGGGGAATAATTGTGAGCTAACTTTGAGGAATGAGGAAGTTGTTTCAAGTTTAAACACTCCAAATGTTGATTTTTCTGAAAAATTTTCAGCAACATATTTCCCATCTCAAAATAGCCCCGAAATGGCTCTTACAACAGTTGGTAGTGACCCTAGTGCAAGCCTAAGTCCTTCAATTGATCTTGCAATTTTGATGGAAGAAGAAGAAGAAATCAGCAAAATCAAGGCACCTACAGTAGCTATACCTCCTGGAATTTCGGTTCAAGATCCATTTCTAAAATTTTCAGCTTAAGTGGAAGAACCAAAGGACTTTTTACCTTTCCCACAGCACCCCAGAGAGGAATTTTCGATCATTAGCATGGGTATTGCAGCTGAGGTTGTTGAGGTAGAGCTAATTGTTGATGAAGTGTCAATTGATACTCAGAGAGGATGTTTTAGCTCAGATAAGGCAGAGGAGGAATTAGCTATAGAGGCAGCTGAGTTGGAGGTTGTATTTGATTCATTTCCAGTTGAAGATGATACTATAGGTGTAGGGGATTGCATTGAGCCCCATGGATCACCTATATTGATCGAGATGTCAGGAGATTTAGAGGATAGGTGTGAGAGTGTAGAGGATTGCACTGAGCCCCAGGGACCACCCATACCTACTGGGCAGTCATTATCTATAGAGGCAGTGGAAGAGATTGATAGTAAAGCTTGTGACAGCCTTGAATTTGATTCTGAAGCTCTACAGGATCCTTCTTGTCTTTTATTTTATGATGATATAGTTGTTGATGAGCCTAACTTTTCCAATATGGTTTGTGCAGATATTGTTGCTGAAGCATGTATTGGAGATGATTCCATAGGAGTAGGGGATTGCACTGAGCCCCAGGGACCACCAACATTGATTGATACATTGGAAGATTCAGAGGATAAGTATGAAAGTGTAGGGACTTGCATGGTGGAAGCAAGAACCCAAGAATCACCTGTTTTAGTTGAATGTCCACCAGAACCTGAACCTGAGCTGGAGTTCTTACCTGACCAGGAGGAGACTATGGTTACATCTACTTTTGTAGAACATCCAGGTATTTTTCAGCATGATAAGGTAAGTATTTCTCCTATTTCTTATGAAAACTCCATAGAGATACCTAGGGTTGATTCCGTTGGTTGTGATGAATTTCTTGACAGACCCTATGTTGACACTGATTGTGAAAAATGCATAGAGGTACCTAGTGTTGATTTTATTGGCTGTGATTCATTTCTTGATTCATCTTATGTAGAACCTGATTGTGAAGAATTAATAGAGGTACATAAGGATGATTTTATTGATTGTGATGCAAATGTTGATTCTAATACATTTCTTGATTCATCTTATGTTGATACATCCTTTGTAGAGACTGAGGCTGATTGTGAAAAATTCATTGAGGTACCTAAAATTGATTCCGTTGGTTGTGATGAATTTCTTGACAGACCCTATGTTCATACTGATTGTGAAAAATGCATAGAGGTACCTAGTGTCGATTTTATTGGCTGTGATTCATTTCTTGATTCATCTTATGTAGAACTTGATTGTGATGAATTAATAGAGGTACATAAGGATGATTTTGTTGATTGTGATGCAAATGTTGATTGTAATACATTCTTATTCATCTTATGTTGATACATCCTTTGTAGAGACTGAGGCTGATTGTGAAAAATTCATTGAGGTACCTAAAATTGGTTGTGATGAATTTCTTGATACAACTTATGTAGAGATTGATTGTGAAAACTCCACGGAGATTCCTAGGGTTGATTTTGTTGGTTGTGAGGAGTTTCTTGATACATCTTGTGTAGAAACTGACTATGAAACACTCATAGATATACATAAAGTTGATTTTCTTGATTGTGATGAATTTATTGATATACCATATGTGGATACTGATTGTGAAAAATTTATAGAAGTACCCAAGATTGATTTTATTGGCTGTGATGCATATCTTGATACATTCTATGTAGAGATTGTTTGTAATTCATTTCTTTCTTACCCTGCATGTATTCGGGAGGTATTTTCTTTTCATGGTTTTGCAGGGTCCCGTAGGCTTCTCGAATGGATACTTAAATTTAATAGCCTCCAACCTCCCGGAAGGACTTCTAAAGAGCATATCATGGGAGGGGTAGAGTTTACTTTGATTTGTAACTATTTACCTCAAGAATGGATTCTGAACCTTAATTGTCTCCGGCTACCGGAGTTTACTTATGCTAAGTTGATGAGGGAGAAATCTGTGCAATATAAGATTGATCACATGAGGATAGTTCTCCCAAGATAGATGCTCTGTGCTCTATACCCAATTTGAAGGGGAGTTGTTCTTTCTTACACTCTTACTTCATTGTAAATATCATTTTTATGTTTTCTATGCATTGAAATTTTCTTTTAAAATGAGTTTTTGCTAATAAATGCTTAGGTAGTGTAAATTGAATAAGAGTCATTACACATACCCTTTTATCCCTTTTGACATTTTATTTCTTGCATGACTAGGAATAAATGTATCCATCTAGATTTTCTCTATATCATTTTAGAGTCCTTTGAAAGCAAATTAAATTTGGTTGTCAAAATTTAGGATTTGAGTCAATGGATGAAAATTATTGGATGCTTGAGTACTAGTTAGTTATGGACTCTAGAGTGATGACTTGAGATGAATTCTTTTTACCTAGTGAGGATTTAGCCTAATTGCTATGATACACACATGAGATTGTACTCTAGAACTTGCTTAGGTTCTTTCAAAGCTATATTTCTATGATTAGACCACATTTATAGAGGTGAATCACTTTGTTTCCTTTCCCTATATTTTCATACAATATTTTTTTTTGCAAGATTCCTTGTCGGTACACTCTTATTATATATTTCCTTTCCCTAACCATATTTTCCATGGACTTGGTTACTTTGAGTGTTTCTTGATGTTACTTTGCCTGAGACGGACAAAAGTTTAAGTGTGGGGGAGGATGCAAGCATTCTATCTTGTATTGAGGACAATGTGAAGAATTTGCCAACATACAAGTAAATTGTGCCAAGTCTAATTCCAAATGAAGCTTTGAGTTCTCCAATTCTTTGTGATGTAGAAAAAAAAACTGAAATGAAAGATGTAAGTTCACAGAGGGAAAAAAAATGGAATGAGGACAATTGAAGCAATTGGCAACCAACAAGCAAAAATGTGCCAATTTGAAGGAGTTTTGTATCAAGAATGAGTTGCAAGCACACCCATCAACTCAGTTGCAAGAAAAAGAAAATTTTGTGTGATCTGAAGAGTGAAGCAAAAGAAAAAAAAGTCAGAGAGCAAAGACACATCTTTAAGTTCAAATTATAGATAGGAAACAAGCCCCACTGGACCAAGTATCAAGTAGGAACAAAAGGATGATCTCGTTCCATATTATCATGTTGAAAAGTTTTGAAAGGCTATACATCTCAGATTTCGCAAGTTGGAGCTAGTCATTAGAAGGCATTGATGAGAAAAGAAAAAAAAATAGAAGTTAGCTGTAAACAAAATCAGAAAACCAAAAGTAGCAGCTAGAAAAAAAAACAGAAGAGGAAAAAAAAAGAAAAGAAAAGAACATTAAGTGGAAGTCAAGAGCTGGGTTAGTTTACTGAATTTGAAGAGAAGAAAAAGATGCTAGTTGGATTTTAGATGTAGTAGTGATTGAAAAGAAGTGATCTTGGCAGAAGAGAGTTCAGAGTTCTGCAGTTTCAGTTCTATTCGAGCCCTGATCGGTCCCCAGTCCGATCAGGGAGGGGTTTGATCGGTCTCCAGACCGATCAGAGGCTTTCCAGTCCGATCCATAGATCGTTCAGATAGTGACTGATCGGTCCAGTGACTGATCAATAGAGTTGGCACAGAAACATAACTGAATTCAGTGAATTTTCTCAGTCCTTGCTCCACCACAACTCTGAATTATGCAGAATAATACACAAGAAATGGGCAAAGGGCATTAGGATACATTTTTGAGTGCCCAAGTCTTCCACTTTCTCAACTTTTTCCATATTTCTTTATCATGCCATATTTTCTTTACTTTTCCAATATTTCCTTATCATGCTATATTTCTTCTCCATATGTCCTTATCATGCTATATTTCTTTATTTTCTTTATCATGATTCTTTGGTATCAAAGTCATCAAACTTCTATTTCATTCTTATCATACATGTCTTCTGAACTTGCTTGAATAAGCTTTTATAGGTGTGAATCTAATTCATAAATGATGGTGGAGAGTAGATAATAAGCAAGCTTATGGTAGTACAAGAACCATATTGTGTTTGAGTGAGCTCCACTTTTCATTGAAATGTAGAACTTAGGAAGAGAGCCACTTTAAAACTTCCCTTGATAGATTTTTTGAGTTTAATTCATCTCAATGAGTCATGATGGATGAAGTATGCTAAGTTATTGATTTAAGGACAAGATACTAGTCCATTGAGCTTAGATTTTTGAGAATTGACAACCCTGGGTAATTTCCTTTCAATTGCTTCTAATTATGATTGAGAATAATCTAAGGGATAGATCATTAGTTTACTAGTAGCTTGTGCGAGACGCCCAAGAGTAAGTGTGGGGGAGTTGATAATTACCATTTTGTTGATAAATTTAGGCTCTCAAATCCATGTTTTGATATCTTTTTATATGCTTAAGTTTGCATTTACATTAGGTTTCATGAATTCTTTCTATTTTGACTTTTGATTTAAATCATTGTATATTTGAGATATTTTGGCACTAAAATGTGAATCTAATTATGTAAGGTTCAAATGATCATGGACCTAGATCAGATCGGGTCAAACTTGAGCCAGAATTGGATCCGGATCAAGACGATCAAGCTTTGGATTAATATGAGCCATCCGATCAAGGAACGGCTAGATCTGAGCCATCCGTTAACTTCTGAACAATCCAAGCTCAGGATAGAGTTAATCAAGTCCATGGATCAAGATCTGAAAGTTTGGGCCAAATCAGTGTTAATTCAGCCGTTGGATCAAGCACGAGAGGATCTAGGCCGTCCATTTGAAGATCAGGGCAATCTGAACCATCCATTGCAAATCTGGTAGATCCGAGCTACTGAGAGACAGATCCTAACCCTTGATTAAGATCTGGAAGGTTTGGGCTTGATCAGAGCAGATCCAACCGTCAGATGCAGCAAAGATGATCTCAGTCATTCACTGCCAACTAATATAACCGCTTCTCCTTCCCCATTCATAGGGTGGTCGCCAGATCGCATAGCACAGAGTAGCTTCAGTTTTCATCGTTTTCTTCATCGATCTCACATCTGATCGCGCGACCAACATCAAAATATGTTCATCTTCAGGATTTCAGATCATTGAGGTATATTTTCTATTCAGTTTGTCAATTCAAATCTCGCAGTGGAAGGAGTTCGGAAGAGGGTTTCGCCCGACGCTCTATCCATGGATCGATTCCGTTGTTTGTTGGTTTTCTCATCGGGCGGAGCAATCAGATGTTTGTGGAGGGGTTCTCCGAAGTGATCTGAGTGTTTCCGAGCTCGATCGTCATCCAGACAATCAAGAAAGAGGAGATCGCAGGATCGCTTTCAGCTACTGACCGATCGCGTGACCAGAAAGAGATGTCTCTGATCGGTCTCGTGACCGATCAGAAGATGACCTGATCGGTCGGTTGACCGATCAGGAAGGGCAGAACTGAGCAAGCTGAGCTAGGAAGTTCTTCTTCAGTGGTTTTTGAGCTCGGGGGTTCATAGCTCAACCTTTGTGTGATGACAAAGGGAAGTTTTGGATATAAACTGATTTGATGTTCTAATTAGGATTATTTTGGTTTTAAACATGTATTTCTTCACATTGTTCTAATTTGCTCCTCTACACTTTAAGTCATGTTTTAAGCAATGATTCAATTTATTTTTCATTATCTTGCAAATTAGTTTCCTGTAATTAATTCTCTGTAATTAGTTTTTAATTCCAATTCAATCGTTTGAAGTCAAATTGCTTAGTTGCTAACTAGGTTAAGTTCAGTTCTGCAACTTCCTAAGTCATTTATGCTAGTTTAGTCTATTTCATTCCAACTTGTTATTTCATCTCGTATCGCAAAAACCCCCATTTTATCTAGAAAACCCAAAACATCAAATGGCAAATAACCTTCAAGCTCGAGTTAAACATTCATTCAACTAGTCCTTGGAAAAATACGACCTGAGGCCCCTCTACTATATTTTTAACTTTGTTAGCCAAGGGTTTTCAGTTTATAAATATCTAAATTTGAGGCTTATTCGTGACACTAGTATTGGGCCACATCTCTGGCCCAGCAGTAAAGTCAACGTAACTACCCTATAAGGTCAAAGTTAGCAAGAGAGGGTTGTTACAGCCTCAAATTTAGATATTTATAAACTGAAAACCCTTGGCTAACAAAGTTAAAATGTAGAATAGGGGCGTCAGGTCGTATTTTTCCAAGGACTAGTTGTGAAAGTTTAATTCAAGCTTGAATGTTATTTGTCGTTTGATGATTTGGGTTTTCTAATAAGTTCGGGGTTTGTGCGATAAGGAAATGACAGCAAAAATACGAAACAAAATAAAATGGACTTAACTAAAGCATGGAACGAATTGGGAAATTACAAG
This sequence comes from Boesenbergia rotunda, assembly GCA_024364735.1. Classification (NCBI taxonomy): domain Eukaryota; kingdom Viridiplantae; phylum Streptophyta; class Magnoliopsida; order Zingiberales; family Zingiberaceae; genus Boesenbergia; species Boesenbergia rotunda. The sequence continues at coordinate 133,322 of JAGFNQ010002005.1, read as the reverse complement.
AATTGCACTTAACCTATTTGAAGAACTAAGCACTTAAATTCAAACGATGGAGTTGAAACTTAAGAACTACTTGCAGGAAACTAATTGCAGAAAATGAATTGCAGAGATTGGAAACTAGAACAAAATGATACTTTAAGAACTTGATTTGAAATGTAGTTGAAACAAGCTTGAACAGTTGAAGAAAGTAAATGCATAGAACTAAAATTTATCCTAAATTAAACACCAAATCAATTTCTAATCGAGCCTTCCCTTTGTCGTCACACAAAGATTGAATTAGAAACCCTCTGAACTCAAAAACCAATGAAAATAAACTCCCGGATCAGTCTGCAATTGACGTGCGCATGTTGGTCTTCCTGATCGGCCACTAGACCGATCAGGTCTTCTTCTGATCGGAGTGGGGACCGATCAGAAGTTCCTCTGTCCGATCGTGTGAACGATCAGTAGTTGAAATCACTCCTCGATCTCTTCCATCTCGATCGACTAGATGACGATCGATGCTCAGAAACCCTCAAATGCTTCCGAGAACCCCTCTGAAGCTTCGACAGCTCTCTGGACAACGAAAATCCAGCAATCGGTAGTGGATCAATCGATGAAAATAGAGCTCCGGCAACACCCTCACCTAAGCTTCCAAAAACACAATCAATTAGCAAACTGAACAAGGAGATTACCTCTATGATCGGAAATCTTGACAAGAACTAGATCTAATGTTGGTCGCGCACGATCTAAGAAGAAAATGAGGAGTAAAACGATGAAGAAATGAAGAACAGAGTAGAAAAATGGCGATCTGCGAACTGGCGACGACGACCCGATCTGAGGAAGGAGAAGGCTGTTTTATTAGTTAGATTTGGATGGCTGAGATCCTCTTTGCTCCATCCAACGGTCGGATCTCTTCAGATCTGAACCAAACCTTCCAGATCTTGATCAAGGGTCAGGATCTACTCCACCTCATCTTGGATCTATCAGATCTACACCGAGTGGCTCAGATTGCCCTGATCTTTGAATGGACGACTTAGACCTCTCGAGCTTGATCCAACGGTTGGATGGACTCTGATTAGGTTCAAACTTTCAGATCTTGATCCATGGACTTGATTAACTCTATCTTGAGTTTGGATTGATCAGAAGTTGATGGATGGCTTAGATCTAGCCGTTTCTTAATCGGACGACTCATATTAATCCGATGCTTGATCACCTTGATCCGGATCCAATTCTGACTCAAGTTTGATCCAATCTGATCTAGGTCCATGGTCATTTGAAGCCTACAAAATTAGATTCAAAATTAATGCGAAAATATCTCAAATATAGAATGAATTGTATCCAAAGCCAAAATAGTAAGAATTCATGAAACCTAATGTAAATGCAAACTTAAGCATATAAAAAGAGATCAAAATATGGATTTGAGAGCCTAAATTTATCATCAAAATGGTAATTATCACTCCCCCTGGACTATAGCCTCGATAATGGTTAGGCAAGATGTGAATCTTGTCCTTGGGGATCCAATACTGGTTTGGTCCAGCTTGTTTGTTGAGATAGAGCTTGGGAACCCATGCTTGGACTTGGGTTTTAGGTTGGTTCAATACAGCATAATAAGAATGTTGCCTAGATTTGGTTCGAAACCCTAATCCAGATCGGTTAAGAACGGACTTCTGCTTTCCAAGGATCATGTCAAGACCCTTGGAACCCGAAGTGAATCATTCTAATGCCACTCTGAGCTCCTTGACTTGAGTTTTCAAGGAGGAATTCTCTTTCTCAAGCTTTTGAACTTGTGTGGAGTTTCCTTCTTGAATTTTGTCGGTCAAGGACCTCGAGTCGGCTTCCTCTTTCAGGTGTTTTACTTCCTGTCAGAGGGACTCGACCCGGATTTTGGCTTTCGCCAAGTTGCGAGATAAATAAGAAATTAATTTTGAAAGTTCGTATTCTGAGTAACCTCTTACCGTTATTTGCCCATTTTCCGAGTTGTGAGTCTTCCGTCGTCTGGTTCCGATTCCAATCTGGTGTCGACATCTTCCGAAGTGGTTTAGGCGAGAAGATTCATGTGCGGGACTTCTTCTCCTTCGGAGGAGGAGGATTCATCCCACGTGGCTTGGAGAGCCTTCTTCCTTCGCTCCTTCTTCGTTTCCTTAATATTGGGGCACTTTGACTTGTAGTGCCCTTTTTATTGCACTCGTAGCAGGTAACGTTGGGCTTGCTCTTCGAGCTTGTTGTAGGTTCTGCTGGATCTTCCTTTCTTCGGCTTGATTTCTTTTTGTTTGTTTGGTACTTGAGTTCCTTGTATTAGTCTTGGGCTAGCCGAACCAGCTTGGGTCGATCCCTTCGCTATCTTCTGATTCTGAGTCTGAGTCAGACTCGGGTGCTGGTTGAGGCTTCTTCTTGGGGGCTTTTCCTTGAGATTTTCCTGCAATGAAAGTAATACTCTTCTCGACCAAAGTGGAGTTAGTCTGTTCATGAAGTTCTAATTCAGAGAAAAGTTCATCTAATTTTAACTGATTAGGTCACAATTCTCGACCTTGTGTCCTATTGTATGCATCCCATTCATTAGCTCCTGTATTCTGGCGTGGAACTGTGTTGTTGATTCTCCTTCGTTCATCTTGATCATGTAGAGTCTGTTTAGCAACAGATCTCTTTTGCTGATCTTGGTGCCGGAAGTGCCTTCGTGCAGCTCAATCAACTTGTTCCAAAGCTCTTTGGCGCTGTTGAAGGGTCCCACCCGGTTCAACACCTCCTTGGTCAAACCGCATTGCAAAGTATGGGTTGCCTTTGCATCAACCTCAATCTTCTTCTTCAGCGAGGCGCCCCATTCAGTATAATGTTGTGTCACTCCTTCTGTGTTCTTGGGAATTTCCAGGCCAGATTTGATGATTATCCACATGTCCACCTGAGTTTTCAGGTGGACTTCCATCCTGCTTTTCCAGTAGGAGAAATCTTCTCCACTGAAAAGAGGTGGTCTGACAATGCTGAATCTCTCTTACATGTCCATTAATATTTTCTAAAAAAAACTTAACACAAAAACTTGTTCCAAGACTGAGTCTTGGATTAGTAGTATGGAAGAAATTAATAGCAACAAAAAAAAATCGAGTGGTGTTGCACCAACCTCGATTAACGAGAAAGATTCGAAAGAAAAAAATTAAAACTTTCGTAAATCCGAAAAAAAAACTCTCAAACTGGTGGTTGCACCAAATTTGAGCCACCTGCTCTGATACCAGTTGTTCGATCGGAGAAAATTGATAAAAACAATCACTAACACAATTCAGTTTTACTTGGTTTGGAGTCGCGGTCGGCTCCTACTTCAAGGCCCACGGTCCTTGACTGTTTACGTTGGGTAATTCTATGTTCGTTAAAAACCTTTTACAGGTTGAGTACAGATATAGAACTAAATTTGAAAGTATAACAGTTTTCGTAATTAAAAATTACCGACGCCCAAGGTGGATGGAAATTTGGAGCAGAGGGTCGTCGTCGGCGCTGGAATCGCGAAGTTGGAGCTTGTCGGAGTGTAGCGCTTGAACGAAAGTGTTTGGAGCGATGTGACTGAAATTTTTCTGAAGTCTTGGGGGTGAACCCCCTTTTATAGCAGCCATAGGGGCGCCTGTGTTGATGGAGGCGCCTGACACGTGACCTCTCCTATGAGAACTCCTATCCGCAGGCTCGGTCAACACTTATCCACTTCACTGGGGCGCCTGGGCTGATGGGGGCGCCTGTGTTAACACAGGCGCCTGAGCTGACTTGGTCTAGAGGCTTCGTGGCAATTTGCTTCGATGGTTTGGATTTGGCCTTGCACTGGGGCGCCCGTATCCATCTGAGCGCCTAGCCCAGTGAGGCGCCTGAGCTGCAGAAACAACATTCCTTCGTTCCCTCCAACCAAGGTTAGTTCCAAAACACAAGAAGCAAGTATGTTAGCATTATTTACAGCCTAAGCTGTCTTGGTTCTGACTTTGGGTCTCCCAAATGGAACCCTAGGTCGAACTGACACCTACTGTTCCCTTGCACGGGGAATGCGTCCTCACCTACTCCTCTCAAGAGAGTTTACCTTTTGTCTACTGACTCCTCCGGTTGGACTTTTGCCCAATCCTCCCGATCAGGTCTTCGTGCCCAGTCCGCGATCAGGACTTCTTGCCCAACTTCTGGTCAGGTCTTCGGTGCCTAGCCCTTTGCCAGGAATTCTTGACCAGTTCTCGACCAAGACTTCGTTGCCCAACTTACGGTCAGGTCTTCTTGCCCAGTCCTTGACCAGGAATTCTTGCCCAGCCCTTTGCCAGGACTTCTTGCCTAGTGTACCTAGGGCTTTTCTGCACACTTAGTAAGCTTGTTAGATCACATTAACACCTTAACTTCTGAACCCTTTGCCATTATCAAAACACAGGTTTAACTTAGGTGCTTCCTGCACCAACAGTAGGGACCAAGAGGAGGATTTGGATCTTGGCCCACTAATGGATCTAAACTCGATCCATTAATTAAGATCCATTCCACTAAAGGATCTTAATTGAACTTCCTCACCAACCCCCATATTTTCATATGGGCTCCACATATTACGAGTCATCCATCCCCCCGTGTTTAAGATCTTGAATGCTCGTTAATTAATTTAAATTACTGACAATTCAAATTAATTAACCTCTGAGTCCTTAACTAGTACCACTCGACCTTATCATCATGCCAGATCAAATCCACCTGCAGGGTTTAGCATGATGCACCTTTCAATCTCATCAAAGGGGCATCATCAACCCGACTCACCAGGACACGGATTTCGTCAATAATCAACATCACATCATATTATTAATATTATATCCTAACTCACTGGGCCTATCGATCTAACAGAATAGATCTCGTCCATTGGTGAATCAAAGAAATAATAATTAATAATATATGTCCGTTATTATATCGGGATTAAGGAATCATACTCCATAATATAATCTTGAGGTCCTATCCAATTATCGAGTCAGTACAAATTGGATAACCTTAGGTTTTGGTCCTACTCAATGTACTCAAAGCACACTAGTGTAATTTTATGGTCAAGACCAACCACACCTAATTACACTACAACCATTCTGATGGATTGTCCAATTCCATCTAGGTTGTGAGACTCTTATTTATACTAAACAAGGAACTGATAACATGATCTTTCGTGTGACCCCACACATCATGTTATCTACAGCGCAAAGTAATTGGACTTCATGCATGTACTAATGTAAACAAGCACCTAGTGTAGTTGTGATTCTCTTTTTATAACTAAGATGTTCATATAAAGAAATTCATGTCTTTTAGTATACACATCTTACAATACTAAAGTCCCTTAAGACACATAGGTAGAGGTCATTGTAGTTAACAAGGATAGCCAGAAGGTGTCAGGTTCAGGGGGAGTCTTTATTTTCATGGATTTTTATTTTTAGAAAACTATTTTTCAAAAATTATTCTTTTAGAAAATTCATATCTTTTAAAATGGTTTGTGCTTTAAAAAATTATTATCATTTCATTCAAAATGCGTTTCGAAAAATATTTTTCAAAAACTTATTATGTCATTCAAAATATTTTTTCAAAAATTATTTCTTTGAAAGTTGTCATATTCTTTCAAAAATATTTTTCAATAATTGCTTTAATTACTCTTATGATTTTGATAAACTCCTAAGACACATAGGAAGATTTCTTAATGATCTACAAGAATTTCTAAGATTGTGTTAGATAATATATTATTCCTGATTATTTCAAAATATTTCTTATTTTTTTAACTCTTTTCGTTTGAATCCAACCCTAAGACTAAAAGGAAGATCAACTTATAATTAACAAGCTTCCTAGGACTGTGTCAGGTTTAGGGGAAGGTGCAAATTAAAAGAATCATTAGAAATTTCCAAAAAAGTTATATTTTCTTAAAACCACTATCTTTTTTTTTGTGTAGTTTTTTTTAAAAAAAGGATCTTATTTCAAGAAGAAAGGAAAAACCATATTAGAAGGGGGGCCAAACCTAACCTTCTAATATGGAATTACAGAGAGAGAACAAACTGATTTTACAATTAAGGAATCCAAAAGAAATATTGGCAAGGAATAATTTTGTACAAAACAGCCATCATATGTAGATTATATCACCAAAAGCAATGAACCTCTTGGAATATTCATATCCTTTTTTGATGAAAACTCCATAAATTCTGAGCGTTTGCAGAAATGTCCACCTTTTAAATCATAAGACTTTGTGCCAAAGGGGAACTTCCAAATTCATTGACATATGTACCATTTTTGAAAACCCATATCACAGCCTTTATCAATCAAGAGTCGACCAAGCTTTGTAGTACTCAGATTCAGTCAGGGGGGGGGGGGTAATTTCAGCATGAGCAGCCTTCAGCCAAGCATAAAGCCAATCAGATACTGATCAACCTTCAGTCTTTAGACTTAAACTGTTTTGCTCTTCATTGTATTAGATTTCAACATAAGCAGCCTACAGCCAAGCATAATACCTATCGACAGCCCTGTAAGCATACAGATACTCAATACAAAGGGGAACTTCCAAATTCATTGACACGTGTACCATTTTTGAAAGCCCATATCACATCCTTTATGTATCAAGAGTCAGCCAAGCTTTGTAGTACTCAAATTCAGTCAGGGGGTTAATTTTAGTAAGAGCAGCCTTCAGCCACAAAGCCAATCAGATTTAATGATCAACCTTCAGTCTTCAGTTTGGACTTAAACTGTTTTGCTCTGCATTATATCAGATTTCAGCATAAGCAGCCTATAGCCAAGCATAATACCTATCGACAGCCCTGTAAGCATACAGATACTCAATACAAGTTCCATAAATCCGATGCCTGCTTCAAAAATATAATCCAGTAAATCCAATACTAGCCCTGTAAGCAGAACAGATACACTGAGAGAGTTCCATAAATCCGATAAAGTATGAGCATCCTTTAGCCTTCAGTGTGGACACAATCTTTTTCCTCTGCATTGTATCTCAGATTTCAGAATGAGTATCCTTCAGCCAGACATAATATCTATCAGACAACCCTGTAAGCAAACAGATACTCAAGAAGAATTTCCTAAAATTAATCAGATTGCCTAGATCTGTAAGCCTCCCTAAACCATGGCCAAACAAATAATATTACTACTTATCATAAAATGAAACAAGATTCCTCCCAGTATTTATATTTCCATATTCAAAAACAAGAACACTATCATTAACATATCAAGAACCAAATAAAAGTCATTCAACAGGCATTGTAGAGAACCAGAAATATTGTATTCAGAAATGACAATAGCCTATCAATTAGAGAACAATTCAGCCAGCTATTGAATATTCAGAAATGACAATGGCCTTAATTTCATCAGCTAGTGCCTTCAGCCCTTCAGTTTGTACCCATTTTGCCCATCAGACAGCCCTATAAATATCCACCCGAAACCTTGAAAGCTCATCTGAGAAATTGATCATACTTTGTCAGCATACAGAACCTCACTAGAAAACCTTTCAATTTGACACATCCCCATAATCTGATCAATTTTAAATCTGATACTGCCAAAGGAAGCAAAAGCAAACCAGTAATATTAACCAATTTACCAAGGCAATGGAAGTGAATAAAACAGATCCTTCCATTTTATTGTTTTTGCCTTGTTACAAAAATTTTTGAACCATCCTAACATAAGGAAGACCCATCCTATCCATCTTACAAATACCATATAAAGTCTTGTCAATATCTTGTTTGAATAACACTTTCTCCTCTTGCAACTTAAATGCTAAATTAGCCAAATAATCCACAACCACATTTGCTTCTCTATATACATGTGAATAAACCAGTAGATATTTATTCACCAACAATCTAATTTTCAGAACAATCTTCCTATATTCCCAACATACTGAAGAGGATTGAATTAACCTCAAGGCCACCAGGGAATCTGATTCCAACCAAATCGGAAGAAGATTATTAGCTATACATAATTCTAACCCAATTAAGATTGCATTGAGCTCAGCTTTAACATTTGAAGAAACTCCCAAAGTACCATGTTTCACCGTTATAAACTGCCCTTCATGATCTCGAATTATACTATATTTTAAAATATAGTATTTTTAAAAATACTATAGTATTTTTAAAAATACTATATTCTCATTTTCCAAAACTTATTTTGAAAATCTTTTGTCTTTTGGAATACCTTTGAAAATAATTTTTACTTGAGTTTGAAAAATTTTCTATGACACTTAGGAAATTTTTCCTTGTAGTTAACAAAGTTTCTTAGGATTGTGTCAGACTAGAAAAGAAATCAAATCAAGAAAGTTAGTATTTTTTTTCAAAACTAAATATATTGAAAATATTCATTTTTGAAAAATCCCTAAGACAGATAGGAATGTTCTTGTGGTCAACAAGATTCCTAGGATTATGTCAGACTTAGGGAAGTTCAAATTCCTTTTAAAAAAAATGTATTCACATATTGTTGGTGCAATATTTTTTAAAATACTTAGTGCCTTTTAAATATTTTCCAAAATAAGTACTTAGTTTTTTTTAAAAGAGAAGAGTTTTGAAAATCATTTTTTAAAGAATATATATATATATATATATATATATATATATATATATATATATCTTAAGTATTTTCAAAAAGAGAGAGAGAGATTATCTTAAAAGAGGGAGAGAGGCTTAAGTTAGATTTTTTTGAAAATCTTATTTTTGGTGCAAAATTTTTTTTTCGCTATTTCCTTTTGATGTGTGATAAAGGGAGAGAGAGACTTAAGTTGGATTTTTTTCATTTTCTCCCAAGTTTTAACCTAGAATCCTTAGATCTATCCTAACTTAAGATTATTGTCAAACACCAAAAAGGGCAAGATTGTTGGTGCAAAGAACATCAGTGGTGAACAGTCATCCTCTAGGGTTTCGATGTTTGACAATATACTAAGGTTAGTCAAAGTGATCATGGGTTAAGCCAAACAGGACCTGATGTTTGGTAGGATAAACCCAGGTTTGATCAAGCTTGACAAAGGGTTAGCCAAACAGGACCTGATGTTTGACAGAACTATAAGTGAGTGATACTTAGGTTTAGTCAAAGTGATCAAGGGTTAAACCAAACAGGACCTTATGTTTGGTAGGGAAAACCCAGGATTGATTAGGTTGACAAAGGAATAGCCAAACAGGATTTGATGTTTGGCAGAATGAATAGAACCCAGGGTTGGCCAAGGGATTAAATTAAACTGGACTTGAGGTTTGGTATACTTACCTGAAGGTTGGAAGAAGTCTAGTTAGGATCATGATGACTAGCAAAGGAGTGATTATGATGAAAGAAATCCTAGTGAGTGAAGATAGGTTGGAAGAAATCCTAGTGAGTGAAGCTAAGTTGGAAGAAATCTTGGTGAGTGAAGCTGTAACGACCCGGAAAATTTTCTTAATATTTTCTTTAAAATATTAAGCATGTTTAGATAATTTTTCGAGAGACCTAGAAATATTAATACGAACTTTAGCCTGGAAATCCATGTTTTTCTCATTTAAATCGAGAAAACTAAGTACTAATGGGCCTTATATGGGCTTTCTAGTACCATAATTGTAGGGGGATTTTAGGTAAAAATTTAATATAAATATAAAGGGGTTTTAATGAGGAATATTAACATGATTATGGGTGAATTTTTAGGGAATTTTCGGAATAATGGAAAAATAAAATAAAAATAAAGTGCATGGGCCAAGGATTGAACCTTGGACCTCTTGTACCACCATGCATGCTCTAACCAATTCACCTAGCAAGGGAGTTCTAGTAGAGGATGAAGTGGATTTTTGGTTAAGGCTTAGGGGAAATGAAGGGTCATGAAGGGAAGAGACATCATGACTCTTCATTTGCCTCCTTAAAGTGGTATAAAGAGAGGGCATGGGGGGTTACTTCTCTTCTTCTACCAAGTTCACCCTTCTCCCTCCTCCTCCTTCATCCTAGCCGAAACCCCAAGGGGGGATTTTCCTTAGGAAAAGTTCCCAAGAAAGCTTCTCCTTCCAAGATCCAAGGTTTCTACACGGTTGCAAAGGCTAGCGCTGGTCAAGAGACAACAAGGTCTTTATCCTCCTTCCCATCTAAGGTCTAAAACCAAGGTAAACCAAGGTAAGACTCCCTCACCTGTGGTGTAATGGTTTTTCTTGATATGGTTATGATCTAAGCATTTTGTTTGAGATCCAAGTTGAAAAATCCATGAAAGAGGACTTAGGGTTTCGGCCACCTCCAAGTTGCCATGGCTAGGATTAGTTTTACCTCTCTAATGATGGTTCTTATGACTCCTTATGATGTAAGTGATGTTAGGGTTGGTTCATATGAAATTTTTTTCATGTTTAATAGTTTCATAAATTTCGGCCAAGAACCCTAATTCATGGTTGGACCTTGATCTAACCATTCAACATGTTAATTTTGGTTCCCCTATGACATGATGGATAGTAATTGTGTTTTATAAGAATTTTTCCATGAATTTTTAGAGACCTTTAGGTTTCGGCCAAGAGCAAATCTAGGGTTAAAGGATTAGGGTTAGCTTTAGCTATGGGATCAAATGTTTTCTATAGCATTTTATGTTGTATGGGATGTTATTTGTGACCTATATGAATTTTTCCATGGACCTAGGGTTCCTTAGGGTTTCGGCCAAGGCCATAACCTAGGGCTTGGAGTGGGTTAAGACCACAAGAATGCATGTTTATAGGATACTATGATGTATGTATATGCTTAAGTATGTTGGAAGAATTTTATGCCCATGAAAACCCTAGCTTATGGGTCATGAATTGTATGTTAGGTCACTTGTTATGATGATTCATAAATGTTTAGACCATGTGCCATGAACCTAAGGAAATGTATCATGTATGAAAGGATCTAGGCATGTTTTTTTTCCATGTACCATGACCATGCATGTTTTTATGAATTAAGATGCTGATTATGTAGGTATGCCATGGGATATGAATGATATGCATGTATACCATGATTTATGAATGATATATAAATGCATGTCATGTTATGAATGGAAATGATGAATGAAGTTAAAGTTCATGCCTTCGAGGCATAATGATGAAATGGAATGAAAATGATGAATGAAGATAAGATTCATGCCTACAAGGCATAATGATGATGTTAAGCATTAAGAATGAATGGTTATGCTATGAATGTTTTTATGAATGAAGAAGCATGTGGAAGTATTTTATTTTATGAATGGGCTTGTACCGGACCTAAGTAAGGTCCACGGTTCTGGACTACCGATGAAGCTGTGCACGATTCTGGACTACCGATGAAGCTGTCCACGGTTCGGGGACTACCGATGAAGCTGTCCTTACCCTAGTAGGTCGAGATTAGGTACCTCGTATTTACTTAGGGATGCGCGCATATGATGTATGAATGTGGTACAAGCCAGGGCCCCTATGATGTTATGATTATGTTTAAGTATTTAAAAGTATGATTTTAAACTAAGCATCCTTATGATATATGCATTTGCCGCATGCATCCATCCATGTTATGCATTATGTTTATGATAAGTACGTTTATGCAAAGTAGGGTTATGCAAGGTATGTTTATGCGAAATATGTTTATGCAAAGTATGTTAAGGCAAAGTATGTTTATGCAAATGATTATGTTTATGTCCATGTTAATTATGATGCCATGATTTTATTTATGTCCATGCTTATGCTCATGCTAAAATATGATGCCATGATTTTATTTATGTTCATGCTAAATTATGATGCCATGATTTTATTTATGTCCATGCTTATGCTCATGCTAAAATATAATGCCATGATTTTATTTATGTTCATGCTAAATTATGATGCCATGATTTTATTTATGTCCATGCTTATGCTCATGCTAAAATATGATGCCATGATTTTATTTATGTTCATGCTAAATTATGATGTCATGATTTTATTTATGTTCATGCTTATGCTCATTCCAAAAATATGATGCCATGATTTTATTTATGTTCATGCTAAGATATGATGCCATGATTATATTTATGTTCATGCTAAGAATGATGCTATGATTGTGTTTATGTTTATAATAGGAAGCATGTTATGATATGTAGGATTGAAGCATTATGTTTATGTTTATGTGACGTATGGATTTTTGTGAGTAGGAAAAGAGTCTTACTAAGCCTACGTGCTTATAGTCTTATTTTTTCTTATACCGCAGATCAAGCCAGAGATTACTAAGGGAAGCAGCAGGAGAGGCAAGAATATGTGTGTGTGGTAGTGACATGGCCAAGAATCCCTCTCATTCCACTTATCGCATGTTTTGTGATCTGACAATGCTTATTTTGGTTTATGCTCGACTTATGATAGTTATGCTTAAGAAACAACTTACTATTCATGATGTTTATGGATAAACTACTTGCTACCTGAAATGCTTATGAATAAGTTATGGAACGTTGATATCATGATGTTATGTATGTTGGTAATATGTTAAGTATAATGTCACCATGTCCATGAATGATAACTTAGACATAGGTATATGATTTATGTACTAGTTGCATGGTTAAAGGCATGTGTAGAAGAAGAAAAAAATTATTCCGCTGCATTAAGATGTTATATAGGTACATGTATGTTTAGCGTAACGCCGCTTTATGGAAGAAAAAAAAAGCGAGCGTTACAGGTTGGTATCAGAGCAGTTGCCATCTCACTACACACACATCAAGCCTCCTTCCTGCCGCTTCCAAGTAAGTACCTCTCTGCATATTTTATGATAGTAAGCACTTCTAGAATATCTTATGATTCTAGAATATGCCAGTATAGATGATACCTATGATTCTAGCATATGCAAGTATGAATGATACCCTATGATAGATAATGAAAAGTACCTACAAGATGACTTATTCGATTGAGCAACTGGCTCAATTATATGTTAAGGAGATAATCAGACTTCATGGAGTGCCCAAGACCATCATCTCAGATAGGGATGGTCGCTTTACCTCGCATTTTTGGGAGAGTGTTCAGAAGTCTCTCGGCACAAAACTACGATTTAGCACCGCCTTTCACCCTCAGACTGAAGGGCAAACTGAGCGAGTGAATCAAGTACTAGAGGACATGTTGCGAGCTTGTGCCTTGGATTTCAAAGGCAGCTGGTGTCGATATCTATGTTTAGCGAAATTCGCTTACAATAATAGCTACCAAGCTACTATCAGAATGACACCTTAGGAGGCCTTATATGGGAGGAGATGTAGGTCTCCGATCTGTTGGTACGAAGGTGGTGAAAAGAAGGAAATGGGACTCACAACGGATATCATCGACAGCACTACCCAAGCTATACAGAATATTCGACAATGGATAGAAGCTGCTCAGAGCCGGCAGAAGAGTTATGCAGATGTCCAGCGTAGACCATTGGAATTTAATGCTGGAGATTTAGTGGTCCTCAAAGTGGCTCCTATGAAGGGGGTGACGAGATTTGAGAAGAGAGGAAAACTGAGTCCGCGATATGTGGGACCGTACCTAATCCTGAAGCGAGTTGGCAAAGTAGCATATGAGCTAGAGCTGCCTCAGGAGATGTCAGCTATTCATAACGTGTTCCATGTGTCAATGCTTAAGAAGTGTATTCCGGACATGGATCAAGTGATCGAGCCACAGACAGTACAAGTTCAGGAGGACCTGAGTTATGAAAGTCGACCTATCCAGATCTTGGATCGGGAAGTCAAGAAGCTAAGGAATAAGGAGGTACCCTTAGTCAAGGTCCTATGGCAAAGTCAACAGTTCGAGGAAGCTACCTGGGAGCGCGAGGACGAGATGAGACGCAAGTATCCGGAGTTATTCTAAGTTCGAGGACGAACTTTCACGAGGTATGGGGGATTGTAACGACCCGGAAAATTTTCTTAATATTTTCTTTAAAATATTAAGCATGTTTAGATAATTTTCCGAGGGACCTAGAAATATTAATACGAACTTTAGCCTGGAAATCGATGTTTTTCTCATTTAAATCGAGAAAACTAAGTACTAATGGGCCTTATATGGGCTTTCTAGTACCATAATTGTTGGGGGATTTTAGGTAAAAATTTAATATAAATATAAAGGGGTTTTAATGAGGAATATTAACATGATTATGGGGGAATTTTTAGAAAATTTTTGGAATAATGGAAAAATAAAATAAAAATAAAGTGCATAGGCTAAGGATTGAACCTTGGACCTCTTGTACCACCATGCATGCTCTAACCAATTCACCTAGCAAGGGAGTGCTAGTAGAGGATGAAGTGGATTTTTGGTTAAGGCTTAGGGGAAATGAAGGGTCATGAAGGGAAGAGACACCATGACTCTTCATTTGCCTCCTTAAAGTGGTATAAAGAGAGGGCATGGGGGGTTACTTCCCTTCTTCCACCAAGTTCACCCTTCTCCCTCCTCCTCCTTCATCCTAGCCGAAACCCCAAGGGGGGATTTTCCTTAGGAAAAGTTCCCAAGAAAGCTTCTCCTTCCAAGATCCAAGGTTTCTACACGGTTGCAAAGGCTAGGGGTGGTCAAGAGACAACAAGGTCTTTATCCTCCTTCCCATCTATGGTCTAAAACCAAGGTAAACCAAGGTAAGACTCCCTCACCTGTGGTGTAATGGTTTTTCTTGATATGGTTATGATCAAAGCATTTTGTTTGAGATCCAAGTTGAAAAATCCATGAAAGAGGACTTAGGGTTTCGGCCACCTCCAAGTTGCCATGGCTAGGATTAGTTTTACCTCTCTAATGATGGTTCTTATGACTCCTTATGATGTAAGTGATGTTAGGGTTGGTTCATATGAAATTTTTTTCATGTTTAATAGTTTCATAAATTTCGGCCAAGAACCCTAATTCATGGTTGGACCTTGATCTAACCATTCAACATGTTAATTTTGGTTCCCCTATGACATGATGGATAGTAATTGTGTTTTATAAGAATTTTTCCATGAATTTTTAGAGACCTTTAGGTTTCGGCCAAGAGCAAATCTAGGGTTAAAGGATTAGGGTTAGCTTTAGCTATGGGATCAAATGTTTTCTATAGCATTTTATGTTGTATGAGATGTTATTTGTGACCTATATGAATTTTTCCATGGACCTAGGGTTCCTTAGGGTTTCGGCCAAGGCCATAACCTAGGGCTTGGAGTGGGTTAAGACCACAAGAATGCATGTTTATAGGATACTATGATGTATGTATATGCTTAAGTATGTTGGAAGAATTTTATGCCCATGAAAACCCTAGCTTATGAGTCATGAATTGTATGTTAGGTCACTTGTTATGATGATTCATAAATGTTTAGACCATGTGCTATGAACCTAAGAAAATGTATCATGTATGAAAGGATCTAGGCATGTTTTTTTTCCATGTACCATGACCATGCATGTTTTTATGAATTAAGATGCTGATTATGTAGGTATGCCATGGGATATGAATGATATGTATGTATACCATGATTTATGAATGATATATATATGCATATCATGTTATGAATGGAAATGATGAATGAAGTTAAAGTTCATGCCTTCGAGGCATAATGATGAAATGGAATGAAAATGATGAATGAAGATAAGATTCATGCCTACAAGGCATAATGATGATGTTAAGCATTAAGAATGAATGGTTATGCTATGAATGTTTTTATGAATGAAGAAGTATGTGGAAGTATTTTATTTTATGAATGGGCTTGTACCGGACCTAAGTAAGGTCTACGGTTCTGGACTACCGATGAAGCTGTCCACGGTTCTGGACTACCGATGAAGCTGTCCACGGTTCTGGACTACCGATGAAGTTGTCCATGGTTCTGGACTACAAAATCTTTCTTAACCGTTCAAAGTCTAAGATTTGAGTCTACTAAAGTGCTTGCTAGTTTGCGTGTTGTCTTGTTTGTTTCATTAAGGAGATCCATCACATATTTTTGTACGGAGATAAAGATTTCTTACTTAGAGTAAGCCACATCATTTCCTACAATTGTCATATCATTAATATACAAGAGTGTTGCGACTCCCCTGAAAAAGAGCATTTAATATGTAATGTGTGATTTCCTTGGCCTTTTGATAAACCGTGTATTTCAAATTCAATTAAGTATCGAATCTTTCTATGTTAATATATTATAGAACAGATTGAGGTCGTCTCTAATAAGGATGATAATAATAGTGATAAATCTAGAATAGAATGTTATTACTTTTATTTTTTATATATATTTGTTTGGATTTTTTTATTGCTAAGACTAAGAGATGAAAAGTGATGCACATGATAACCTAGACTACAATTACAGAACATGAAAGACGACATGAAAAAAATAAAGCATTTAACAATCCTAAAGTATTCAATAAAAACATAATCTAATTTAACTTACTTGCATCCAACTTAATGAAATAAGCATTGCATGAAATTAGATTAACCTAATTGTAATAGATGAAGGTTGGGAAAATTTATCGAATACTTAACAATCAAATTAAAGTAAGTATGTGCAATCTTAACAATCTAATTTAACTTACTTGCATCCAACTTAATGAAATAAGCATTGCATGAAATTAGATTAACCTAATTATAATAAATGAAGGTTGGGAAAATTTATCTAATACTTAACAATCAAATTAAAGTAAGTATGTGCAATCTTAACATGGGGAGTTACTTCGCTACAATTCAATGTAATCCTCAATCAACGATCAAGCTTAGGATGGATCTTGCGGATGGAATTAACAACCCAACAAATAAAAACATTATCCAAGCCTCGGATGGATCTTGCTAATGGAATACCTTACGGATTGATACGGGAAAATTTTGGGACTTCCAATCCACGTAGGATAAGTCTAAGGTCAAACAACTGATATGGTCCAACAAGACAACACATGACAACAATATCAAGGAGGCATGCACAAATGGGATAGACTGGGTTGTCCAAGCAGACAACCCAAGTCGACCGATTTGTCTGGGCGGATGTCTCTTAGTCAAACCCGTGTCTTGATCTATTTTCCATAGTAGGCACACTCAGAGATGAGATGTTGACTTGTACAAGGGTTGATATCACTCTTTAAGAAAGGATGCCAGATCAAAATCACGTAGCTAACATCCGACCAATTACTTAGACCAGGGTACTAGCCTATCGATAGACGTCAGTGTTGCACCTAGGATTGTATAGCACCACACCAGAGGCTACAACACCTGCGCGTGCGGCCCCCATTGAAAGAAGAAGGGTAACTACTGATAATCTAACACATCCTACGATCGATCGGCCAACTTACTTGGAGTAGGTGGTCAACTATCGTTAATAAAATACTAGCCGATCGGTCAAACTCGCTTATAGGGCATGGCCGACCAACCAACAGAATGACTACGACTTATTGGCCAACACACTTCGACCCTTTGACCAACTCAAAGACAATCCCAACACTGTCCATTAGGTTACGAGCAAGCCTCATCATTGATTCTAATCAAGTCTAACTATAGTTGGGTTGGGCCTCCATGTTCCTATTGGATCTAGTCCCATAACTTGGGTCCAACAGGCTAGGGTCCCTTATTGGTCCTCCACGTGTGCATACAAACAAGCTCATCAGCCCAATTATGCGCAAACCTAGGTCAATCCTTGATAAGACATAGATAAACCTTATCTTGCCATAATCACTGATCTACTCAGTGGACCATTAGTCTATCTACTTTTATTAGACCATAATCACTCACCTACTCAGTTGACCATTGGCTTATCTACTTTTAACATACTTTTTGTAGGAAATCTATTAATTGGATAGTCATCTTATGATTGTCATGACATCCTGATGGTGGAGAGTTGCCAAAGGGTGACACCTATATAGAGGGGTCTCTCCTACATGATGCAATTACATTCTTTCAGGGATTTTTTTTCTATTAGATTCTATTTCTCCACCTTTTGTGATCATTGACTTGAGCATCGAAGTGCATGTGCCAAAGATCCCCTGAACTTGCTACTAATGCTCTTTCTCTTGAATGTTTTATTTTTCAGGATTCAATGACGGTAGTGCCGGTCTAACGCAAGTCAACACCCTCACCACATCATCCTTCATCGCTCATAGACATGATCAAAATTTGCGCCATCTATGGGAATCACTTCACCTAATCTATGACGTGAAAAAGGCGGATTCTACTAACAACAGATGATTACCATTACACTCTCTCAAGAAAACCTAGAGCTTTTGATAGTAACCAAGGCGCAACTTCTGGCCCAACAGCCACAACAGCCTGGCAGTTCTGTACCCCCATGCTCCCGCCATCTCAGCCACGACTCCGCAAGATATAGACATGACCTTGTGACAAGCTCATTTTCCTCAAGTTCTTATTCGCTCAGAGGATATAGCCGAAGAGCGAGACGATCGAATGGACATCGCTCCCTCTGGTCACACCCTACAACGCGACTCCCGAAAGGCTAAAGTGCTCACCACTCGATGCTCACCTAACTGGTCGAGAGTGCCCTTCTCCATGGAGATCCTGGACGATCCCTTGCCCTAGCATTTCAAATGCATTTCTATCAAGGAGTATGTGTTGGTACAAGTTGCATCAGTGATGTCCTCCTCTAAGTATTTCAATATTTGATAATATACTTAAGTCAGTGATACATTAAACAAGGGAAGGGTAAGTCAAGAGAGGAGTACCAAAGTGAAAGAAAGTCCTAGTAAACCTAGGTAATAAGTCCTGGTTCGAGGAATTAGGCACTAAGTCCTGGCCAAGGGTTGGGCACCTAAGACCTGGCCGAGGATTGGGCACTAAGTCCTGGTTCGTGGAATTGGGCACTAAGCCCTGGCCGAGGGT
The DNA here is from genome assembly GCA_024364735.1 of Boesenbergia rotunda. Taxonomy (NCBI): domain Eukaryota; kingdom Viridiplantae; phylum Streptophyta; class Magnoliopsida; order Zingiberales; family Zingiberaceae; genus Boesenbergia; species Boesenbergia rotunda. Next base: position 114,680 of record JAGFNQ010002005.1, on the reverse strand, counting down.
TGGGCACCGAAGACCTGGTGAGTAACACTAGGCAATAAGTCCTGGTGAGTGAAGCTGGGCAAAAGTCCTGATGGGTGAACTTAGGCACGAAGTCCTGGCCGAGGGTTGGGCACCGAAGTCCTGGACCTAGGGTTTGGGCACGAAGTCTTGGACCTAGGGTTTGGGCACGAAGTCTTGGTCCGAGGGATTGAGCAACTTAGTTGACCGATGACTAAGGACAGAAGTAGAGACGGGCCGAGGGTCGGACATTTTGAGATCCGAGAGTATCGAAGGCTAGGCTAAAGTCCACCCGAATGGACTGGGTGGCAACCGTCTCCTGAGAGGAGTAGGTGAAAGGCGCGTTCCCGGGGGTGGGAACTTGCGTCAGTACTGTTGATGCAGTCTGACCCTGATTGTTGTTTTGGTGTTGACACCGATTTTAGTTTAGGCTAATAAGATAATTGAGATTAAGTCCTGGTCGGGGACTAAGTGAAGTGGAAAAGACCTAGTGGGACTAGGCATACCTAGTGGGACTAGGTTGATAAAATCCTGGCTTGGAGGGCCAGGTCCTAGCCTGGAGGCTAGGTTGGATGAAATCCTGGCTTGGAGGGTCAGGTCCTAGCTTGGAGAGCTAGGTTGGATGAAACCCTGGCTTGGAGGGCTAGGTCCTAGCTTGGAGGGCTAGGTTGGATGAAATCCAGGCTTGGAGGGTCAGGTCCTAGCCTGGAGGGCTAGGTTGGATGAAATCCTGGCTTGGAGGGTCAGGTCCTAGCCTAGAGGGCTAGGTTGGATGAAACCCTGGCTTGGAGGGCCAGGTCCTAGCTTGGAGGGCTAGGTTGATGAAACCCTGGCTTGGAGGGCCAGGTCCTAGCTTGGAGGGCTAATAAGATGATTGAGATTAAGTCCTAGTCGGGGACTAACTGAAGTGGAAAAGACCTAGTAGGACTAGGCATACCTAGTGGGACTAGGTTGATGGAATCCTGGCTTGGAGGGACAGGTCCTAGACTGGAGGGCTAGGTTGGATAAAATCCTGGCTTGGAGGGCCAGGTCCTAGCTTGGAGAGCTAGGTTGGATGAAACCCTGGCTTGGAGGGCCAGGTCCTAGCTTGGAGGGCTAGGTGAGGGCCAGGTCGTAGCTTGGAGAGCTAGGTTGGATGAAACCCTGGCTTGGAGGGCCAGGTCCTAGCTTGATGAAACCCTGGCTTAGAGGCCAGGTCCTAGCTTAGAGGGATAGGTTGAAGTCCCGGTGAGTGAAACTGGGCACGGAGTCTTGGTCCGAGGGACTGAGCACGAGTCAGGGGATGTTGGGAGCCAGTTCTCTTGACTTAGAGTGGGTTTGGCCTTGCCTGGATCAGCCTGGTGACCGATCAGGGAAGTTGGCACGGAGTTCTGATAAGTACCATTTTGTTGATTATTTTAATTGCTAAAATCCATGTTTGACCCATGTTTTTATTGCTTAATTGTGAAATTGCCCTAGGTTTTAGAACTTACTCTTATTTTGGACTTAATTGCAAATTTGTACATAATTGGATTATTTGGCCACTAAATTTTTGATCTATCTTTGTAGGCATGAAAGGTTCATGGACCTAGGGCATTTTGGGTCAAACTTGAGTCGGAAGTGACCCGGATCGAGTTATCAAGATTAGGATTAAATCTGGGCCGTCCGATTCAAAAGCGGCTAGATCTGAGCCATCCGGAACCATCTAAAGAAATCCGAGCTAGGGTTAGGGTTGATCAAGCACTCTGATCATGATCTGAAGGTTTCATCCCAATCAGAGCTCATTCAACTGTTGGATCAAGCTCGGAGGGCTCTAGATCGTCCATTCAAAGATTAGGTTGATCTGGACCATCCGTTGCACATCTGGAGGATCCGAGCTACCACGAGGTAGATCCTGACCCCAGATCATCATCATCAATGTTTGGCTCAAATCAGAGCAAGATCAGCCGTTGGATCTCCTCCGATCAATCTGGGACGTCCATTCTTATGTACTTAAGGAAATTTTCCCAGCCTTCAGCCTTCGTCGCGTCTTCACCGCAGCTACTTTCTTCATCGAGTTCTTCCTTTTGCTTCAAGCTTTCTTCAATCTGTGGGTGCGACCACTCGATTTCCTTGCTTAGTTCATGTGCTAGGTCATTTGGAAGACCATCAGTGGAGTTTCCGGATCAGAATTGCTCAAGAGACAGTGCTGTTGAGAGGTTTCCACAGTTCTGACCATTTGATACCTTCGGATCGGCTGTGCTCGAATTCCTTCCACCTGAGCTATCTAGAGGGGTTCCCTAGGTAGCTTGGATCATCATCCACTCACCTTTGCACGCAGACGCAGCTGAAATGAAAATTTCGAATGGAAAATTCAGTATGAAGCAATCTGAGCTATATTCAGTCACAGATGGAGTTTTCCCTATCGTTTGCTGAGCTTACGGGTTCGAGGCTCTCCCTTACGTGACGAACAAGGAGTACCTGAGCTCGGGAAGGGATCGAGGAGTAGTTTTCTTTGTTAAATTTCAGTTTAGCTGTAGTTTAAAATTCTGCCGCAACTCTATTTCTGAATTCTGTTTCAGTTGTTGTAAATTACGGTTTCTGAATTGTCTTTGCTTAATTAGGGGTTAATTTCTTCAAGTTAAGCAGTAGGTAGCCTGTTAGTGGACAATAGTTTTCAATCACAGTTTATCTCTTGTTTTCAGCTTGCGTATCAGTAGTTAGTGCTGCGTATCAGCTTCATTTTCTGCAATTCCCTCTAGTATCTGAATTCATCAGTTTGTTTCACATTTGGTGTGTTAATCTAGTTGATCTAAGTTTGTTTAGACCTTAGCTTCATTTCTGAATCTTGTTTAGCTTTGGTAACCCGAAATTTCAGTTTGTTTCCCAGCCAAACCTTGCGTATCAGCCATCCTTCCTGCATATTAGTTTGGTTTCAGTTTTGCTACATTTCATTTTTCAGTCCTAGCGTACCAATTTCAATTTCTGGCACTTAGTTGCAGTTTTGCAAGGTTTCCATCTTTAGTTCCTGAATTTGCATCGAGTAAATTTTAGTTCTTAGAGATTTTATTTGGACATTAGCTTGGAGAACTCAATTGCTGAAATTTGTTAGCTGTAGTTTTTTGCAATTTCCTCATTTATAGCAATCTCTTAGTTGTAGTTTTTGCAATTTCTTCATTTGTAGCCTTGATTTCCATATTGAGTTGCATTTAGTGTTATTTCCGAAGTGTAGCTGCAGTTTTGGTATTTAGCATCCACATTGGCACATAAGTTCTTCCTTGGTATCAAGTTTGTATCAATTTCTTCACCTTGTATCAAGAGAGGTGTTGATATTAATTTGTACCAAGTTAGATGCAGTTTTTAGTGAGTTTTTGTGTTTGAAATTAGTTAGGTTTGCAGTCATCTATTATTGAATTTTCTTTGCATTGGTTAGCTTCCAAAATTTGTAGTTAGTTTGAGTTAATAATTGTTGCTTGTTTAATTTCTTAGCCATTGTGTTAAGCTTGAATTTCTTTCCGAAAACTTCCATCATGCCCTCTATTTCTTTGCATCAGCATTTATTGTGCATTTGAATTTAGGTTTGCTTTTTCAAACTTTAGTTAAATCCTCTAGCTTGATTCGGTTTCCATTGGTTGAATTATCACTTGCCATCATTTGTTTAGTTATTAGTCAAGTTTCTTACTTTCCATCGCATTTCCATTTTCATTTGTAATCCAAACCCCAATCACATTCGAAACCCCAAAAACAATCACGACACTTAAACACGAGCTCGAATCGAACAAACTCTCAACTAGTCCCTAGGAAAAATACGACTTGTGGCTCCTTTACTACGTTTTCCTATTTTGATTGCAAAAAGGGTTTCCAGCATTTTATTCATATCTAAATTTGAGACCCACATTCGTGACAGTCTATTTTGGGTCAGTCAAATTTTTGGCGCCGTTGCCAGGGATGCAACTAGTTGATTTGTTTGATTTTTGCTTGTACACTTATTTCATATCTTTCTTGATTTATTTTTGTGCTTATTGCTATATCTGTTGATTTGATTTAATTTGTTTAATCTCTCTATCTACTTTTACTGCGATTTGTTTTGTTTTATGACCAGGTCTACAGGTGGTGATCTAGAAGAATTCGACCCTGAGATTGAGAGGACTTTCAGAGCCAGGAGGAGCCAGGGCATTCTTTCTGAGACTACAGATATCCCTCCTATTCAGACTATTTTCACTCACTCAGGCAGTATCATGGCAGACCACCAGAGAACTATGAAGGAGCTCGCAGCACCAGATGCTTCATTTCAGTACTCCAGCATCGCTTATCCAGAGCTGGCGGGAGATTTTGAGCTCAGATCTGGACTCATCAATTTGCTGCCCAAATTTCAAGGATTATCTGGAGAGGATCCAAATAGGCACCTGCACGAATTTCATGTTGTATGCTCTACTATGAAGTCTCAGGGCATTTCTGAAGAAGATATCAAGCTGAGAGCTTTTCCTTTCACACTGACAGGAGCAGCAAAAGACTGGTTTTACTATCTACCCACGGGGCACGTGTCTAGTTGGATCTCTATGAAGAAAGCATTTTTGGAAAAATATTTCCCAGCCTCCAGAACAGCAATAATCAGAAAAAGCATCTGTGGAATTCAGCAAGTGGTGGGTGAGACGCTCTATGATTACTGGGAGAGATTCAACAAGTTGTGTTCAAGTTGCCCCCAGCATCAGATCAGTGAGCAACTTTTGATTCAGTACTTTTATGAGGGATTGCTGCAGATGAACAGAATTATGATAGATGTTGCAGCTGGAGGGGCCCTAGTGAACAAAACGCCAATGCAAGCTAGGGAGCTCATTTCTAACATGGCTGAGAATTCCCAACAATTTGCAGAGCCTTGACCACCAGAGGAGTGGGTGAAGTTCAGGTAATTCCTACTGATCAGAAGGAGGTTAAGAATGCATTAATGGAGCTCACATCGGCTGTTAAGCAAATTGAACTAACTGTTGCAAGGCAAAATTCAACTCCTTCAGTACCTCCACAGTCAAGTCAAGTGATGAGTGTGTGTGGCATTTGCTCTAGTCAAGAGCACACTTCAGATTCATGTCCCACCCTCCAACAAGACGAGACAGTAGCGGCGTTGGTAAGAGGACAATTTCAAGCAAGAAACAATCCTTACTCTTCTACTTACAACCCCGGTTGGAGGGATCACCCAAATCTAAAATATGGGAACTCTTTCTGCCAACAAAACCCTCAAACACAGCAATTGCAGCAGCCTCCGTAGAATTTCCAGCAAGCACAGCCACAATTCCAGCAGCCACAGCAATTTCAGCCTTTGGATTCGAATTTTCAGCCTGCATTTCAGCAACCGCAGCCACTATTTTAGCCTCAATTTCAGCCATATCATCAAGGGCAGCAAGGTTATCAATCATTTCCAGCTTTCCAAACTCAAAACCAACAAAATTTCCAGCCTTTCCAGCCCTATAATCAAAATTTTCAGCCTTACAATCAAGGGTTTCAGCCTATGCAAAATCAGCCCTCACAACAGAATTTTCCATTTCAAAATCAGAACTTTCAAGGCTACAACTCCCAGCAAGGATTCCAAGCATGTCAGCCCGCTAATCAGCCCTACCAACAGCAATTTTCATCCTCCTATCAGCCCCAACAGCCATGTTTTTAAGGATTTCAGCAAGCTCAACCATTTCAGCTGACTACTTCATCATTTCAAGGTCAGTCAAGGAGCTATGCTAACCAAGGAGGCTATGGAAGCTCAAGTGGAGGAAATGCGCAGCAATAACAAATGATGGAAATGCTACAACAAGTTGTACAAACACAACAACAACAACAAGCTTGGCAACAACAACAACAACAACATAATCACAACATTGAGAGGCAAATGGGTCAATTGGCTAGTGGAATTAATCAGAGTCAAGCTCAAGGATCAAGTCAATTACCTTTCCAAACTATTCCTAATCCTAAAGGAAACGTGAGTGCTATTACTTTGAGGAGTGGGAAGGTTACTTCATCTCCAAATGGTCCAAGAGCTGAAATTTCAGAAAAGCTGACAGCACCTTTAATTCCAGCTCAGAACAGCCATGAAACGATTTCAAATTCAGCTGATTCCACCCCTAGCCCGTTCCCAACCCCTTCCTCAAGTAATCCTCCAAATTTGGTGGAAAACGGAGAAGAAATCAGTGCCGAGACGCAAGGTACAGCAGCCACTTCGCAGGGGACAGCAACTAAAATTTCAGCCTCTCCACCTCCGGTCAAAGAAGATGACTTTAGGGTTCCCTTACCCTTTCCACAGCAGAGAACACATGTCAAAAGACAAGGGGAGGAGGAGAAGGCCAAGGAATTCAATGAGTTAGTGGAACTTTTCAGTAAGGTAGAGATAAATGTACCTTTGTTGACCATGATCAAACAAATTCCAAAGTATGCTAAGTTTTTGAAAGATCTTTGTGTTCACAAAAAGAAACTTAAGGAAAATGAGTTGGTCAGCTTTGGGAAGAATATTTCAGCACTTATCCACACCATTCCTCAGAAGTGTGAAGACCCAGGGGTATTTACTGTTTCTTGTGAGATAGGGAGCACTACATTCCAGATGTTATGCTTGATTTAGGAGCTTCCATAAATGTGATGCCCAGGTCAGTATTTCAGATGCTCGGCATAGGCCCTTTACAGCCCACTGGAGTGGTGATACAGCTAGCAGACAGGAGTCAAACCCACCCAGCAGGTATGATTGAAGATGTTTTGGTGAAGGTAAAGGAGCTAATATTTCCTGCAGACTTTTATATTTTGGATATGGAGGGAGATTATCTTGCACACCGTTCTCCGCTTATTTTAGGAAGACCATTTCTGAAGACTGCTAGAACCAAAATTGATGTATATGCTGGTACACTTTCCATGGAGATAGGAGACACAGTGGTTCAGTTTAGCCTTTTCGATGCTATGAAGCATCCGAGGGAGGACCACTCTATTATGAGCATGGATATTCTTGAGGAGCTGGAGCAGACAGAGTATGAGGCTGAGGGATTTTTATCTGATTTTTTTAGAGGAGCTATTGATTCAGAGGAGGCTGAGAGAGTACTTACTGCAGAGACTGAGGATTTTTCAAAAGATTTTTCAGACACATTTCCAGCTGGAGAGATTTTTCTAGGTGTAGGGGATTGCACAGAGCCCCAAGGATCACCTATTTCTGTTGAGATTCAAAGTGTAGGGGATAACACAGAGCCTCGAGAATCACCCATTTCTTCTGAGGAAGACCAGAGTGAACTGAAGCCATTACCAGGCCATTTGAAGTATGCGTATCTAGGAGAGGAGCAGACTTTTCCTATGATTATTGCACAGCATTTGGAGTCAGAACAAGAAGAAAAATTATTGCAAGTTCTGAGGCACTACAAGAAGGCAATTGGGTGGACTTTATCAGACATACCAGGTATCAGCCCAGCTATCTGCATGCATAGGATATTTTTGGAAGACAATGTCAAACCTGTGAGGCAACCACAAAGGAGACTCAACCCACTTATTTTGGATGTTGTAAAGAAAGAGGTGACTCGACTTCTACAGGCAGGTATCATTTACCCTATTTCTGACAGTCAGTGGGTTAGTCCTATTCACGTGGTGCCCAAGAAATCTGGAGTGACTGTGGTGGCAGATGAAATCAATGAACTAGTGCCCACCAGAATTAAGAATTCCTGGAGAGTCACCATTGATTACAGGAAGCTCAACAAGGTCACAAGGAAAGATCACTTCCCTTTACCCTTCATTGATCAGATACATGAGAGACTGGCAGGGAAGTCGCACTATTGTTTCTTGGATGGATTTTCAGGCTATTTTCATATTTGCATAGATCCAGAGGACCAGGAGAAGACCACCTTCACTTGCCCCTTTGGCACTTTTGCCTATAGACGTATGCCCTTCGGACTCTGCAACGCACCCAGTACATTTCAGAGATGCATGGTAAGTATATTCGGTGAGTTGCTAGAGGACTGTATGGAGGTATTCATGGATGATTTTTCAATTTATGGCACGTCTTTTGATTCATGCTTAAATAATTTGTCTAGGATTTTACATCGTTGCATTGAAACTAACCTTGTTCTTAATTTTGAGAAATGCCACTTTATGGTAGAGCACGGGATTGTACTTGGACACATAGTCTCTCGGAAAGGTATTGAGGTAGATCCTGCTAAAATCAGTGTTATTTCTTGTTTATCTTACCCCGTATGCGTACGGGATGTTCGTGCTTTTCTTGGACATGCAGGATTTTACCGCAGATTTATTAGAGACTTCAGCTTGATTGCTCGACCCTTGACGCGACTTTTGCAGAAAGATGTTGAGTTTCATTTTGATGAAAAATGCAAGGAAGCTTTTCATAGGCTCAGGGAGGCTCTTACCTCAGCTCCTATTATTACATCACCTGACTGGACTCTACCATTTGAATTAATGTGTGATGCTTCTAATTTTGCAGTGGGAGCTATTTTAGCACAGAGGGTTGATGGAGCACCACATGTCATTTGCTACGCCTCCAAAACCCTAGATGCCGCCCAAGCCAACTACACCACGACTGAAAAGGAACTTCTTGCCATTGTCTTTGCCTTAGATAGATTCAGATCTTACTTATTGTGCTCACATGTGATTATTTTTTCTGATCATGCAGCTCTCAAATACTTGTTGAAGAAGCCTAATGCAAAACCTAGATTGATCAGATGGATGCTCCTACTCCAAGAATTCGACCTGGAAATCAAGGATAGAAGTGGAAAAGAGAATTTAGTTGCAGATCATTTGAGCAGACTCAAAGGAGATGGATCTCCTACCACCATTGATGATGATTTCAGAGATGAGCACTTGATCTCAGTGCATGGTGAGACCCCGTGGTATGCAGACCTAGTTAACTTTCTTGTTGCACATGTATTGCTCACTCAATTTTCTAAAGCTCAAAAAGATAAATTAAAAAGTGATGCAAAGTTTTATGTGTGGGATGATCCTTATTTGTGGAAATTTTGTAATGACCAAATAATTAGGAGATGCGTACCAGATCATGAGTTTTCATCTGTCCTTACTTTTTGTCATTCATCAGCTTGTGGGGGGCATTTTGGACCCCAGAGGACTGCCAGGAAAGTACTAGAGTGTGGATTATATTGGTCCACCCTTTTTCATGATTCACATGTTTTTTATAAAAATTGTGATAGATGTCAGCGAACTGGGAACATAGGAGCGAGACATGAGATGCCCCAACATGCTATACTTTATTGTGAGATTTTTGATGTTTGGGGGATAGATTTTATGGGACATTTTCCTGCATCTTATGGTTATCTGTATATTTTACTTGCTGTGGATTATGTTTCAAAATGGGTGGAGGTCATTCCCTCCAAGACTGATGATTCTTCTGTTGTTTGTAGTTTTGTTAGGTCACACATTTTCTGCAGGTTTGGAATTCCAAGAGCCATAATTAGTGACCAAGGATCTCATTTCTGTAACAAACACATGAAGGCACTGCTGAGCAAATATGGGGTGGTACATAAAATCTCTACATCCTATCATCCCCAAACAAATGGACAGGCTGAGATTTCCAACAGAGAGATAAAATCCATTCTAGAGAAAATAGTTGGGCCCACTAGAAAAGACTGGAGCAAAAGGTTAGATGACGCACTCTGGGCCTACAGAACAGCATACAAGACACCGATTGGCATGTCACCCTACCGCTTGGTTTATGGTAAGGCTTGTCACCTCCCCGTGGAAATAGAGCACAAGGCGTATTGGGCGGTGAAAGCTTGTAATTTCGACGCTACCAAGGCGGGAGAAGAAAGAAAATTACAGCTTCAAGAACTTGAAGAAATTCGGTTGGAAGCATTTGAAAACTTAAGGATTTACAAGGAGAAGACCAAGAACTTCCATGACAAGCACATTGTGAAAAAGGACTTCCAAATTGGCGATAAGGTTTAATTGTATAAATCAAGGCTCAAATTGATAAGAGGTAAGTTGAGGTCAAGGTGGGAAGGTCCATTTATTATAACTGATATTTTTCCCTATGGAGTTGTTGAAATTAAGGATGAAGCTAATGGATTTGTGTGGAAAGTCAATGGCCACCGGCTCAAAAAGTATTTTGAAGAACTAAAGGAGCTAAAGGTGGATAATGTGTACATCGAGGACGCTATCTACCCAACTTAAGAGGGGTTCACTTTCTCTACATTTACATTTCATTGTACATATCATTTGCAATGGTTCTAGGAATAAATTTTTTCTCTTTTTAAAGTAAGTAGTTAATAATAAATTCTTAGGCAACATAGCATGAGTAAATAGACTTTGTAAATATCATGTTATGTCTTTTAGCATTTTTTCTCTTAATAAATAAATGTATCCCTTAGGTTATCTCCATAGCATTTTAGAGTCTTTTGAAAATAAATTAAATTTGGTTGTCAAAACTTAGGGTTTAAGCTCATGGATGAATTCTTGGTGGCTTGAGTACTACTTTGCTTTAGATTCTTAATTGAGGACTTGAGATGAATTATTTTTGCCTAGTGAGATTAGCCTTATATTTGTGATACACATATGTTATTGTACTCTAGAACTTGCTTAGGTTCTTTCAAAATCATATTTCAATGATTGGATCACATCTATAGAGACTAATCACTTTGTTTACCTTTCCATATCAATTTTGGCAAAAATCATGTCTATTCTATTTGTCTTTCCTTATTCCTAATCTTAACCCCAATATTTCTATGGATTTGTTTGCTTTGAATGTTTTCTTAATGCTACTTTGCCCGAGACGGACAAAGATTTAAGTGTGGGGGAGTGATTAGTGTTTTGGAAAATTTTTTGTATCAAGGAAGCATTTGGATCCAAAAGAAAAAAAAATTGTATCAAGGAAGCATTTGGAAAAAGATAAGTTTTGTATCAAGATCAAGTGAGAAGAAGTGAGCAAGGATTGAAAACAATTGAAGATTCTTGATCATCATTTGAAGATCCAAGGAAGTGAACCTCAAGTTGAATTCGGCTGGAAGTTGAAAGGAAAACAGATGACACAAAAACAGAAAAAAAAAAAGAAGCAGTGAGAAAAATTGTTTGTGCCAAAGTGAAGTAAAATTTTTGCAATGAAACTATTTAAGGGCAGAAATGTTTGGGACTTGCAGTTTTTCTTTGCTTGCAGTTTGTCTTTGCTTGAGAAATCCGAAACATCTTGATAAATGCTGAATTGGAGCTAGGAAAATCTGAAACAATTGCAGCTGTTTGTGTCAAAACAATTGAAGTGGTCAATTGGCACGCAAGGCAGAATACAAGCTGGTCTGAACTGCATTGCAAGTGTTTACTGCCGAGTGCTGCAGAGAGCTACTGAATGATACAAGCCAAAGTTGAATTGAAGCTGAATAGCAGCTTAACATAAGCTGGAAAATCTGAAACTTAAGCAGAAATTCTGAGCTGGTCAAAGAAAAAAAAAGAAATCTGAACACACTGCTGTAAAATCTGAATTGAAGCTGGGATACTTCGACTTTAAGCTTCTGAAATGATGCCAACTGAAAAGGGAGTAAGCTGCAAGGTTCTAAACCATGAAGGACTATTGTTGAAGATGAGTTGGAGGAATTAGATTGGGAAATGCAGCTAAAGAAGAAAAAAAAATTTCAGAAGGTTGTATTCCATGTAAGAAATTTCTGCACAAGTTTGTATCAACTTGGGACCGAAATTGGTTTGGCTCAAAAGTTGAGAAGTCAAGATTAGCAACCTTTTGTTGGAAGACTGAATTGAAGGCTGTAAGTTTGACAGAAGCTGGCACAAGCTGAGAGTATCAAAAGATGCAGAGATGATTTGCAGCTGTGTTAACTTGAACCCAATGCAGAAATTCTGTGCCAAGTGAATTCAGTGAAGAAGTGAAAGAAATCTGAGCTTAAGTGGAAGAGCAGTGGCCTAGAAGAGTATCAAAAGATGGAATCTAAAATGCAAAGAACCCAAAGAAGAACAAATCAAATTTCTGCAATAAGCACAGTTTAGTATCATATCAAACTAAAATTTTGATTTTGGGAATCAATGAGGTAGTGCCGAATTCAAGTGGAGCCTTTATAAAGGAAATCTGCAATGAGAAATATTGGTACGCAAGCAAAAAGAAAGGAAATCTGCTATTTGGAGCTGTTATTTCTTTGTGCCAAATGTGATGATCAGTCCACTTGAAGCTCACGGAAGTGCTGGTTAGAGCTGGTTCGGATGAGGAATTGGAGTTGGCCACAACATAACTGAACCAAAAGAGAAAAAAAAACAGCAGAACAAACAAAGGGAACCAGTGGCCAGTAATGGAAAAATCTGAAAAGAAAATGGCACACCAATGAGAAAAATCTGTGCCATTTCACAAGTGGAGGAAAAACTGTGCCAAAAACAGTTTGAGCACAGTGCCATGAAGCTGGTGATGCAAAGTTGAGAAAAGCTGTGCCAAGGTCTGAATTGGCACATTAACAGCAGAAATTCTGAGCTGACAGCAGTGATCTCAAAGTGAAGCATTCAAACTCTCCACTTATAGTTGATGCTAACTGTTGTTAAGAAATCCGAGAGGTGCAAGGATGAAGAAGTGGATGATTTTGGATTCTGAAAATTAATGCAGGAAGCTGATTTTGGTGAACCACATCTGTTGGAAAAATGAAAAGAAAATCTATGTGTTGAGTTGAGTTGAAAGAGGCTGAATTTTGGGTTTCAAGGCTGTGAATCAAGGAATGAAGCATATGTACGTGTCAAAAAGTGTTGAGAGCATTCATTGCTGATCAAGACAAAGGAAAATGGGGCTGATTGGGTTTTTAGAAGAAAAAGAAGTTGTGAGAGCAGTGAAGTTGGAATCCAAAAATAGTTGGATCAAATTTTCCACTTCTAGGGATATAGCTGCCTCGGAAAATCAAAGAATGGCAAGGTGAAGAAAGTAGTAATTCTTGATTTTGAATTAGTGTTGTGAGTTGGGATCTAAAAAAAAAGAGAGAAGAAGAGAAGGAAGCAATTGGCACACAAAGGTGGAAGTTGGCACATTGATATCAATAGAGGTTTCTTCATCCAAATTAAGGGCATTATTCAAGACTGATTTCACCACACTTCTTATTTCATTACAAGGACTGTAAAGATGGGGCAAAGCACATTGGAAACATTTTTGAGCAATCAAGTCTTCCACTCCATCAATTTTCTATTTCCATGGCTTTTATTCCAATCTTTACCTTTTTCTATGTTTTCATTTGTTTTTGTAGATGTTGATCCTAATCATGAAAGATGGTGGAGAGTAGATAATAAGCAAGCCTATGGTAGTGCAAGAAGCATGTGTGTTTGAGTGAGCTCCACTTCCATCATCAACTTAGAACTTAAGGAGAGAGCCACCAAAATTTTCCTTGAAAGGCTAGTGAGTTGAATTCATCTCAATGACTCATGATGGATAAAAAGGCTAAGTTGTTGATTTAAGGACAAGATACTAATCCATAGAGCTTAGATTTTTGAGAATTGACAACCTTAGGTAATTTCTTTTCATTTACTTCTAATTATGCTTAAGAAAATCTAGGGGATACATACTTAGTAGTTTCGCGAGACGCTCAAGCTTAAGTGTGGGGGAGTTGATAAGTACCATTTTGTTGATTATTTTAATTGCTAAAATCCATGTTTGACCCATGTTTTTATTGCTTAATTGTGAAATTGCCCTAGGTTTTAGAACTTACTCTTATTTTGGACTTAATTACAAATTTGTACATAATTGGATTATTTGACCACTAAATTTTTGATCTATCTTTGTAGGCATGAAAGGTTCATGGACCTAGGGCATTTTGGGTCAAACTTGAGTCGGAAGTGACCCGGATCGAGTTATCAAGATTAGGATTAAATCTGGGTCGTCCGATTCAAAAGCGGCTAGATCTGAGCCATCCGGAACCATCTGAAGCAATTCGAGCTAGGGTTAGGGTTGATCAAGCACTCTGATCAAGATCTGAAGGTTTCATCCCAATCAGAGCTCATTCAACCGTTGGATCAAGCTCGGAGGGCTCTAGATCGTCCATTCAAAGATTAGGTTGATCTGGACCATCCGTTGCACATCTGGAGGATCCGAGCTACCACGAGGCAGATCCTGACCCTAGATCATCATCATCAAAGTTTGGCTCAAATCAGAGCAAGATCAGCCGTTGGATCTCCTCCGATCAATCTGGGCCATCCATTCTTATGTACTTAAGGAAATTTTCCCAGCCTTCAGCCTTCGTCGTGTCTTCGCCGCAGCTACTTTCTTCATCGAGTTCTTCCTTTTGCTTCAAGCTTTCTTCAATCCATGGGCGCGACCACTCGATTTCCTTGCTTAGTTCATGTGCTAGGTCATTTGGAAGGCCATCAGTGGAATTTCCGGATCAGAATTGCTCAAGAGACAGTGCTGTTGAGAGGTTTCCGCAGTTCTGACCATTTGATACCTTCGGATCGGCTGTGCTCGAATTCCTTCCACCTGAGCTATCTAGAGGGGTTCCCTAGGTAGCTTGGATCATCATCCACTCACCTTCGCACGCAGACGCAGCTGAAATGAAGATTTCGAATGGAAAATTCAGTATGAAGCAATCTGAGCTGTATTCAGTCGCAGATGGAGTTTTCCCTATGGTTTGCTGAGCTTACGGGTCCGAGGCTCTCCCTTGCGTGATGAACAAGGAGTACCTGAGCTCGGGAAGGGATCGAGGAGTAGTTTTCTTTGTTAAATTTCAGTTTAGTTATAGTTTAAAATTCTGCCGCAACTCTGTTTCTGAATTCTGTTTCAGTTGTTGTAAATTACGGTTTCTGAATTGTCTTTGCTTAATTAGGGGTTAATTTCTTCAAGTTAAGCAGTAGGTAGCCTGTTAGTGAACAATAGTTTTCAATCACAGTTTATCTCTTGTTTTCAGCTTGCGTATCAGTAGTTAGTGCTGCGTATCAGCTTCATTTTCTGCAATTCCCTCTAGCATCTGAATTCTTCAGTTTGTTTCACATTTGGTGTGTTAATCTAGTTGATCTAAGTTTGTTTAGACCTTAGCTTCATTTCTGAACCTTGTTTAGCTTTGGTAACTCGAAATTTCAGTTTGTTTCCCAGCCAAACTGTAACGCCCGCTTTTTTTTTTCCTAAGCGGCGTTACGTTAACATGCTTAGGGCATGTAGACATCATAAGGCAGCGGAATAACTTAACTTATACATGCCCTGTTACCATTCTTAACTTATTGACATGGGAACCTTAGCATATTAACTCTGAACTTAAGCATCCTATCATGTCTCACATAACATCATATCATAAGGTTCCATAAGTCATTATTCAAACACATAAGTAAACATATAGTTCCTGGGCCAAGTCACTACGTCACACATGCGTTCTTGCCCTCCTGCTGCTTCTTTCATTATCCCCTTGAATGATCTGCGGTATAAGGAAATAAGACTATAAGCACACAGGCTTAGTAAGACTCTTTCCTACTCACAAAACCATCCATCTTTCATCATCTCATAATGAGCACATAAAACATTAACATACTTGGTACTCTACTTAGAACATAACATCTTGCATCACTTATCGTATACATAGCATGGCATGAACATAAACATAGTAACATTCTAAGCATGGCATTGTTGGGACCGGTAGACGAGCTAGAGGGGGGGGTGATTAGCTCCGATTTGCTTCGTGATGATTTGTCGCGGCGGAAGACTCGAGCAAACGCTAACACAAAGGATTTACTTGGTATCCACCCCGGTCGGGTGACTAATCCAAGGATCCACTCTCCTCACTCTCTCATACACTATGAAAGATCTCCTTCTTGAGGTGGAGAAACCTCTTACAAGCTTTCACAAAGATACAACAAGAATCAAAGCAATCACAAAATGAAATCTTACAAGATTTACAATGAATAATCTCTCTTTGCTTTCCTTGCTATCTTCAAGCTTGTGGTTGCCTCTAGAACCTTGGAAATGCAGCAGCAAAAACCTCCAAGACTTCCCTTGAGATGGCACCAATGAAGAAGGAAAAAGGGGAGAAGAGTTGTGGCTCAAAACCTGCGTGAAAACCCTTATACCCGACGCCTAGGGTTCCCTAATCGATTACCCAATCGATTACCACATCATACTAGCCCTTCAACGGCTAGTTTTTGAACCTGAATCGATTAGCCAATCGATTCAGCCACCTTCTGTTCTCGCAACAAACTCTCTTAATCGATTACCCAATCGATTCACTTTCTCCTTAATCAATTACCTAATTGATTAAGATCCTCCTTAATCAATTACCTAATTGATTACCATCCTTCTTAATCAATTACCCAATTGATTAAGATCCTTCTTGTTTTCGCGAGACAACAACCCAATCGATCACCCAATCGATTGACACCAACCTAACTTGTGTTCACGGTCAACCCCTTTGACCAACCTCGATTTTACGGTCAACCCCTTTGACCAACCTGGACTTCACGGTCAACCCCTTTGACCAACCTGGATTTCTTCTGCCTAGTTCCCAACTAGGACTTAACCTGATTCCCCACCAGGTTTGCCTAACACTCGAGTTAGGTCTAGTCTCTCGGTAGACTTCCACCTTGCCAGCATGCGATCTACCCGATCCATCTGGACTTCACCTAGTCCCACTAGGTCTTCTCCCATGCCAGCGTGCGATCTCCCCGATCCACCTGGACTTCACCTAGTCCCACTAGGTGTGCCTAGTCCCACTAGGTCTTTTTCCATGCCAGCGTGCGATCTCCCCGATCCACCTGGACTTCACCTAGTCCCACTAGGTGTGCCTAGTCCCACTAGGTCTTTTCCCATGCCAGCGCACGATCTCCCCGATCCATCTGGACTTCACCTAGTCCCACTAGGTGTACCTAGTCCCACTAGGTCTTTTCCCATGCCAGCGCGCGATCTCCCCGATCCACCTGGACTTCACCTAGTCAAGTCTCCAGTCAACCTTGACCCACTTGACACCATACGACATTCAACCATAATTATCAAATTCAAACATCAATGTCAAACATCGAAACATACACCTCAAGCTCACCCGAGCTTTGTCAAACTAGGTCAACCCTGACCTAACCAAGATTGCACCAACAATCTCCCCCTTTTTGATGTTTGACAATATGTTTGAGAAAGACTAAACCCTATTAGCCTTTCAACCTATTCATTTTCTCCCCCTTTGACACACATCAAAAACTCTCTCCCTGAGAATTTATATGGTCAAAGGTATACCCAATGAAAATCTCATACTATTCATTGAACCTATGCTCAACCTTGAGCACCCATGAAGATTCCCAATCTCCATTCATTCACTTATACCAAAATGAAAATTTAAACACATGCCTTTAAGGAAGACCTCCCCCTCAAAACATGCACTAAACCTCTATCATTGCACCAACAATGATTTTTGAGAATACCTAAATCTTTAGGAAATGTCAACTTGAGGTGATGAGATTTAAAGATTCAAAACTTGAATCAAAATCTCTCCTTAACCCTTAAATGTTCACCAAACCATTTCCCCTTTTTTTTATATATATATTACACTGAAATTTACCCAAATATACTTATAAAGGTATTCCAATGGGCTAGGGATTGGTAGGTTACTAAAAAATGGGTTAACTGACTGAAATCAGACAGTTTCAGTCTCACCAATCGATTGGCGTTGGGAACCAATCGATTACTCCGTGCCTTAATCGATCAACTGATCGATTACGGCTGCCCTTAATCGATCAACGGATCGATTACGCGAGCTTCTGTGCTCACAGATAGGGCTACCAATCGATTGATCAATCGATTGGCAACTATTTCAATCGATCACCCGATCGATTGGGAGTTTCTGATTTCTGAAAACAAATTCAGATTCGAATTTTAGAAACTTCTAAATAATTCTACAAAATTTGAAAAATTCTAAAATTTCGTGTAGACATTATTTATGCCATATACTATCAGGGAAAAATAATTTTCTATGAAAATAACCTTTATTTTCAAAGATTGACACAAAATTGGAAGCCATTGAAATATTTCAATGTTTCACTCTATTTTGTATCCAATTCATCAATAATGAGTGCTATCAAAAGATAGTCTTCACCAAGGTTTTCCAAGATAGTTGTAAAATATTTTTCAAAAACAATATCCAACCATGTTCCTTGGGCTAAGTGTACATGACTTGTACATTAGCTTTCCCAATGATTGGAGTTTATTGAACTTCATGATTTGATGATACTAAAACTCAATAGGATGCATATAAATCAACACTTTGAGTTTTATTCATCTTCCTAACATCTCACTTGTTCTAATGTGTCTCAAAAATACACACAAGTCACCTTATAGTCTTAGTGAGATGTGAAAGTCATGTTCTCGCTAATCTTAGGGTTCATGCATTTCTACCTAGGCATTATAAACCTTGATCATCCACCTAGGATGCCAATTAATGCCAATGTCCTTGCTTTCAATAAAAATCAAATTTATGCATGATTAATGACTATGATATGCATCATATGAGAATTTTCACAAGAAATTTTAGCTAGATGATGCATGTATGACATGACATATATTATTTTCATGATAAATATGAATGATGAAACATGATGTCATGGCATGTGATAGGACATACAAAACATGGCATGATAGCACAAAAGAAAATACCTAGATTTCCTATCTAAGTATCAATAATTCATCGCTAAGCCATTGATAATCCTAAATTTTCCCTAATTTCCAAGATAATGCCAAAACCCCCAACTTGGCCTATCTTTGGATTCTAACCTAGTTGTACCAACTTTTTATTAAGTTCAATCTTCCAAAAAGATAGTTTGGCACGTATTTACTCCTCCTAGAGTAAATAAATGAATCCTTCATTTTCAAGGGTAGTAATTCCTTGAAAATGTCCTAAAGTGCCAACTACATCAAGGTTGGGCTAACTACCCTTCAAAATAGAGTTGACACTCCCTAGACCTATCTAGGGTGTGGCGAACACACTCTTAGGAACCCAAAACCTATTGGTGCTCCTTGGGTGTTCTAGGTATTCACTAGGGATGACTTCCCTTGATACCTTCCGAAAGACTTTCTTAGGCTTCTCCGAAGCCTTAGTCCCCTTTGTCTTGTCTTGGTCAACTCTAGGGATGGCTTCCCTTGTGACCTTAACTTGACTCCTAGACCTAGATTGAGTTCCATACCTATATGGAACTCTATGATAGGATGGACCATCATCCTTAGCTTTAAGTTTGTATCCCAAACCTTTCTTACTCCTAGAAGGGCCATGATTTCCTAAATCTAGGTTTTGAGCTCTTGATCCCTTAAATAGATTTTCTATTTTCTTAAGGGATTTTTCTAATGTCTCAAGTTTTGACCTCAAAACTTGATTTTCAATCATTACTTCATCAAGGCTTGGTTTTCTAGTATAGTCTTTGTGATTGTTCTTCTTGGCCTTGTTTTGGGTAGGTCTACCCTTAAATGATCTAAAATCTTCTCTAACCTTAGGTGTAGTGGACCTAGCATGGAAGGC
Organism: Boesenbergia rotunda; assembly: GCA_024364735.1. Taxonomy (NCBI): domain Eukaryota; kingdom Viridiplantae; phylum Streptophyta; class Magnoliopsida; order Zingiberales; family Zingiberaceae; genus Boesenbergia; species Boesenbergia rotunda. The sequence goes on along the minus strand of JAGFNQ010002005.1, from coordinate 95,316 downwards.
TCTATATTTTTCCTTAGGTTTTACAAACCTCCTATTTTCATGATAAATTGCATTAAAATGATAAAAATTTTCTTTAGCATGCATATTATCATGATGAAAAGAATTACCATTACCTAATGGTACCTTAGGCTTAATCTTGGAGGCTCCCCCTTGACTTGAGCTCCTCCTTTTGACTTTGGTCGGATCCTTCCCCTTTGGACATTGATTTCGATAATGTCCTTTTTGCTTGCATGAGAAGCACACAATGTGCTTCTTATCTTTCTTTGCCACGGGGTCGACCTCCTTTGCCTTTCCCTTGGTCTTGGGTGCCATTTGCACCTTCTTCTTGACCAATTTTGGACACTTACTCTTGTAGTGTCCTCTTTCCCTACACTCAAAGCAAATGATGTGATCTTTATTTTTACAAATTGAAATGTTTATACCTTTGCTTGTAGGGGTGGCACATGACTCTTCACTCGATCCGGAAGTAGATACTTCTTCTTTTTTCGGATTCAATGACCTTTGCTCCCCCTCAATCCTAGAGGTGGAGACTTCTTCTTCTTCTCCATTGACCTCGGATGATGATGTTGAAACCTTTTCTTGTTCCGGCGTCAATGTCAAATTTTGCTCCTCTTCAACCCTTGAGGTGGAGGCTTCTTGAGCTTCATCTTCGGATATTGAGCACCTCTCAACTTCCGAGTCCTCTTCACTTGATGAATTTCCCTCTTCGAATTTGTCTTGATTTGGTAGAGTGGAGGGAACTTCATGAAGTATTGCCAATTTGCTCCATAGCTCATTGGCATCTTTGAATTCTCCAATCTTGTCCAAGATGGTGCTTGGCAATAGATTGACCAATAACTTGGTCACTTTATCGTTGGCCTCGCATCTCTTGATTTGCTCCTCACTCCATTTGCTTTTCTTGAGGAGCTTCCCTTTGGTGCTTGTTGGAGCTTCAAAACCCTCCATTAGAGCAAACCATTGGTCTATCTCCATCATGAAGAAATTTTCAATCTTTGACTTCCAAAGATCGAAATTTGCCTTGTCGAATGGTGGAGGTGCCCTTGTGTCATAGCCAAACTCCATTTTTGAAGTTGAACCCTTTTGATGATGACTTCTTGAAATTAGGTTTTTTTTCCAACTTCTTCTTCTTCCTCTAGCTCTTGCCCTCTTGGCGATGAGTCCAATGAAGAGCAACCTTGTTCTGATACCACTTGTTGGGACCGGTAGACGAGCTAGAGGGGGGGTGATTAGCTCCGATTTGCTTCGTGATGATTTGTCGCGGCGGAAGACTCGAGCAAACGCTAACACAAAGGATTTACTTGGTATCCACCCCGGTCGGGTGACTAATCCAAGGATCCACTCTCCTCACTCTCTCATACACTATGAAAGATCTCCTTCTTGAGGTGGAGAAACCTCTTACAAGCTTTCACAAAGATACAACAAGAATCAAAGCAATCACAAAATGAAATCTTACAAGATTTACAATGAATAATCTCTCTTTGCTTTCCTTGCTATCTTCAAGCTTGTGGTTGCCTCTAGAACCTTGGAAATGCAGCAGCAAAAACCTCCAAGACTTCCCTTGAGATGGCACCAATGAAGAAGGAAAAAGGGGAGAAGAGTTGTGGCTCAAAACCTGCGTGAAAACTCTTATACCCGACGCCTAGGGTTCCCTAATCGATTACCCAATCGATTACCACGTCATACTAGCCGTTCAACGGCTAGTTTTTGAACCTGAATCGATTAGCCAATCGATTCAGCCACCTTCTGTTCTCGCAACAAACTCTCTTAATCGATTACCCAATCGATTCACTTTCTCCTTAATCAATTACCTAATTGATTAAGATCCTCCTTAATCAATTACCTAATTGATTACCATCCTTCTTAATCAATTACCCAATTGATTAAGATCCTTCTTGTTTTCGCGAGACAACAACCCAATCGATCACCCAATCGATTGTCACCAACCTAACTTGTGTTCACGGTCAACCCCTTTGACCAACCTCGATTTTACGGTCAACCCCTTTGACCAACCTGGACTTCACGGTCAACCCCTTTGACCAACCTGGATTTCTTCTGCCTAGTTCCCAACTAGGACTTAACCTGATTCCCCACCAGGTTTGCCTAACACTCGAGTTAGGTCTAGTCTCTCGGTAGACTTCCACCTTGCCAGCATGCGATCTACCCGATCCATCTGGACTTCACCTAGTCCCACTAGGTCTTCTCCCATGCCAGCGTGCGATCTCCCCGATCCACCTGGACTTCACCTAGTCCCACTAGGTGTGCCTAGTCCCACTAGGTCTTTTTCCATGCCAGCGTGCGATCTCCCCGATCCACCTGGACTTCACCTAGTCCCACTAGGTGTGCCTAGTCCCACTAGGTCTTTTCCCATGCCAGCGCACGATCTCCCCGATCCATCTGGACTTCACCTAGTCCCACTAGGTGTACCTAGTCCCACTAGGTCTTTTCCCATGCCAGCGCGCGATCTCCCCGATCCACCTGGACTTCACCTAGTCAAGTCTCCAGTCAACCTTGACCCACTTGACACCATACGACATTCAACCATAATTATCAAATTCAAACATCAATGTCAAACATCGAAACATACACCTCAAGCTCACCCGAGCTTTGTCAAACTAGGTCAACCCTGACCTAACCAAGATTGCACCAACAGGCATGATACATGGCATAAACATAAACATCATAGACATTCTAAGCATGACATAATTCATTCATTCTCATGGCACAATTCATAAACATAGTGAACATTCTAAGCATGGCATAATTCATGGCATATCGTAAACATAGTGACCATCCTAAGCATGACATAATTCATGGCATGAATCATAAACATAGTGAGCATTCTAAGCATGGCATAATTCATGGTATATCGTAAACATAGTGAACATTCTAAGCATGGCATAACTCATGGCATAAATCATAAACATAGTGAACATTCTAAGCATGGCATAATTCATGGCATATCGTAAACATAGTGAACATTCTAAGCATGGCATAATTCATGGCATGAATCATAAACATAGTGAACATTCTAAGCATGGAATAATTCATGGCATATCGTAAACATAGTGACCATTCTAAGCATGACATAATTCATGGCATGAATCAGAAACATAGTGAACATTCTAAGCATGACATAATTCATGGCATATCGTAAACATAGTGAACATTCTAAGCATGGCATAATTCATTCATTCTCATGCATACTTCTTAACATGAAACGTAAGCATAAAATCTTATCAACATAGCATAATGCATAACATGAATGGATGCATGAGTGGAATGCATATACATAAGGATGCTTAACTTTTAAAACATACTTTTCATTGCTTAAACATAATCATCATAACATCATTTGGGGTCCCCGGCTTGTACCACATACATACATCATTGCGCGCATCCCTAGCAAGTCCGAGGTCGCGAGCCCCAACCTACTAGGGTAAGGACAGTATAGTCGGTAGTCCCCGAACCGAGGCGTTCTTAAGGTGCCCATCCCTGTTGCACAGCTCCGGTAGTGCCAGAACCGTGGACAGCTACGGTAGTCCAAAACCGGGGCGTTCTTAAGGTGCCCATCCCTTGGACCCATACTTCGGTCCGGTACAAGCCCATACATAAAGTAAAATACTTTTCATGCTTCATCATTCATATGGCTTTCATGGCATCTTTAACATAGCATAACTTGTTACGGCTCGGCCCGTCTACCGGCCCATTTACCGGTCCTCACGACCATCATACCATCGACCATCGACCGTGCCGTCTTAGCATATTTATGCCTTAAAGACATAAGCATCATCTTTCATTCATCATCATTCATAGCATATTCATTCATTCATCATACTTAACATCATCATTATGCCTTAAAGGCATGAACCTTAACTTCATTCTTCACTTTCATTTTTTTAGACATGGCATCATTTTCATTCTTAACATGGCATCATTTTCATTATTAAATATGACATCATTTTCATTCTTAAACATAAACATAACATACTTAACATGGCATCATTTTCATTCTTAAACATGGCATCATCCTCATTCTTAAACATAAACATAACATACTTAACATGGCATCATTCATATCATGAACCTAACATATCATAGCATCATTTTTATCATGATCATAACCCTATCATTCTTATCATGGCATCATTCATATCCTGAACATATACTTATCATGGAAACACATAAACATATACTTGAAGTTAAAGGCTCAACCCTAACCCTTGGGCCCTTGAGGTTGGCCGAAACATATGGGGTCTCTAGGGTAATCCAAAAATTCCCAGAATTTATAATTAACCTCCACACATCATAAGGGAACATAAATTAACATTATCAAGATTTTTGGCTTAATTATAGACCTTTAAATCATGGTGACCGAAACCCTTAAACTTAGGGTTCTTAGTTTTGTTTCTTTCATGTTGACCGAAACCCTAGGGTGTCCTAGGGTACTCCAAAAATTCCCAAAAATTATACTTAACCTCTACACATTATAAGGGAACATTAAATAACATTATCATGATTTTTAGTATAATTATAGACCTGTAAATCATGGTGGCCGAAACCCTTAAACTTAGGGTTCTTAGTTTTGTTTCTTTCATGTTGGCCGAAACCCTAGGGTGTCCTAGGGTACTCCAAAAATTCCCAAAAATTATAATTAACCTCTACACATCATAAGGGAACATTAAATAACATTATCATGATTTTTAGCATAATTATAGACCAGTAAATCATGGTGGCCGAAACCCTTAAACTTAGGGTTCTTAGTTTTGTTTCTTTCATGTTGGCCGAAACCCTAGGGTGTCCTAGGGTACTCCAAAAATTCCCAAAAATTATACTTAACCTCTACACATCATAAGGGAACATTAAATAACATTATCATTATTTTTATCATAATTATAGACCTGTAAATCATGGTGGCCGAAACCCTTAAACATGAGGGTTCTTAGTTTTGTTTCTTTCATGTTGGCCGAAACCCTAGGGTGTCCTAGGGTACTCCAAAAATTCCAAAAAATTATACTTAACCTCTACACATAATAAGGGAACATTAAATAATATTATCATGATTTTTAGCATAATTATAGACCTGTAAATCATGGTGGCCGAAACCCTTAATCATGAGGGTCTCGGTTTTCTTTCCTTTCAACATCCAATTCGAAAACCAACCACTATATATCATACTAAAAATCATAAAAAATCATAGGGAACTATTATAACACAGGTGAGGGAGTCTTACCTTGAGTTTTTGGATTTTTCGAACCTTGGAAGAAGAAGAAGATTGTAAAAGCTTTGGATCCTTGCCTCCTTGTCCTTGTATCCTTGGGAAAACTCTTAGATCTTGGAGATAAGACCTCTTGTGGAGCTTTTCCAAGGGAGAACCCCTCCTTGGGTATTCGGCTAGGATGAGGGAAGGGAGAGGTTTCGAAATGCAAGTGATGGGAAGAAGAGGTAACTCCCAAAACCCCCCTTTAATAGCCCATTAAGGAGGCAAATGAAGAGTCTCTCCATGACTCTTCATCTTCTTCTATGCCTTAACCAATATCCACTTCATTCCCTCCTAATAATACCTTGCTAGGTGAGTTGGTTAGTGCATACATGGTTGTATAAGAGGTCCAAGGTTCAATCCTTGGCTCATGCACCTTTATTTTTATTTTATTTTTATTTCATTTATTTTATTTTTTTTATTTTTTTAAATTTCGAAAATCTTTAAATTTCGAAAATCCCCCTAAAATCACCCATAATTATGGAAATATTCCTAAATAAAATTCTTTTATATTTATATTAATATTAATTTTACCTAATTTATATTAATTTTTACCTAATTAATACCCATTTTTGGAGCCCATTTAAAGCTCATTGGTACTTAGTTTTCTCAATTTAAATAAGAAAACATGGATTTTCTAGGCCAAATTTCTCCTTAATATTTCTAGGTCCCTTGGAAAATTATTTAGACATGCTTAATATTTTAAGAAAATATTAAGAGAATTTTCCGGGTCGTTACACAAACCTTGCGTATAAGCCAGCCTTCCTGCATATTAGTTTGGTTTCAATTTTGCTACATTTCATTTTTCAGTCCTAGCGTACCAATTTCAATTTCTGGCACTTAGTTGCAGTTTTGCAAGGTTTCCATCTTTAGTTCCTGAATTTGCATCTAGTAAATTTTAGTTCTTAGAGATTTTATTTGGACATTAGCTTGGAGAACTCAATTGCTGAAATTTGTTAGCTGTAGTTTTTTGCAATTTCCTCATTTATAGCAATCTCTTAGTTGTAGTTTTTGCAATTTCTTCATTTGAAGCCTTGATTTCCATATTGAGTTGCATTTAGTGTTATTTCCGAAGTGTAGCTACAGTTTTGGTATTTAACATCCACATTGGCACATAAGTTCTTCCTTGGTATCAAGTTTGTATCAATTTCTTCACCTTGTATCAAGAGAGGTGTTGATATTAATTTGTACCAAGTTAGATGCAGTTTTTAGTGAGTTTTTGTATTTGAAATTAGTTAGGTTTGCAGTCATCTATTACTAAATTTTCTTTGCATTGGTTAGCTTCCAAAATTTGTAGTTAGTTTGAGTTAATAATTGTTGCTTGTTTAATTTCTTAGCCATTGTGTTAAGCTTGAATTGCTTTCCGAAAACTTCCATCATACCCTCTATTTCTTTGCATCAGCATTTATTGTGCATTTGAATTTAGGTTTGCTTTTTCAAACTTTAGTTAAATCCTCTAGCTTGATTCGGTTTCCATTGGTTGAATTATCACTTGCCATCATTTGTTTAGTTATTAGTCAAGTTTCTTACTTTCCATCGCATTTCCATTTTCATTTGTAATCCAAACCCACCCCAATCACATTCGAAACCCCAAAAACAATCACGACACTTAAACACGAGCTCGAATCGAACAAACTCTCAACTAGTCCCTAGGAAAAATACGACCTGTGGCCCCTTTACTACGTTTTCCTATTTTGATTGCAAAAAGGGTTTCCAGCATTCGTGATAGTCTATTTTGGGTCAGTCAAGTTCCCTCGTGGATCGGTCTGGTGACCTATCCAGCTATGTCTGATGGTCTGGTGACCGATCAGGGAGCATACAGTGAGTTTAGAAACCTTACTGATCGGCTCCTGATCGGTCTGGTGACCGATTAGGGAGCATACAGTGAGTTTGGGAACCTTACTGATCAACTTCTGATCGGTCTGGTGACCGATCAGGGATACTATTCAGATCGTTCTGGTGAACGATCAATTATCGCGAGATTCTCACTATAACTGATCAGGTTGGAGCCTGATCGGTCGGAGAGTGGCCTGATCGGTCATCAGTCCAATCAGGCCACACCCTGATCGGTTTGGGGACCGATCAGGAGGTTTGGACTGCGAAGCTGGAAAGACTTGGATCGGTCTGGTGATCGATCACGAAGGAGTCACGATTTCTGATTTCTCACTAGGGACCGATCAGGCTGGAGCCTGATCGGTCTGGACCCATCCTGATCGGTCTGGTGACCGATCAGGAGTCACTCTAATCGGTCCGAGGACCGATCAGTAGCTGATAGCTTAAATTCAAAAACGCTGTCAGAGTTCTGATTGCGTTCTGTTTCTCCTCTGATCACCAATGATATGTTCTGATGTTTTGATCTTCTGTTGATTTGCTGTTCTAATGAGCTGCTAAGTGTGCAGATGAATCAGGTTTACATAAGGAGAGTCAAACAGAGGCTTTTGCTACATCAGGTTTGGCAGGGATCCATCTCAGGTTGCAACGGATGCTGGCGCTGCTGGAGCTACTGACTGGGGCTCGTCTGAGGGAAGCTCAGGGAGTCCAGGAGAGCTCAGTGGTAGGTGGGCAGTTGCAGTTGAGCAGCTGGGAGCTACAGAGAGGTGGCTGTGACCTGGCGATCAGTGGGAGAGGCTTAAGGGCTTGGTAGCGATGAAGCCTCAAGAGAACACTTGATCACTTCTCTGATTTTGTGCGACAAGCTGCTTCTCCATCTGTTGTGCATCACTCTGAAGCAGCTGCTTGGAAGAAGAAACAAGGAGCTTGGCGAGTCCATCAGCAAGAAGACACGAAGAGGGAGTTCTTGCGTGAGATCTGTGCTGAGTGGAGCTCGGTGAGGAGTTCGCTTGTGTTCTTTCTATCCTAAGTGCTCTGTAAGCTTCCTTTGTGGTTCTTGTGCTTATTTCCATTATTCTGTTGAACCCGCTATGGAGAGGTTACTCCATCGAGAAGGAGGTTACATTTGATATCCGGATTTTCGAGGCTTGATCTGCCGATGATCAAGGGATCGCCCACCTCACGGGCACGCCAAGGAGTAGGGGCAAGTTATCCCCGAACCTTGTAAACCCTCCTTGTTAGCGTTTTTGGGTTGCTTTTCATTTCTGCAGTTCTACTCTGTTTTGCATTTCTTCCGCTGTGCTACTAACCCTTGAAGTGCAGAAATCTGTTAAGTGAAAGCGATTTTTGTGTCTGGCTATATTCACCCCCCCTCTCTCTAGCCATCCAAGTTCCAACAAGTGGTATCAGAGCTTGGGGCTCTGTTCAAACGGCTTAACATCCGAGAGCTATCAACAATGGCTTTGAGAGAAGGATTTAGCACCACTCGACCTCCCTTCTTCGATGGATCAGATTTTCAGTATTGGAGGTCTCGCATGGAGTACTACCTCAAGACCAACATTGGAATGTGGTTCTCCATGAAGGAAGGCTTCAATCCTCCAAGAGATGCGGAGGGAAAAGAATTAGAGTCTTCATGGTGGTCGGCTGAGCAAACATGAAAAGGAGAAGCCGATGCGAAGGCGGTGGTGACTTTGCAATGTGGAATGAACAAAGACCAACTAATCAAGGTTGATCCCTTTACAAGCGCAAAGGATTTGTGAAATAAGCTCATCGAACTCCATGAGGGTACCCGAGATTCGAGAATAGCCAAGAGGGACTTGTTCCTCAACTAACTTCAAAATCTCTCCATGAAGGAGAGCGAAACGGTAAGTGAGCTTCATAGTAGATTCAAAGAAGTCCTCAACGGTCTTCACTCTATTGACGAAAAGGTCGAGAACCGCGACCTTATGAGGTATGTGTTAAAAGCTTTTCCAAGGAATGCCTTGTGGTCATCCATGGTGGATGCCTACAAGGTTTCTAAGGGTTTGTCAATTGTAAAATTAGATGATTTATTTTGTGAAATGGAGTTACATGAAATGGCTAACAAAGGCCCCAAGGAGAAGGGGAGTGTCTTAGTTGCAGGGGAAAAGACCAACAAGAAGAAGAAGGAGAAGGAGGTTTCTTCATCTTCATCCGAATCCGAGTCCGAGGAGGATGACAGCGGGTCTTCTTCCTCCGAGATGGCCAACTTTGTTAAAAGGATGATGAGGAAGAGCCGGCGCTTCAAGGGTAAAGGTAATCCTAGAGAAGTTAAAATTGATAAGTCTAATATTACTTGTTATGAGTGTAGCACGAAAGGGCACTTCAAGAAGGACTGCCTAAAGCTTAAGAAGAAGGAGGATAAATCCAAAAGGAAGAAGAAGGCCTTGAAGGCCACATGGGATGAATCCTCCTCTAGTTCATCCGAAGAGGAGAAGGAGGAGAAGAGTACACGCCATGTAGCACTCATGACAATTGAAGGAGAAGAGAGCAATGATGAATCCACGGACTCCTCAAATGCAGCTTCATCATCTTCGGATGATGAAGAGGTAATCTCTCCCAAATTGGACAAATGCTATAGAACCATTGCATGTTTAACCGAATTGTTAAAGAAGTCAAAAGGAAAAATTAAATCATTGAAAGTAGAAGTTGAACAATTGAAATCCTCTAAGGATGAGGATATTGATGGTTTGCATGTAGAGATGTTAGAAGATGAGAACAAATCATTGAAGAGTGAGGTTGAGAGACTCAAGAATGTTCCTGAGAAGTTCTCAACTAGCTCAAAGACTTTAGATATGATTTTGAATGCACAAAGGGCGGTTTATAATAGGGCTGGTATTGGTTACCGACCTAAAGAACCATCATTTGTTTCCTTAATGTCTAGGACTGATGTTAGACCATTTAAGACTCCTAGAGTTCAAAGGAAAGTAGTCAAGGCATGGGTGCCTAAGTCTTGCATAGTAGATGCTTTAGGTCCCAAGATTTGGGTACCTAAATCTTCTATCTTTCGTATTGTGTAGGTTGTGATTGAGGGGGAGCATCTATCAACTTGGTTCGTTGATAGTGGGTGCTCCAAATATATGACTGGTGATAGATCCTTATTCACTACCCTTCAAAGAAAAAGTAGAGGTAATGTTTCCTTTGGTAACAATGATAGTCTTAAAGTTGTAGGAATAGGAGACATTCAAATATCCGAATGTCTTAGGATTAAGAATGTCCTTCTAGTCAAGGGGATGGCATTTAATCTCCTAAGTGTCAGTCAATTGTGTGATGCGGGTTACACAATTGATTTTCAATCAAGTCAATGTCTAGTTAGACAACATGACACCTTTGACACGGTACTAGTAGGCACAAGAGTAGATAACATTTACCAAGTTTTCTTTAAAAGTGCTACTAATGCTTTTGTTAAGTGTTTCATGTCAAGAGAAGATGAGTCCACCCTTTGGCACCGGAGACTAGCACACGTGAACATGAAGAATATCCGGAAATTGGCCAACAAGGGACAAGTTTGTGGCTTACCAAGCATCAAGTATGAAAAGGACAAACTTTGTGATGCATGTCAAATGGGTAAGCAAACAAAATCTGCACATAAAGGTAAAAGCACTGTAAGTACTTCTACTGCTTTGAATTTACTTCACATGGACTTGTTTGATTGTAGCACTATTATATCCTTGAATGGTAGTAGATATTGTTTTGTGATCATTGATGATTTTACTAGATATACATGGACCTATTTTCTAAAATATAAGGACCAAACCTTAGATGTTTTTATTTCATTTTGTAGAAGAGTTGAAAATGAAAAATCATCAACAATTAAAACAATAAGGAGTGATCATGGAGGTGAATTTATAAATCAAAGATTTTTAGAGTTTTGTCAAGAGAGAGGGTATAGACACGAGTTCTCTACTCCTAGAACACCACAACAAAATGGTGTTGTGGAGAGGAAGAACCGGGTCTTACAAGAGGCTGCATGGAGCATGCTCAATGAGTACTCATTACCGGGGTACTTATGGGCTGAAGTTGTGAACACAGCCTGCTACGTGCAAAACCGAGTCCTCATACATAGATTTCTAGGGAAGACTCCTCATGAACTCTGGTTTGGAAAACCACCTACAGTTAAACATCTTAGGGTGTTTGGTTGTAAGGTGTTTATTCTAAACACCAAGGACCATCTTGGGAAGTTCACAGCAAAAGCTGATGAAAGGATACTAGTCGGGTACTCCCTTGTCAGCAAAGCTTATTGGGTCTATAACAAGAGATCCAGATTGGTTGAAATGTCTTTTGATGTTATTTTTGAGGAAATCCCAAAAGCGAATGATCAATCAGAAGATGTAGAAGGAGTTCAATTCGAACTTAGGAAACTAAGTTTGGATGGAAGTCCGAGTGTTGTAAATGGTGGTGATGAGTCTGATGACGGTGAGCCTAGACAACTCATAGATCAGCCGGATCCTGAGACTGAGCTTGTGTCTAGTGACACCATACAAGAAGCACCACCAACACCAAGGCAAACAAGGTAAGCCTCTAGTCATCCCCAAGACCAAATTGTTGGAGACATCCATCATGGGGTTAGGACTAGATCATTCTTTAGGAATGAGGCTAATGAAGTTGTCCTAATTTCCGAAATTGAACCTAGAAAAATTGACGAAGCATTAAATGATCCCGATTAGATCATTGTCATGCAAGATGAACTAGGTCAATTCGAAAGAAGTCAAATTTGGGACTTAGTCCCTAGACCCAAGAAGACCATCATTATTGGAACCAAATGGTACTTCAAAAATAAATTGAACCATAAGGGAGAAATCATAAGAAACAAGGCACGCTTAGTAGCCAAGGGCTATAGTCAAGTTGAAGGTCTTGATTACGATGAGACCTATGCTCCCGTGGCACGATTAGAGTCCATCCGATTGATGCTTGCATTTGCAGCACATCGAGATTTCAAGCTCTACCAAATGGATGTCAAATTGGCCTTCCTAAATGGTTTTATAAGAGAAGAGTTCTATGTCGAATAACCTCCGGGGTTTGAGAGTACCGAATTTCCAAACCACGTGTTCAAGCTCAAGAAGGCGTTATACGGCCTTAAACAAGCACCCCGGGCTTGGTATGAGCGGTTGTCGACATTTCTAATTGAAAAAGGTTTTGTAAGAGGACAAATAGACCCTACACTATTTCTACGAAGAGATAGTGATAATATATTTGTAGCCCAAGTGTATGTCGATGACATAATTTGTGGCTCAAACAATAAGGGCTATTTAAATGAATTTATCGGACACATGGAGAGTGAATTTGAAATGAGTCTAGTGGGAGAGTTGATTTTCTTCCTTGGACTTGAGATCAAGCAAACTCGTGACGGAATCCATGTGCACCAATCAAAGTATACTCAAGAGATGCTCCGAAAATTTAACATGAGTGATTCTAAAGAGGTAACCACTCCCATGGCTACAAACACATGGTTACACAATGATGAGAGTGGTAAACCTGTTGATTTGACTCAATATCGGAGCATGATAGGTAGCCTGCTATACCTCACAGCTAGTCGACCTGATATACTTTTTGCTGTGGGTATGTGCGCTAGGTATCAAGTATGTGCCAAGGAATCTCATTTAATTGTTGTTAAGAGAATTTTGAGATACCTTAAGGGCACAATTGGAGTTGGTCTTTGGTACCCCCGTACCGAATCATTTGACCTAATTGGCTACACTGATTCTGACTATGCTGGGTGCAAGTTGGATCGGAAGAGCACGAGTGGGGGTTGCCAATTCTTAGGATCATTACTAGTTAGTTGGTCAAGTCAAAAGCAACATTGTGTTGCTCTCTCCACGACCGAGGCAGAATATATCGCCATGGGAGAGAGTGTATCACAATTATTGTGGATGATTCATATACTAGAGGACTATGGATTAAGCTACAAGGGTGTGCAAGTATTGTGTGACAACATAAGCACAATAAACCTAACAAAGAATCCAGTCCACCATTCTAGGACCAAGCATATTGAAGTGCGTCACCACTTCATTAGAGATCATGTTGCTAGAGGAGATATTGTACTCTCACATATAGAGTCCAAATCAAACCTAGCAGACATTTTCACTAAACTACTTCCCGAGAATGAGTTTAGCTTCTTACGGAGGGAATTGGGAATGTGTCGCGCTTCATAGGATTGAAAAGTATTCAAAACCCTTCATGATCAGTTCAAATTATTGGGAACAATTATTGGGCAACTTGGGGACATCTCACACAAACTATAAGGTTTAACAAAATATTTTTGTTTGCTAGATATGGGGTGAGATATTAGGATCAACCTAATTACTCAAAATGTTAATGCATCCCTTGAGGAATTAGGTTGACGAGATAATGATCATTAAGTTGACCAAGTATGGGGAAAACCAATGCATAACATATGTGTACTTGGCTCCATGATCATACTTGGACATTCCAATCAAGGAAACTTGATTGGAGACTTTATTTTGATACAAACTTGGTTAAACATTGAATGGATGTGTGTGTTTGCATTTGACTCCACTTGGATGGAGCAAATTGATTTGCTAAACCCATAAGGACCTTTGATCCTTATTCAGGGATTAATTATAGTCAAGGAAACCCCTTTAAGGTCGATAATCTTCCATCAAATCGTATCGAAATTCATTCGGGAGTCTGAAACTGAAGTTTCAGACTCGTATCAGGAAATTTCTAATACCTGATCGGTCCACCGACCGATCAGACATAGGGATGATCGGTCCACAGACCGATCAGGAGTCGGCCTGATCGGTCCAAACGACCGATCTAGCTATTTCGCGAGAAATTGTCAAAACTTTCTGTGTTGGCCTGGATCGATCCCCAGACCGATCTGGCTCCCTGTGGTGATCGGTCCACCGACAGATCAGGAGGGTCACAGAAAAACTTCGAAAACATTCTGTTCGCTCCCTGATCGATCGACAGACCGATCAGGGGCTTGCCTGATCGGTCACCCGACCGATCAAGACCAAGCCAGACCGATCAGGTTGGACCCTAATCGGTCTGGACGCTCCTGGATCGAACGGTGATCCGTTCGATTGCAATAAATTCTGGTTGGTGATCGGTCCACCAACCAGTTTAATCACGCCTCCACTTCATTTCTCATACCCTAGCCGACCAAAACTACTCCCTCATCTGAGTTTTCGACGAGCTTCTTCTTCCTTCTGCGCATGGCTTCTTGCGATCCTCTCCCTGTGCGTGTGAGTTCTTCTTCCTGTTGTTGGTGTTTTCAGCAACTCCTAGCTATGAGCTCGTGTTTCTGCAACTCCTTGCACCGTGATCTGCAACTTCTAAGAGAGTTCTGGTATCTTGCAAGTTCTTTCCTTCGTCAAGACTGACAAACCCCTCTTCGTTCACCATATGGCACCTAATTAAGATTTTTCTACATTCACCCTGTTGATTACTTCAGATATCATGATACTTGGTGAACTAACCTTGATGTTTGATTTTGAGGTTCATTTTGGTATGTGTCGTGCATGCCTTACTCATATGATCAATCCTTATTGTCACATGATTATGGATCAAACCTAAACCTAATCTCATTTGATCATTTTCTGTTATGATTCATTCAACTGTCATGATCAATTCTTCAAATCCTTAGGAAATCTTCAAAGGGTAAAGAACTGGCTGAGGGTTCCTCACAATCCAGGGCTCCCTCTTCATCAGTTAGACCCCAACCTCCTTCTGATGCCAGATTTCAAAATGTTCATTACGCACTAACCTTTCAATATCACACTTTCAAACTCATGCCCTGTCAGACTGTGGACAGAGCATTCACTTATGAACATTGTCCGTCGGTACGCCATATCATTGAGCATTACGAACTTCAATCCATTCTCTTTCTCGAGCGGTCAATCAACTTTAATTTAGTCTCCGAATTTTATAACAACATGGTCAGTGGAGAGGGGTCAGGGTATAGGACCCGACCCGTGTTGCCGGTATTAACCTTAATTTTGATTTATCAGCTTTCACTGCCTTCCTTGATTGTCGACGTTCGGATAATGATTTTCCACTCTACCCTTATCTTCCGGATCCTCTACCGGTTCCCTTCGATGGAGTCACTCCTAACTATATCTACGAGTAATTTTTCGGCCATCCCAGGCCAGGGGGTCACGGTGAGCCCACCGGTGATTTCCCCACATTTGCTGCTCTCCGCCTTTCCCCCGCTGATTATGTCTTGTTTAAGATTATCACTAACTGTCTAATACCTACTACTTCGAAGCACTTAGACGAAATTCGCTCATTCCACTGCTTGATGTTCTACGGGATGCATCAGCAGTTAGACTTTGACATAGTGACTACCATCTATTTCTCCATCATCACCTACAGCCAGATCGACTGTCAAACGGTTTATATGCCTTTTGGACATATCATTACTGCCTGGCTTCATTCAGTCGGCATCGACGTATCACAGGGCAGGATTGTGCCGATGGTCCGGCAGGACTGCCGATTTGGCCAGCGCGCATTGGCCCAGTCTGGCATTATTGTTGGACTGCAGGGGCTGAGGTGGAAGGATAGGAGAGGTTTGGGGGAGTTACCTAGGGCGGCTCATGTTCAGATACCTGCAGCTCCAATTTTTCATCAGGAGCCGCCCGCTGCTGTAGAGGGCCACTATGACTATGAGCCAGATCCTGACATCCGCTGGCAGGTTGTGGAGCTGGAGCAGACGATGCAGCGTGAGTTTCATATCTCCAAGCTCTGGCGACAGGAGGTCCGGTCGGAGTTTCGATCTTTCGATCGCCGACTGCTTGCACTAGAGTCGGACGTCTCTGGGATTCGGTCCCAGCAGCAGACCTGGTACAAGGAGTGGCGCCAGCATACGTTTCCTGGAGCTGCGCCATCCAGCAGCACTGCACTAGGGAGCTACATATCTATTGATGATACATATGACGACGACGCTGCTGAGGATTGATTTGATTGTACTCTGATCTTACTTTCTAGATTGGTGATCTGATTGTCATTACTTGGTGTTGTACTTCACTATATTCTGATGCTGTGTGATGCATCTGACTTTATGACTGATTCCATGTATACCTTGCTACTCCATGCTTATTGCTAGTTCATGTTTTATTGCTATTCCATGTTCATATGATGCATGTGATTGTTATATTCTGCTTTATCCTTATCACATGGTTTCATATGCTTTCAAAATTCAAACATATACTTGTTGTTTAGGAGAACCCCTAGGTTTGAGGGGGAGAGATTTTTAAACTTAACCAGTCTACACCATTTTCGGTGTTTGACAAAGGGGGAGAGAGTGGTTAGTTAAGTTTGGGATAATGATGAGCTTAACTGTTGTAGGGGGAGGATCCTGATTCTCCTATGATAGTGAAATATGAGACTATGGATTTCAAATCCCTAAACTTAAAATCGGGTTGTCAAACAATAAAAAAGGGGAGATTATTAATACAGTCTAACCCTGATTGTTGTTTTGGTGTTGACACCGATTTTAGTTTAGGCTAATAAGATGATTAAGATTAAGTCCTGGTCGGGGACTAAGTGAAGTGGAAAAGACATAGTGGGACTAAGTTGATGAAATCCTGGCTTGGAGGGCCAGGTCCTAGCCTGGAGGGCTAGGTTGGATGAAATCCTGGCTTGGAGGGCCAGGTCCTAGCTTGGAGAGCTAGGTTGGATGAAACCGTGGCATGGAGGGCCAGGTCCTAGCCTGGAGGGCTAGGTTGGATGAAATCCTGGCTTGGAGGGTCAGGTCCAAGCCTGGAGAGCTAGGTTGGATGAAATCCTAGCTTGGAGGGTCAGGTCCTAGCCTGGAGGGCTAGGTTGGATGAAATCCTGGCTTAGAGGGTCAGGTCCTAGCCTGGAGGGCTAGGTTGGATGAAACCCTGCTTGGAGGGCCGGGTCCTAGCTTGGAGGGCTAAGTTGATGAAACCTTGGCTTGGAGGGCCAGGTTATAGCTTGGAGGGCTAGGTTGAAGTCCCAGTGAGTGAAACTGGGCACGGAGTCATGGTCCGAGGGACTGAGCACGAGTCAGGGTCGATGGGAGCCAGTTCTCTTGTCTTAGAGTGGGTTTGGCCTTGCCTGGATCGGTCTGGTGACCGATCAGGAAAGTTGGCACGGAGTTCCCTCGTGGATCGGTCTAGTGACCGATCCAGCTATGTCTGATCGGTCTGGTGACCGATCAGGGAGTATACAGTGAGTTTGGGAACCTTACTGATCGATTCCTGATCGGTCTGGTGATCGATCAGGGATACTATTCAGATCGTTCTGGTGAACGATCAATTGTCATGAGATTCTCACTATAACCGATCAGGCTGGAGCCTGATCGGTCGGAGAGTGGCCTGATCGGTCATCAGTCCGATCAGGCCACACCCTGATCGGTTTGGGGACCGATCAGGAGGTTTGGACTGCGAAGCTGGAAAGACTTGGATCGGTCTGGTGATCGATCACGAAGGAGTCGCGATTTCTAATTTCTCACTGGGGACTGATCAGGCTGGTGACTGATCGGTCTGGACCCATCCTGATCGGTCTGGTGACCGATCATTAGTCATTCTGATCGGTCCGGGGACCGATCAGTAGCTGGCAGCTTTAATTCAAAAACGCTGTCAGAGTTCTGATTGCGTTCTGTTTCTCCTCTGATCACCAATGATATGTTCTGATGTTTTGATCTTCTGTTGATTTGCTGTTCTAATGAGTTGCTAAGTGTGCAGATGAATCAGGTTTACATAAGGAGAGTCAAACAGAGGTTTTTGCTACATCAGGTTTGGCAGGGATCCATCTCAGGTTGCAACGGATGCTGGCGCTGCTGGAGCTGCTGACTGGGGCTCGTCTGAGGGAAGCTCAGGGAGTCCAGGAGAGCTCAATGGTAGGTGGGCAGTTGCAGTTGAGCAGCTAGGAGCTGCAGAGAGGTGGCTGTGACCTGGCGATCAGTGGGAGAGGCTTAAGGGCTTGGTAGCGATGAAGCCTCAAGAGAACACTTGATCACTTCTCTGGTTTGGTGCGACAAGCTGCTTCTCCATCTGTTGTGCATCATTCTGAAGCAGTTGAAGCTTTGAGCGACATTGCATACTTGAGCGCTTGGAAGAAGAAACAAGGAGCTTGGCGAGTCCATCAGCAAGAAGACACGAAGAGGGAGTTCTTGCGTGTGATCTGTGCTGAGTGAAGCTCGGTGAGAAGTTCGCTTGTGTTCTTTCTGTCCTAAGTGCTCTGTAAGCTTCCTTTGTGGTTCTTGTGCTTATTTCCATTATTCTATTGAACCCGCTGTGGAGATGTTACTCCACCGAGAAGGAGGTTACATTTGATATCCGGATTTCCGGGGCTTGATCTGCCGACGATCAAGGGATCGTCCACCTCACGGACACGCCAAGGAGTAGGGGCAAGTTATCCCCGAACCTTGTAAACCCTCCTTGTTATCATTTTTGGGTAGTCATTTCTGCAGTTCTACTCTATTTTGCATTTCTTCCGCTGTGCTACTAACTCTTGAAGTGCAGAAATCTGTTAAGTGAAAGCGATTTTTGTGTCTGGGTATATTCACCCCCCCCCTCTCTAGCCATCCAAGTTCCAACAATATGTGGGTGGTGTGTTGATATCATCCCCTAGCATGTCTTCCATCATTTTTCCTCTATCTTTCTTGCTCCCTCGGCAGTTAGTCCGTAGATGAGCTCACCAAGCTCTGATACCACTTGTTAGATTGTTGTAGCTTGCTAGAGGGGGGGGGGCGTGAGTAGCAACTTTTCGTTTTCTTCCTACAATTGTTAGTGCGCAAGCGAAAAATACTAAGTAAAAAACAAAACTAACAACTAAGACACACCTATTTACGTGGTTCGGAGATAGAACTCCTACTCCACGGCTGCCCGTAAGGTGGGCGATCCCTAATCTGTCGGAGGATGATTCCGCGGAGCACCTCCGGCTAGATCTCGTAGCTCCTTGTGGGTGGAGAAACCTCTCCACAACTCTTGGACACTACCTGAGTACAACAGGCTACTAACTCACTCTATCCAAGCAAGTTTCGCCAAGGAACAGTAGCCTTAAATGAGCTCCTTTAATTAGAGCTCGAGTAGTAAATGGTCGCTACCAGTCGACTACCCCTGGGGCAGTCGACTGGTCCCACTCAAATTCGACCGTTACAGCCAACGTTCGAATCCCCAACCATTACCAGTTGACTGCTCCCGGAGCAGTCGATTGGTCCTTCACTAAGCCTGGGGTTACACTCCCCGAGTACATTTCCCTCCGCACTTGAACCCTCCCAGCTTAGTTCCAGAGTACAATCACTCACACTCGGACTCTCACAACCTGGTCGACTCTTCACCAGCAGCCTTGAATGTTGCCTTCATGCCCTCTTTGTCTTTGGCCCTCGTCCCTCAGATACGCACACAAGCCTCTAGCTTGCCTTCATGCCATCCATCATGTATGACTCGAAGTCCGTGTCCCTCGGCTCATCGTCCCTGCTATCCACGGTCCCTCGGATGTGCACACAAGCCTCCAGCATGCCTCCATGCCATCCTTCACCTGAAGACATCAACCAAGTCCATGTGTACCTGCAATCCTGCAAACTCACGTACACATATTAGTCTAACAACAAACCCTAACATAATCATATTGACCACATACATCAAAACCATGATCCTCCAGATCATACTTGGGTCGATTGCCCCAACAAGAGATTCCAGAGGAGGGCTAACAAGCGGAGTGGTATGAGTCCGCCTCTTCTAGAGTGAGGCCGAAAGCTCTACAAGCGGCCATTGAGGCTTACGACATTCCAGCCGAGATGGAGGTGGTAATCCCTAGAGGGGACTAGTCGCCGATAGAACCTCCTCTAGGTTTCTTTACCTTCTTCCTAGGGCAAGTAGAGTCAGGGCTCTGTTTCCCTATCCCTCCTTTCTTCATGAATGTAGCCTCCTATTTTGATATCTCACTCCACCAAATAGCTCCCAACACCTTTGCTCAGATGGGCGGGCATCATCTTTAAACTCTTCGACATCCCCTTGACCCCTCACCTTTTTAACTCCTTCGTTCCGATTGGGTCATGAGGGGTATTTAGCTTTATAGCGCACCCCAGCCATAGGTTCCTAGGAGGTTCCCTTCTTCTCATAATGGGTGGAAGGAGAAGTTTTTCTTCATCCAACTGCCCCATCATCCTTTCAGTTCCCATCGCTGAATGGAGAATGTGCCTACTCCCCCATACTTGGGGAACTTTCAACAGTGTTGGGTCAATCTATGGTCCGGAGTGACTATGTATTTTGATGTTTGGGCAAAGGGTTTAAGTTAGGTTTACCCTTATGTTCTAATATGTGTATGTGAGTGTGCAGGTTTGCAGGTTACACATATTGACTTAACTGGACGACTTCAGGTACGGTGAAGGGTGGCATGGAGGCAAGCTGTGAGCTTTTGTGCACCCAAGGGACCATGGATAGCAGGGATGATGAGCCGAGGGACACGGACTTCGAGGCATGCGTGAAGGATGGAATGGAGGTAAGCCGAGGGCTTGGATGCGCATCTATGGGACGAGAGCCAAAGATGAAGAGGGCGCGAAGGCAACAGTCAAGGCTACTGGTGAGGAGTCAGCTGAGTCGTGAGGGCACGAGTGATGAGGGAATGTACTCGGGGGAAATCCTAGGGGTCGAGTGCGGAGAGAAATGTACTCGGGAAGGGAAAAACCTAGGTAGCAGTCGATTGGGGTTCTGGCAGTCGACTGGTAAACCCCACAGAAAGATCAGTCGACTGCTATGGGGGCAATCGACTGGTAGCGGCTGAGAATTCGAACGTTGGGCTTGCAACGGTTGAATTTGAGTGGGGGCAGTCGACTGGTGGCGGCTAAAACAGAGGTAAGCTCTATTTAAAAGGACTTCGTTTTGGCTGGGACTCTTGATGAATTTGGCTTTCGGTAAAGGCCAAATAGTAGTCTAAGAGCTCAGAGGTGCAGTTGAGATTGTGGCGAGGTGTCTCCACCCATGAGGAGCATCACGAGATAGCCGGAGGGCATCCGGGGAGTGATCCACCGAAGGATCGAGGGATCATCCACCTTACGGACTACCGTGGAGTAGGAGCGTCATCTCCGAACCACGTAAACGGTAACGTGTTAGCGTTTGGTTGATTTTATTGTTATTATTTCCGCTTGCGCTTGCTAACGTGATAGGTAGAGAATCGAGAAAATCTATTCACCCCCCTCTAGCTTGTCGAACACGATCTAACAAGTGGTATCAGAGCGAAGGTCCGCTCTCGTTGGAATAACCACCAAAAGAGCACAAGCTAGAAGGAAAGATGATGGAAGACAAGTTGGGTGATGATATCAACACTCCACCTCCATATGATCATGAAGATTTTGACTATTGGAGGACAAGAATGAAGACTTGGTTTGGAATGGATTGGGAGTGTATGAGGGTGCTAGAAGAACCCTTCGAAATTCCAAGAGACAAGCACGGGAAGAAGCTTCGACCTAGATATTGGGATAAAGAGCAACAAAGTCAATCAAGGGAAAATGAGAAGGTAATTTCGATATTAACTAATATTTTGCCTAATAATGTATTGAGTGGTGTAGATGAGTGTAAAAATTCATATGAGTTGTGGAACAAGTTGGAAGAATTTCATGAGAACCCTACATGAGCTCAAATAGTTGAAGAGCCCAAAGAAAGAAGGTCAATGGTCCAAGAAGACCAAGAAGAAGAAGAATTGCTCATCTCATCAAGTGTATTGAACCTTGGATGGCTAGAGAGGGGGTGTGAATAGCCAGACACAAAAACCTTGCTTCACTTTTGTTTCTGCACTTAAGTTAGCAGCGGAAACAACACAGAACATAGACAGAACAGAAATACAGAAACAGACTAAACACAAACCAGACGCTAACTCAGAGATGTACAAGGTTCGGGGATAACTTGCCCCTACTCCTTGGTGTGCCCGTGAGGTGGATGATCCCTTGATCGTCGGCAGATCAAGCCCTGGAAATCCTGATAGAAAAGAACTCTTTCTTGGTGGAGTAACCTCTCCACAACAGTCTCAAGAATAATATTAGAATAAGCATAGAGACAGAGAGAAGGCTTACAGAACGCGATCACAGAAAGCACGAAGAAGAGAAAACTTCACAGATCACAACACAACACAACAAACGCCAGAACCATCACTCAGCTCTTCATCCTCTTGTGTCTGCTTGCTTTCCGATCAGTTCACTCAATGCTCAGTCCCCTAAACCAAGACTTTGTGCCCAGCTTCACTCACTAGGACTTTGTTCAACCTAGCTTCCCTCGCTAGGACCTGGCTTCACTCACCATGGTTTCCTTCACCTAGCTTCACTCGCTAGGACCCGACTTCACTCACCAGGGTTTCCATCACCCGGCTTCACTCACCAGGGTTTCATTCACCTAGCTTCACTCACTAGGATTTCCTTCACCCGGCTTCACTCATCGAAATTCGTGCCCAGTCCCCGACTAGGACTTAAGCCGAACTTATCTTACTCACCTAAACATAAATCGATGTCAACACCAAAACAACAATCAGGTCAGACTACATCAACAATCTCCCCCTTTTTGTTGTTTGACAATCTGATTCTAAGTTTAAGTATCAGAAGTCAAATGAAATCAAATTTCACTATTGCAAGGGAATCAGAGTCCTCCCCCTACAATAGTTATATTCGGGATAACCCTAAACTTAACTAACCAATCTCTCCCCCTTTGTCAAACACCAAAAAGGGTCTGGTTATTATGTTTAAACAACTCCCCCTTAAACGAGGGTCTCCCCCCAAAACTAACAGGAGATAATAAGTGAAAAGCATATGAAATAAATACAGCAAGACAAGATATCCATATGCATCATATGAAAGTAAACTTGGACTATAGAAATCCATCAGAATATCATCACACATAAAGTCATGAAATAGTAGTCAAAATCAGAATACAGCAAACAGTATCACTCCTAGTCAGGGGGATCATCAAACTGCATCGGATCGAACGAGGTATCATCGACAGGTAGGAAGCTCCCCGGAGCAGTGCTGCTGGATGGCGGAAAACCAGGAAATGTCTGCTGTGGCTGATGACCAGCCATCCAAGCGCGCCACTCAGCAAACATCTCCCTCTGATCGGCACGCATCCCAGAAATCTCAAACCGGATCTCAGACTGAAACTCATGCTGACCGGCACGCAACTGATTTCGATCTGATACCACTTATTGGACCTTAGATGGCTAGAGAGGGGGGGTGTGAATAGCCAGACATAAAAACCTTGCTTCACTTTCGTTTCAGCACTTAAGTTAGCAGCGAAAACAACACAGAACAAAGACAGAACAGAAATACAGAAATAGACTAAACACAAACTAGACGCTAACTCAGAGATGTACAAGGTTCGGGGATAACATGCCCCTACTCCTTGGCGTGCCCGTGAGGTGGGCGATCCCTTGATCATCGGCAGATCAAGCCCCGGAAATCCGGATAGAAAAGAACTCCTTCTCGATGGAGTAACCTCTCCACAACAGTCTCAAGAATAATATCAGAATAAGCACAGAGACAAAGAGAAGGCTTACAAAACGCGATCACAGAAAGCACGAAAAAGAGAAAACTTCACAGATCACAACACAGCACAACCAACGCCAGAACCTTCACTCAGCTCTTCGTCCTCTTGTGTCTGCTTGCTTTCCGATCAGTTCACTAAATGCTCAGTCCCCCGGACCAAGACTTCGTTCCCAGCTTCACTCACTGAGACTTTGTTCAACCTAGCTTCCCTCACTAGGACCTGGCTTCACTCACCAAGGTTTCCTTCACCTAGCTTCACTCGCTAGGACCCGACTTCACTCACCGGGGTTTCCTTCCACCTAGCTTCACTCACTAGGACCCGACTTCACTCATCGGGGTTTCCGTCACTCGGCTTCACTCACCGGGGTTTCTGTCACCCGGTTTCACTCACCGGGACCCGGCTTCACTCACCAGGGTTTCATTCACCTAGCTTCACTCACTAGGATTTCCTTCACCCCGCTTCACTCACCGAAATTCGTGCCCTGCCCCTGACCAGGACTTAAGCCGAACTTATCTTACTCACCTAAACTTAAATCGGTGTCAATACCAAAACAACAATCAGGTCAGACTGCATCAACAAAGTGAAGTGGCACAATCAAGTGAAAGATCATCCACTTCATCAAGAGAAGAAGAAGAGGTCTCCACTTCAAGAATTGAGGGGGAGGAGAGACCCTCATCAATACCGGAGCAAGAAAAAGCTCCTACCTCCACCAAAGCAAGATCAAAGGACCACATCATATGTTTTGGATGCAATAAGAAGGGGCACTACAAGGGCAAGTGTCCACTAGGTAAAAAGGAGGTAAACCCTAAATCCGGGTCCATTCATTTAAAATCTAACATGGGTTTTAGGAAAAGGAAAGAAAAGAAGCACATTAGGTGCTACACTTGTAGGGAACTAGGCCATTATCATACCAAGTGTCCAAGAAAAAGAGAGCTCAAGAAAATGGAGCATTTGAGGAGATGGGAAAAAGATGAGAAGAAGAGGAGCTCACATCAAGGGGGAGCTACAAGGGTAAGGGAGGTAATCCCTAACTTTAAATTGAAATGCAATTCAAATTTAAGTTCCTCCATGTTAAAAATAGTGTCAATTATTTATCCATGCATAACTTAGGATTTAAATATCATGATAGGAGTATGGTTAGTATTATAGATCAAAAACCTAGAAAAATCATGCATCATGATAAATCTAAGACCTTTGGACCTAAGGATCAAGGCAAAAATCCCAAGAAGGGGAGACATATGCCTAGAAAGGTGGATAGGCTAAGAATGTCCAAGGAGGACATGTTGGTTTTAGAGTTGAGAACCTAGAGAGGGAAAATCAAGTATTGATGGCAAGACTTGAAAAATGGAGAAAACCCTAGGTAGATTCATTATTGGATCTAAGGGTTTAGATATGATGTTGGGTGGTCTAAAATCCAACAATGATAGATCGGGGTTGGAATATCGGTCTAAGAGCTCCAATGCCAATAAAAGGAAATATGCTAGGGTAGCATATGATAATGGCAAGGAGAGGAAGTCCAAAAATGGCAAGGGGATGTCATTTAAAGGGAAAAAGAATGACTTAACCAAGGACAATGTATCTAAGGTTAAGAAGGTTAGAGTCATAGACCAAGAGTCATCGGAGCTACACCGGTGTGGTCTAGTGTTTGTTGAGTCACTTAGGGAGGTGGCTAGGGCTAAGAGCTCAAGGGGGAGCTCTAGGAGCCTTTGGGATCCATGGTAAATGGATCTCGGGAGGTGTTTCTCTAGGAGGTCTAGGTGGACCATGAAGTGTGCCAAAAGAGTTGGATACGGACTTGAGTCTCAATTCTTGGGTTTTGACACGTTAGATTTATGTTTCATGCATGGAAATATGACATTGGGGTCATAAAGCATGAAAATTGATTTTTGATGTATAAATGTCATATAAATCAATGCTAGGGATGCATTGTGGATTGGTATGGGCAAAGACATCAAGAGGAAACCAAAACTAGGACTTTAGGTCAAGGTTTAATTGAACTAATTAGGTAGTTTTGGGTTTGTGTGTCAATCATGGGAATGGTGATAGATACATTTTTGGATATATTTTTCCCAAATAGATATGAGTATCACAACCCTCTTCACAAAATTTGGAAATTTTTGGAGATTTGTGAAATTTCTGACGCATTTCTGAAGTTGGGTTCAGAAAGCTGAAAAATGGGTTTTCAGCGTGCCAGTCGACTGGTAACTATCCCAGTCGACTTGTAAAGGCTAGAAAATGGGTTTCAGCTATTGGAAGATGCCAAAATGATGTGAAACAAGTGTGGAACCTTGTGGGGGGTTAGTACACTGTGTTTATAATCATTCATGGGTTAAAGAGTCCAATAAGGGAGAAAATATTGGAATCTTTTGATGTATGACAAAGGGGGAGAAGTGTTGGGTTTAATTTGGAAAACCAAACACGCCTTTGCGAGAAACCCTAAGTTTAGGAGAAGCTTAGGTAAAGAGGGAGCATTGTTGCTTCATTGGTGGCGTAAGGGGAACCTTGGAGAGGTTCTTAAAAAGCCTTTGTAAGTTCAATGTAGGGGGAGCCTTGGGAAGGTTTTAAAAAGCCCGTTTTGGTAAAAAATTCCTAACTTGGGAAGGTTAGGTGAGGGGATGCCTTGGGATAGGATCCATGTTTGTATTGCATATGCATTAGCGGTATAAGTCCAAGGTGGAGCCTTAGCAACGTAAGTCTAAATGGTTGTTAGCATCGTGTTTTGCTATTTGTTTTCCCTAACTTAAACGTATTGTCAAACATCAAAAAAGGGGAGATTGTTGGGTCAATCTATGGTCCGGAATGACCATGTGTTTTGATGTTTGGGCAAAGGGTTTAAGTTAAATTTGTCATTGTGTTCTAATATGTGTATGTGAGTGTGCAGGTTTGCAGGTTATACATATTGACTTAGCTGGACAGCTTCAAGTACGGTGAAGGGTGGCATGGAGGCAAGCCGTGGGCTTGTGTGCACCCGAGGGACCATGGATAGCAGGGATGATGAGCCTGTTGATGCAGTCTGACCCGATTGTTATTTTGGTGTTGACACCGATTTAAGATTGGTTGAATAAGTTCGGCTTAAGTCCTAGTCGGGGACTAGGCACAAATCCCGATGAGTGAAGCCAGGTGACGGAAACCCTGGAGAGTGAAGCGGGATCCCAGTGAGTGAAGCCGGGTGATGGAAATCCCGGTGAGTGAAGCCGGGTCCCGGTGAGTGAAGCCGGGTGATGGAAATCTCGGTGAGAGAAGCCAGGTCTCGGTGAGTGAAGTCGGGTGATGGAAACCCCGGTGAGTGAAGTCGGGTCCTGGTGAGTGAAGCTGGGTGATGGAAGTGAAGCCGGGTGATGGAAATCCCGGTGAGTGAAGCCGGGTCCTGGTGAGTGAAACCGGGTGATGGAATTCCCGGTGAGTGAAGCCGGGTGACTGAAATCCCGGTGAGTGAAGCCGGGTGATGAAAACCTCGGTGAGTGAAGCTGGGTCCTGGTGAGTGATGTAGGTGACGGGAACCTTGGTGAGTGAAGCCGGGTCCTAGCGAGTGAAGCTAGGTGAAGGAAATCCCAGTGAGTGTAGCCGGGTCCTAGCGAGTGAAGCTAGGTAACGGAAACCCCGGTGAGTGAAGTCGGGTCCTAGCGAGTGAAGCTAGGTTGAACAAAGTCCCGGTGAGTGAAGCCGGGCACGAAGTCTTGGTCCGAGGGACTAAGCATGAGTCAGCCAAGTGGCTAGATCGGTCTGGAGTTCGATCAGATGTTGGCACGAGCTCTCTTGGTAATAGATTGGTCTGGTGACCGATCCAGGGTGTCTGATCGTTCTGGTGAACTATCAGGGAGAGAACAGAAATATTCTGTGTGGTTTCTGTTTGGCTACTGATCGTTCTAGTGAACGATCAGAGAAGAGATCGTAGCGTTCTGGAGAAGACCTTGATCGGTCAGTGTGATCGATCAAGGGCCTCTTGGACCGATCAGGATGGGTCCTGATCGGTCCAGAGGTGGGCTGATCGGTCACTGTGACCGATCAGGGCACAACCTGATCGGTCATGTGACCGATCAGGTGCCTTTGGCTGGTGGGAGCTGAAGGAAACTCCATTAAGGTAGTGGATCGGTCTGGTGACCGATCCACGATCCCTGATCGGTCAGTGTGACCGATCACAGAGTCACTTGATCGATCAGGCAGATCGATCAGGATCCTCACTGATCGGTCATTCAGACCGATCAGTGTCTGAACATTAATTTAAAAATGTTGTCAAACTTCTGATAACGCTCTGATCTCGCACTAAATCCTTCTGATAACTGTTGAGTTCCTTTTGATTTGCTGTGCTAAGCCTCTATTGAGTGTGCAGGTAATGCAGGGATGTCTCAAACGAAGAAGGAGGGTCAACTGGAGACTTTCGCTTCGGTCAGGTTTGTCCGTTTTCCCTTCACAGGTTTCAACGGCTTCTGGCGCGGCTGACGACTGACCGAGGCTCAGCTGAAGAGGTCTTCAGTGGATTGAGCGCTCTGTGAAGGTCAGTGGGTCAGGCTGTGGTTCAGTGGGTGCTGACAAAGCCCGGCGATGATGAGCAGATACTTAAGAAGAGCTGGCGAAGCAGAGGAGCAAGTAGAACAGACAGAAAATGAGAGAAGTTTTGCTCGGTTGTTTGAGCTCTCTGTATAGTCTTCGTGCTTGAGTGTTTCTGCTATATTTTGGTGTGAGCTTTCTTCTCGTGATCTCCTGTACTCAATCTCATATCATCTTGAGACGATTGTGGAGAAGTTTCTCCACTGAGAAGGAGATTCTATTCTATCCGGAGTTTCGGGGCTTGATCTGCCGACGATCAAGGGATCGCCCACCTCACGGGCACGCCAAGGAGTAGGGGCAAGTTATCCCCGAACCTTGTAAACCCTCCGTGTTAGCGACTGGTTTGCTCTGTTTATTTCAGTTTATTTCTTTCTATGTTTTGTTTCCGCTGCTAACTCTGATCGCAGAAAGAAAGTTCAAAGAAGCAAGTAGTTTGTGTGTCTGGCTATTCACACCCCCCCCCCCTCTCTAGCCATCTAAGGTCCAACAAGTGGTATCAGAACCTGGGGCTCTTTCAAACGGACTAACACCCGAGAGCTTACAAGAATGGCGATGAGGGAAGGCTTCAGCACCAACCGACCTCCATTCTTCGACGGAGCCGACTTCCAATATTGGAGGTCAAGGATGGAGTATTACTTGAAGACCAACATCAACATGTGGTTCTCTGTCAAGGAGGGTTTCTCCCTTCCAAAGGATGCTGAGGGAAAAGTGCTTGAGTTCTCAAGGTGGTCGGCAGAGCAGATAAGAAAAGGGGAAGCTGATGCAAAGGCTGTGGTCACCCTACAGTGTGGGTTGACCAAGGAGCAGCTGATCAAAGTTGGCCCCTTCACCAATGCCAAGGACCTGTGGAACAAGCTCTTTGAGCTCCATGAAGGAACTCAAGATACCCGGAGAGCCAAGAAAGATCTCCTTCTCAACCAACTCCAGAACCTCTCAATGGAAGAAAATGAAACGGTAAGTATGCTTCATGGTCGGTTCAAGAAAATCTTCAATAGCTTGCATTCGATCAATGAGAAGGTAGAGAACCGAGACCTTGTAAGGTATGTCCTCAAATCCTTCCCTAGGAATGCCTTGTGGTCATCCATGGTGGATGCTTACAAGGTTTCCAAGGATCTTTCCTTTGTTAAATTAGAGGATTTATTTTGTGAAATAGAATTACATGAGATTGCTAACCGAAGCCCAAAGGAGAAGGGTGTGGCTTTTGTACAGAAGGAAGAAGAAGAAGGAGAAGAAGAAGGAAAAGGAGGAGGATAAAAGCATCTGTCATATGACCTTCATGGCCTTAGAAGATTTAAACATGGAAGGTGGAGACGAATCAAGTGACTCCTCAACTGCGGCTTCATCATCTTCAGATGATGAAGAGGTAATCTCTCTCGAATTAGATAAATGTTATAGGACAATAGCATGCTTAACCAACTTGCTTAAGAAATCTAAGAATAAGGTTAAATTATTGAAATTGGAAGTAGAACAATTGAAAACTTCTAAGGATAATAACATAGATGATTTGGATGCTAAGACTCTTGAGGATGAGAACAAGGCATTGAAGAGCGAAATTGAAAACCTCAAGAATATTCTTGAGAAGTTTTCAACTAACTCTAAAACTTTGGACATGATCATAAATTCTCAAAAAGCGGTTTACAACAAGGTTGGTTTAGGTTACCAACCTAATGAACCAAGTTTCATGTCATTAATGTCAAGAACCCAATTTAGATCACAAAATGCTTCTAGGGTTCAAAAAGTTAGAAAGAAAATGATCAAGGCATGGGTGCCAAAATCTTGCATTGAAGGTTCTTTAGGGCCCAAGGTGTGGGTACCTAAATTATCTATATTTCGAATTGTATAGGCATTGGTTGAGGGGGAGCATCTATCAACATGGGTTGTTGATAATTGGTGCTCCAAACACATAATCATTCCTAGTTAGGGATGTGCTTTCCATATCCTCCACTTAATGGATAACCATTTACTACCCATGAGGAATGGTTCTTTTTCATCTCGAATTGAGATGATTGGAGTTAAGTAAATGGAAATCATAAACTCCATACACAATATAGATACATGAAAATTTTTCCCATTTACTCTATTTTTGGTGTTACTGGAAAATTTCTCATTTGTATGTGTATATATTTGGGACTATGATTTATCAAATTTACTCCAATCTAATTAGGTCTATGATTAAGACAAACTTAGATCTAAGGATTATCAAAATTGATTGGAGCAAACATATTATAAACATACTTGGAACACACTTGGAAAAAATACAAATTTCATACAAACCTATTGTGAACATTTTAAAATCCATAAAGACTCTTGATCCTTGATGAAAAAAACCCTAGACAGATACATGAAAACTTTTTCCCATTTACTCTATTCACAATACAGATACTTGAGAATTGGGACTTTATGGCTTAGACAAAGTCGGTTTGGGATTCAAATCATCTTTCAGAAATTTTTCTGAAATATCGAATTGTTAATGCAGTCTGATATCAGAGTTTCAGAATTCATCTGAAATCTAATCGGTCCACAGACCGATCAGGCCTCATCCTGAATGGTCAATGTGACTGATCAGATCTCTCCCTGATCAGTCCCTACACCGTTTAGGGCTCTCTCTGATCGGCTCACAGACTAATGAGCTCTGATTTATGACTATCAATTGATATTGTCTTTTGATTTCTTACTTGACATATGATGCATATACATTGTTGTCATGATACATTTATGATATATGCCTCTCATATGCAATTCAAAAATTATCCTTCGTTTTTATTTTGGGTTTGGGGAGAGACCCTCGTTTAAGGGGGAGTTATGTTAAAACTTAATAACCATACCTTTTTCGATGTTTGACAACGGGGGATAGAATGGTTGATTAAGTTTAGGTTGTTGAAATTTAATTATTGTAGGGGGAGGACTTTGATTCCCTTGCGATAATGAAAATTGACTTCATTTGATCTCTAATACCTAAACATAAATCGGGTTGTCAAATAACAAAAAGGGGCAGATTGTTGATGCAGTCTGACCCGATTGTTATTTTGGTGTTGACACTGAATTAAGGTTGGTTGAATAAGTTCGGCTTAAGTCCTGGTCGGGGACTGGGCATGAATCCCGGTGAGTGAAGCCGGGTGACGGAAACCCCGGTGAGTGAAGCCGGGTCCAGGTGAGTGAAGCAGAGTGATGGAAATCCCACTGAGTAAAGCCGGGTCCCGGTGAGTAAAGCCGGGTCCCGGTGAGTGAAGCCGGGTCCCGAAAATCCTGGTGAGAGAAGCTGGGTCTCGGTGAGTGAAGCCGGGTGATGGAAACCCCGGTGAGTGAAGCCGGGTCCTAGTGAGTGAAGCCGGGTGATTGAAATCCCGATGAGTGAAGTTGGGTACAGGTGAGTGAAGCCGGGTGATGGAAACCCCGGTGAGTGAAGTCGGGTCCTGGTGAGTGAAGCCAGGTGACGGAAACCCCGGTGACTGAAGCCGGGTCCTAGCGAGTGAAGCTAGGTGAAGGAAATCCCGGTGAGTGAAGTCGGGTCCTTGCGAGTGAAGCTAGGTAACGGAAACCCCGGTGAGTGAAGCCGAGTCCTAGCAAGTGAAGCTAGGTTGAACAAAGTCCCGGTGAGTGAAGTCGGGCATGAAGTCTTGATCCGGGGGACTAAGCATGAGTCAGCCAAGCGTCTAGATCAGCCTGGAGTTCGATCAGAAGTTGGCACGAGCTCTCTTGGTAATAGATCGGTCTGGTGACCGATCCAGGGCATCTGATCGTTCTGGTGAACGATCAGGGAGAGAACAGAAACATTCTGTGTAGTTTCTGTTTGGCTACTTATCATTCTGGTGAACGATCAGAGAAGTGATCGTAGCCTTCTGGAGAAGACCTTGATTGGTCAGTGTGACCGATCAAGGGCCTCCTGGACCGATCAGGATGGGTCCTGATCGGTCCAGAGGTGGCCTTATCGGTCACTGTGACCGATCAGGGCACAACCTGATCGGTCAGGTGACCGATCAGGTGTCTTTGGCTGGTGGGAGCTGAAGGAAACTCCAGTAAGCTAGTGGATTGGTCTGGTGACCGATCCACGATCCCTGATCGGTCAGTGTAACCGATCACAGAGTCACTGGATCGATCAGGCAGAAGCCTGATCGATCAAGATCCTCACTGATTGGTACCGATCAGTGTCTGAACTTTAATTTGAAAACGTTGTCAGACTTCTGATAACGCTCTGATCTCGCACTGAATCCTTCTAATCCCTGCTGATTTCCTTTTGATTTGCTGTGCTAAGCCTCTGTTGAGTGTGCAGGTAATGCAGGGATGACTCAAACAAAGAAGGAAGGTCAACTGGAGACTTTCGCTTAGGTCAGGTTTGTCCGTTTTCCCTTCGCAGGTTTCAACGGCTTCTGGCGCGGCTGGCGACTGACCGAGGCTCAGCTGAAGAGGTCTTCAGTGGACTGAGCGCTCTGTGAAGGTCAGTGGGTTAGGCTGTGATTCAGTGGGTGCTGACGAAGCCCGGCGATGATGAGCAGAAGCTTAAGAAGAGCTGGCGAAGCAGAGGAGCAAGTAGAACAGACAGAAAACGAGAGATGTTTTACTGGGTTGTTTGAGCTCTCTGTATAGTCTTCGTGCTTGAGTGTTTCTGCTACATTTTGTGTGAGCTTTCTTCTCGTGATCTCCTGTACTCAATCTCATATCATCTTGAGACGATTGTGGAGAGGTTTCTCTACCGAGAAAGAGGTTATATTATATCCAAAGTTTCGGGGCTTGATCTGCCGACGATCAAGGGATCGCCCACCTCACGGGTACGCCAAGGAGTAGGGGCAAGTTATCCCCGAACCTTGTAAACCCTCCGTGTTAGCGACTGGTTTGCTCTGTTTATTTCAGTTTATTTCTATCTGTGTTTTGTTTCCGCTGCTAACTCTGATCGCAGAAAGAAAGTTCAAAGAAGCGAGTAGTTTGTGTGTCTGGCTATTCACACCCCCCCTCTCTAGCCATCCATGGTCCAACAGATCCGAGGGGCACAGACTTCGAGGCATGCATGAAGGATGGCATGGAGGCAAGCCGAGGGCTTGCATGTGCATCTGAAGAACAGGAGCCAAAGATGAAGAGGCGCGAAGGCAACAGTCGAGGATGCTGGTGAGGAGTCAGCTGAGTCGTGAGGGTACGAGTGCTGAGGGAATAAACTCGGGGGGAAATCCTAGGGGTCGAGTGCGGAGAGAAATGTACTCAGGAAGGGAAAAACCTACGTAGTAGTCGACTGGGGTTCTGGCAGTCGACTGGTAAACCCCACAGAAAGATCAGTCGACTGCTGTGGGTGCAGTCGACTAGTAGCCACTGAGAATTCGAACGTTGGGCTTGCAACGGTCGAATTTGAGTGGGGGCAGTCGACTGGTGGCGGCCAAAACAGAGGTAAGCTCTATTTAAAAGGGTTTCATTTTGGTTGGGACTCTTGACGAATTTAACTTTGGGTAAAGGCCAAATAGTAGTCTAAGAGCTCAGAGGTGCAGTTGGGATTGTAGCGAGGTGTCTCCACCCACAAGGAGCTACACGAGCTAGACGGAGGGCATTCGGGGAGTGATCCACCGAAGGATCGAGGGATCGTCCACCTTACGGACTATCATGGAGTAGGAGCGTCATCTCCGAACTACGTAAACGGTAACGTGTTACCGTTTGGTTGATTTTATTGTTATTGTTTCCGCTTGCGCTTGCTAACATGAAAGGTAGAGAATCGAGAAAAGCTATTCACCCCACCCTCTAGCTTGCGGAACATGATCTAACAAACAGGACCCCATCTATCAGCGAGCTAGGAGAATTCTCTCTGGCATAAAGTTCAGCGGCCCGGCCCTAGTACATGTGATGAGCTCATGTATTGAGCGGGGCTCAACCCAAAAGTGACCCGCATCAGCCCTAGCCTCGGTAAGTTTATTTTTTTTCCATTAATGCCTATTAATTCTAACTGATGTTCTGTTGCCTTTCTATTACAGAGAAAATCATGCTCTCAAAGGTGATGAACCGACTCATCAAGTGGGATGAAGCCAACAAGGGGGCTCTGGATCCTCCTCCAGCCCCTCTCGCTTCACCCTCTATCTCGGCCGAGGCCTCGGAGGAGACTGCCGAATCATCCGGTGAGCATGCAGCGCCGGAGCAGATAGAGGCTCCTGACGTGCCTTAGACACCAGCTGACCAAGGGACTCCAGAGCTGTCTGTCGACCCGGAGACTTGCGTCCCTTCGGAGAATGATCATCCTCTTGCCACTATCCATACGGCGGAGGTTGCGGAGAGGTCGTCGCCTCCCCCCGACCCACAAATACCCAAATTCTCTGGGTGGCAAAAGAGGAAAATCCATGAAGGTCTATCCCCAAGATGGAAAAGGTCACGTCATATCGACCCCAGCACACTCCCTTCCATCCCTGAGGAGGGCATTCCCATCTCCGATGATGAGGATACCGTCCCCCTGTCTCTGCCTTCCCAGCAGACTACCCTTACAAAGACAGGCGGTCAGGCCCTTGGCTCCTCCCCCGTCGACTATTCCGAGGCCCCGAAAGGCAAGCAAGCATTGCCTGCCTAACCTCGGATGCAGCTCGACCGTCTACGCAAAAGGCTTGACGCGACCTTGGAGGCTACCGTACAATCTTTCCCCCTAGTGCAATTTAAGGAGGTCCCTGCCGAGGGCCATTCATCCGAGGGGGCCTCCAGTTCTGAGGAGGATGACTCTGACCCTCCACAGTGCCACCTGGAGCTCCCACTGTCCAGCCACCTCCTACGCGCAGAGACTCCTCATCCTTTGTGAGTCGAGCTGACCCCTCGAGAAGTCAAGGAGTCTCAGGACGGGAAGTCGTGCGAGTCTCTGCTGGGACTCTCACTATCCTTCGTTTGAAGGTAAGTGTTCCAGATTCATAGGTTACTTCCCTTTATGTTTTATAACTCATTTGCGC
Organism: Boesenbergia rotunda; assembly: GCA_024364735.1. NCBI lineage: Eukaryota > Viridiplantae > Streptophyta > Magnoliopsida > Zingiberales > Zingiberaceae > Boesenbergia > Boesenbergia rotunda. The sequence goes on along the minus strand of JAGFNQ010002005.1, from coordinate 60,304 downwards.
AATGACAAGCGACTCAAGACTGCCTGACAACCAGCCGTCACTTGTACTCCTGGCCAGAGATTTAGGCCTTGGCCTACCAAGCACTAAGAGCAGAGGTCGCAGCTGATCGTGCCCATAGGGCTGGACTCATGCATGCAGAGTTCAGCAGAGCTCTCCGAGTGAAGGTGGAGTATCAGCTGGATACCCTGCTGGCAATGGAGTCCTCCCTACATAGTTCTCGGCGCCGAGAGCATTTGATGTCCGAGAGGGTGGTGGCCCTCACAGACGACCTACTCTGGATGACTCAGGAGCGAGACCGACTTCAAGCGAGGGAGAAAAAGCTATCATGGGATGTCCGACTCCTGGAGACTTCGGTCGGAAGATTAAATGAGCGCATCAAAGATCAAGCGTATCATCTAACCCAGAAGGAATCTGACATCATAGCAGCGACTGATCGCTTGATTGGCCTCGAGGAGGACGCGACCCAGGCACGATCGAAAGCCTTAGCCACCTCAGAAAGACTCAAAGAGGCCCTAGAAGACCAGGACAAAATGTCTTCTGCGGTGGCTCAACTGAAGGTTGCCAAAGAGGCAACCGAGGCTGAACTGCACAATCTCCAGGCTGCTGAGGCTCCTGTCCCAAGGAGGTCGAAGAAGAATTCAAGGTCAGGTTCTTGGAGTCGGACAAGTTCGACGATATCCTTGTCGGCCAAGTAATGAAGCGTTTGAAGCAGGGCTTCCACGGGGCCATCGATCAACTGAGGAAGGCCCATCTTTGCTGCCGGATGCCAACTTGAGTTTCATGAGTGTTGGCCGAGTATGGGAGGACCTCCCGCCGAAAGACAAGGAATTGTAGATGATATAGAACTCTTTTCCACTCCGACCCTCTCCTTTTTCCTGTTGGTTCTTACTATCTTCTCCATCTCTCCTAATGTAATCATTTTGATCGTAATGAAAATATTTTTTGACTTATTTCCCTGAGTATCTTTTTTGTTCGACTCCTTATGTATTATATGTCCTCCATATAAAGAACAAGAAAATGAAAGAGCCAGTGTTCTTCTCCGACTCGAAGAGCAAGGGCGTTGGCAAGCAGCAATTCAGCCCAAGGAGCAAGGGACCCCGAGGGGGGCCCCAGTTGAAGTCGAGCAGGCCGGGAAGCCCCAACTGAGACAATCGTCGACCCCTCAAAAGGAGCTATAGTATATGTATCTTCATGTACTTTACTTCATTGTCTGTGCATGTAACTACTAAATGTACACCAGCATTGTCAATGGAACACTGGGTACTTAGAGTCTTTCTTTAATCTTTGTCTCCTTGTGCATATACACGACCTACCTTCACCTTTGTAAGTGAGATCACCCTATTTTGGCCATGGACCAAGGGGTCACCAGCGCAGCCCGAATGTCCTGACGCTCGAGAACCTCGCTGCTCAGTGGTTGACAGGCAGTTGTAACTCGATGCAAGTTCTCCCCGAACAATCACAAGGAAATGAATTCTATCATGCTTTTCTAGTCATCTCTTGCTCGGGCATATGCAGCATCCGGACCACACATACTCTCCTCGGGCATGCGCCGCACCGTGAGGTAGTAGGGTTTAGGCAGCTCTTGGTCGAGCATACGCAACACCCGAACCAAGCCTACTCACCTCGGGCATCTAGAGCACCGCGAGGTAGTAGGGTTTTGCTGCTCTTGGTCGGGCATACGCAGCCCAGACCAAGCCTACTCACCTCGGGCATCCACAGCAGTGCGAGGTAGTAGAGTTTTGGTAGCTCTTGGTCGGGCATCCACAACACCCGGACCAAGCATACTCACCTCGAGCATCCGTAGCACCGTGAGGTAGTAGGGTTTTGGCAGCTCTTGGTCGGGCATCCGCAGCACCCAGACCAAGCCTACTCACCTCGAGCATCTGCAGCACCACGAGGTAGTAGGGTTTTGACAGCTCTTGGTCGGGCATCCGTAGCACCCAAACCAAGCCTACTCACCTCGGGTATCCGCAGCACCGCCCAATCCAAACCTACTTGTTGGTGCAGAAAGCACCCAAGTCGAACCCGAGTTTTGATAATGGCAAAAGGGTTCAAAAGTTAAGTCTCATTTGTTATCTAACATGTTACTCAAGAGTGCAGGAAAAGTCCTAGCGAAGGACTGCTAGGCACTGGCGAAGGAATGCCAGGATAAAAAGTCCTAGCGAAAGACTGCTAGGCACTGGCGAAGGAATGCTAGGGACTAAAGTCCTAGCGAAGGACTGCTAGGCACTGGCGAAGGAATGCCAGGGTACTGAAGCCCTAGCGAAGGACTGCTAGGCACCAGGCGAAGGACAGCTTGGGACTGAAGACCTAACGAAGGACTGCTAGGCACCGGGCGAAGGACAGCTTGGTATCCAAGACCTGGTGAAGGACCGCTAGGCAAAAGTCCAACCGGAGGAACCGGTTGGCATCAGGTAAATTCTCTCGAGAGGAGTAGGTGAGGACGCGTTCCCCGTCGAGGGAATAGTAGGTGTCAGTTCGACCTAGGGCTCCATTTGGGAGGCCCAAAGTCAGAACCAAGACAGCTAAGGCTGTATAAACTAACATCTTATTTCTTTATGGTGTTTTGGACTAACCCTGAATGCAGGACCGAAGGAACGAGTGTCTGCAGCTCAGAGAGCTTCAAAGGAGTGAGGCAGCAGCTAACCAGGGCGCCCGGAGTGTCCCGGGCGCCCCCAAGGTGAACACAAAACACATGAAGCAAAGGCAGGCTTCGACAGCTCATGGGCGGGGCGCCCCCCATGCTCTCGGGCGCCCCCAGCGTCCCGGGCGCCCCCAATTAAAGCTAACGAAGCAGAACCCAGCGAAGCCAACGGATAAGAGGAGACCCGGTCAACCCGGGCGCCCCCAGCGTTGCGGGCGCCCCCGTCAAAGCCTGATCCCGAGTTTTAAGGGATCAGAGCTGACCGAGACAGAAGCGGATCGGCTGACACGTGGGGGGCGCCCCCGACGTTCCGGGCGCCCCCAGGGGCTATAAATAGGCCCTCGACCCCCAAGGCTTCGAACAACACTTCTTCTAACGACAACTTGCTCTTCGACTCAAAGCGCTCTGCTCCTGGAACCTTCCACTCACGACTCAAGCGCCTACGACGTCCATCTGCACCGAAGTATAAACTACACCGGACGTCGGTAACGAAGAACTATTTTCTTTCAGTTTACTATACTACAATTGTACAACTCTTGTAAACTGTTTTTGCGCACTTATATAATTGCCCACAGAAAATGGTCAACGACCATGGGCCTTGGAGTAGGAGTCGACCTAGGCTCCGAACCAAGTAAAACTACCTGTGTTCACGATTGTTTTTATTCCGCTACGTACTTGCTCTAGTTTTTATCCAAAAAGCGTTTAACGATATTCACCCCCCCCTCTATCGTTTCTCTCGATCCAACAAGTGGTATCAGAGTGGGGAAGTTCAAATTTGGTGCAACCACTAGTTTAAAAAATTTTCGGATTTTTTTTAAAATTTTTCTTTTAATATTTTTTTCGTTCGAATTTCTTCTAATATTCTTTTTCGTTCGAATTTCTTCTCGCTGATCGAGGTTGGTGCAACACCACTCGACAAATATTTTTTTTCCTTTATCCCGCACTACTAATCCAAGACCAAGTCTTGGGATATTCCTTTTTTTTGTCTAGTTTACATTTCAGACAAAATAGCCGACAATGAAACAGCAGCTCAGCTTCACGCCCGAATTCAAGAACTAATGAACGGTCTACACACCATTAGTCACAAGGTAGAAAACCGTGACCTAATAAGGTATGATTTAAATGCTTTCCCGAGAAACACCTTGTGGGCATCTATGGTAGATGCATACAAGGTTTCAAGGGATCTTTCGAAAATAAAATTAGATGAATTGTTCTCAGAATTAGAATTGCATGAATAGACTAACTGTAATCTGGCCGAGAAAGGTATTGCCTTTATTGCAGGTAAAACTGGAAGGGCAACTAAGAAGAAGCCTCAACCTGAACCCGAGTCTAACTCAGACTCAGACTCAGAAGACGAAGAAGGAGATCGACCTAAGCTGGTCCGACTGGCCCGAAACTACTACAAAGAATTGAAGAACCAAACCAACAAACGGAAAGTCAGCCGAAGAAGGGATGAACCAGCTGAACCCGCAAACGAAAAGAACAAGCCCAACGTGACCTGCTACGAGTGCAAAAAGAAGGGTCACTACAAGACGGAGTGTCCGAACCTAAAGGAAACCAAGAAGAATAGAAGGAAGAAGGCACTTCAAGCAACGTGGGGCGAGTCCTCCTCCGAAGAAGAAGAAGAGGTCCCACAGTCGAACCTACTAGCACTAACCGCCTCAAAAGAAGTCGAGACCGAGTCAGAATCAGAACAGGACGACGGCAGACTGACCTTTTCAGAGAATGGCGAAATCAAGGTAAGTGGATTTACTAGAAGTCAATTAAATGAATTAATCTCTTATCTTTCTCGAGATTTGGCGAAAGCTAAACTCCGAGTCGAATCCCTTCGACAGGAAGTAAAACTCCTGAAAGAGGGAGCTAATTCTAAACCCCTAACTGAGAAGGTTCAAGAAGGAACCTCTAATCAAGTTGAAAAACTTGAGAAAGAGAATTCCTCCCTGAAAACTCAGGTTAAGGATCTTAGATCAGCTTTAGAACGATTCACTTCTGGTTCCAAGGGTCTTGACATGATTCTTGGAAAATAGAAATCGGTTCTAAATCGATCCGGACTAGGCTATAGAACCAAATCTAGACAAAGATCCTATTTTGCTGTACTGAATCAGTCCAGAAATAAAGTTCAGGCATGAGTACCTAAACTGTACCTGAACAAAATAACTGGAGCAAATCAGTATTGGATCCCCAAGGACAAGATTCACATCTTGCCTAACCATTACCGTGGCTTTAGTCCAGGGGGAGCCAAATTAAAAACTATATTTATTGTTAGATAGAATTTAATTCTTGATTGCAAATTGCTTGGTTGATTGTTTATTTAATTTCTGCAATTTACCATGCTTAGACTTAGGAATGGTTAGTGTAAGGACTGAACAAACTTAACTGAAACTTGACAACATAGTATTGGGTGGAGGTGAAATGATAGTACGTTAGGGAAACCAATTCTAATAAGATCAAGTATACTTGGTCTCTTTAGACTGGTGAAACTAGCCGAAGCTACCGATCCAAGACCCAAACTAGTTAGACCAAAATTTTTCAAAGATTAATTTTAAAAATAAAATTTCATTAAAAGGCTTTGTCAAGGAAAGGGTTGATGATCTAATAAGGCTACGACCAAAGAAGGCCTAGTGCCTCGCCAAGACTTGGAAGCCAATTTTTGAAATTCAAATTCAAATTATTCTTTGTCAAATTCAAATCTAACACAAATTTTAAGTTACTTGTAGATTTAAACATTCGTTTCAAAATAAATTCAAGTGTTTTCAAAAATTAATTTAAGGTTTTCAAAATAATTTCACTTATCAGAACCTATCTCACAAAACCTGTAAGGCCAACGTGATTGAAAATCCTAGATTGGGTGAGACAGTAAAATTAAATTGTAATTCCTTTAATACCTATATTGTGGTTTAATCCTGTAGTTCAGAATGTAGTCAAATCATGGTCAACACAGTCAAACCATGGTCAACATGGTCAAACCATGGTTAACATAGTCAAACCATAATCAAAGCAGTCAAACCATAGTCAAAGCAGTCAAACCATGGTCAAACCAACTAAACCATGGTCAAACAATGACAAGACATCAAATTTGTCACTTCCTATACACTCCGGGCGCCCGTGACTCCTCGGGCGCCCCCCCATGACTTTATCTTCTCTCAAGGCAAAAAGCTGTCTTTAATCCCTTGGTCAGGGCACCCGGAACCACGCGGGCGCCCCCATCGCAGTCAATGCAGCAAAAGCTGCAAAATCAGCTTGACCAGGGCGCCCGGGCCACTCCGGGTGCCCCTAACCAGCCCCAGTCTCTGCCATGGCAGAGACCACTGTCCCGGGCGCCCCCAATAACCTGCCTATAAAAAGGCATCCGAACCCCCTCTTCTTCCCACACCAAAAACCATCCTCCTTCCTCCCTTCCTTCCTTCCAAGAAGATCAAGTGACACTTGTGCTTCCTCAATCTCAACCATGCCTCCCCGGTATGATTTGTTTTATGCATTTAGAATTACTTTCCTAATTCCTTTTGCATTTAGAATTATTTTCTTAATTCATTTCTTATAAATGCATGTCTCTCAACTTAGAAAACGCCGAGCAAACCAAACGAACCCCGGTACCGAACCGAGTCCCGACCCTAGGTTCCCGACTCTAGAACTGTGTAATAAGTTTGCTCGAACAACTTACAAGCCTATTAAAACAAGTTATCTTAATAGACATTTCTTTACCCAATCATGTCCCTTAACCATGAATGTTATAAACTTCTATCAACTAAATAATCTAGTATTCTGCACTCATACCATTAACATATCCCTATGTGCAGAATTCTATAATAACATAGTTCGACAAAACGATCTCATGTTTGTCACTACTGTTCAAGGGATACCCTTGTCGATCACTCCTACCTTGCTAAACCGATTCCTTGGACTACGACTCTCCCAGTCCACCTTCTGTTGCTATCCACCTAGGAATCCTCCATTTGATCCTCCCTACTCTCACATTACTTTAGACACTCTTCACTCCTATTTCTATAGGGAAGCTAGACTCCCCGCAGATAGACGATTCCAGTCCGTTGACCTTCAGGAACAGGACTACGCCCTGTACAGAGTCCTGGTCCGCTGTATCTTACCACTCTCCACTAGAGATGTCGCGACCATGCGACCTTTTCATGCCTTCCTTCTGTATGCCTTGATCCATCACCTTGACATTGACATTGGGCTACACATGTTTCATACTATTCTGCATGCGTCCAGTGTTACGACCCAGGGACGAGTGCGCACTCCATTCTGCCACATCATCACCTCCCTCCTTCATCACCACGGTCGTGACATTACTGTGGGTGAAATAACCGCGATGACCGATTTTGATGAGATAGGATTTAGGAACTTCTCTTTAGCTGGTCTAGAGGTATCGGCCACCGGGGTTTTGAGTTGGTGACGACAGTAAGCCGGGGCTCCGATCGACTCAGACGAGGAGGTAGACGTTGACGTTGCTGATCTCGCAGCAGAGATGCGAGACCATATAGATCAGCCTCCACCACCGACCATTGACCAGCGCTTCACACAGATGCAGACGGAGATCCACAGTCTCCGAGAGGAGGTCGAGGCCTATCACATCGAGCAGATGGATGCTCGTAGAGCCGATCGAGAGGTGGCCGATGCACGATACATTGAGATGATGTCGCTTCTCAGAGCATGGCAGCCAGGCTCCTCTGATCCTCCCGATCCCTCATCCTAGATTTGATTAGCATTGTACTAGTAACTAGTTGACTGCCCCTACTCAGTAGGGTTGACTCATACCTGACTTGTATGACTGTGATGACTACTTGTTTATCTTGACTACTTGATTATCAATTAGGATTGTGCTCAGTAGAATAAGTTAACTCTACTTTTGATTTTCTTACTGCTTTACTTGATTTAAAAATCAGTTTCTAAAAGAATTTGTAAAACTGTTTTACTTAATTTCAAAATCAATTTTTTTGTTGTCTTGCAAATTTTTCGACTTAGTTTTATTTCAAAACTACCCCCTTTCAAAACTAGGGCTTTTTCGAAAATGGACTTAGCCTAGGCCCTAACCCTAGAACTGCATGCACCTATAGATTTAGAAGCCAGCATCTCACAAGCACCTTAGGGTACTTTTGATTGATAACTTAGAAAGGGTTGAGATGCTTAGGTCTTTGTCTTAATTCAAGATGCATTAAGTCAGTGCATCTGCAGTAATTGGGGCACTAAATACAACTTACATAGTAATCAAGTTAAGTGTCAAGTTTAGAAAATCTAACTTGAACAGAACACTTAACTTGACTAACCCTAGCGAAAACTACTGTTTATAACAGTTAGTAAATAGCTAATTGGGCTAGACAGGTCCCTAAAAGAGGAAAATAAAATTGATTTGGTTTAATTCTCATCATGAATTGGTTCAGTACAGCAAAATCATGCAAGTTATTTTCCTTTATGCAATTTAATTATTCTGTTTCTGCTATATTTATTTGTGTTTGATATATGGCAAAGGGGGAGAGATAGGAAAGGAGAGAGTTTAAATTTTTTTAAGAATTTCTTCAACTCTCAAAATTTCAAACTCTATCCTTTATTCAAAAAGTACTTAATTAAATTTTTCAAAAGTACTAAGTTTTTTCTAAGTACTTAGGTTTTTCAAACTTTTTTAAGTACTTCAGTCTTTCAAAAATGTTCTAAGTACTTAAGTTTTTCAAAACTTTTCTAAGTACTTAAGTTTTTCAAAACTTTTCTAAGTACTTAAGTTTTTCAAAACTTCCCTAAGTACTTAAGTTTACCTAAGCACTTAAGTTTTTCAAATTTCACTAAGTACTTAAGTTTTTCAAAACTTTCCTAAGTACTTAAGTTTACCTAAGCACATAAGTTTTTCAAATTTCACTAAGTACTTTAAAACTTAAAGTTTTCAAAACTTTTTTAGTACTTTAAACTTAGGGCGTCAAAATTTTCCTTAGTACTCAAACTTAAGCTTTCAGAATCCTTCTTAAGTTTTCTAAGTATTTAAACTTAAAAATTCTACAAGTTCTCCAAAATAGACAACCAAAATAAATTTCTGTTGAAAATTATTCTAAGTAAAAATCCATCCTTAAACTTAGAATTTATTTTCAAAAACCCCATGAAGTTTTGAAAAATCTAGGGAGAGATTCCTTCCAGGGGAGGGAACAAAATTTAATTTTTACTTACTCTGATTAACTTAACTTTTTGAACCAGGGTTGCCATAAATCAAAAAGGGGGAGATTGTTGCTGCAGAAAGTACCTAAGTCGAACCTGAGTTTTGATAATGATAAAAGGGTTCAAAAGTTAAGTCTCATTTGTTATCTAACATGTTACTCAATTTGATAACGTCCTGCCAAGTTAGACGTGAAAATTTGACTCCCTGCTAAGACAGAAAATTTGTCTATTACTGCTCTGCCGTAAATTTGTCTTAAATTTCAAGCTATTGGAATTCATATCAAAATTGCAGATTACGTACGTACGAAATACATTAATGCACTTATTTATTACACGCATATATATCATAAATTAAACTTGGCAGGGCAGTGTATATGAAAATTGAAGAACGTACGTATATAATTGAGTACTATGGCAGAGGAATGGCGAGATCGGCAAGCACAACGAGAGGTGTTTTCCTGGGTGCACTCGTCCCGTAAATCTCCATCATGTCCAAATCCTCGGTCTTCATGTCATGGGGAAGCTTCCAGTCGAAGTGGAAGAGGAGGTGAGCCAACCCAACTTCCACTACGGATAGCCCAAAGTTCATGCCAGGGCAGATCCTTCGCCCCGCACCAAATGGCATGTACTCGAAGTTGAAGCCCTTGAAGTCGACTAAGCCACTCTCAAATCTCTCCGGCTTGAAGCTTTCGGCGTCGGCGCCCCAGTAGGCTTCATCTCTGCCCAACGCGAACACATTGATCAGGACTCGGGCTCCGGCCGGCACTCGATACCCCATGACCTCGCAGGTGTTTGTGCATACTCTGGGGAAAATCAGAGGGCCCGGAGGGTGGAGCCTCAGCGTCTCCTTGATGACCAAGTTGAGGTAGCTGAAGTTGGTTATATCACTCTCTTCCATCTTACTCTTCCCTCGCATGGCATCCCTTATCTCTCGCTGGGCCTTCTCCATTGTCTCAGGGTTCTTCACCAGCTCTGACATAGCCCATTCGATCGTCGTCGATGATGTCTCTGTTCCTGCAATAAATAATTCCTAAAGGAACAATTAACGTACGTACGGCATGATCATGATCATCAGCTATAGCTAGATATTAGTAATTAATTTTAATTAATCTACAATTTACATAAGACAATTAATTATATATGTACTAACCAGGACAACGGCCTTGATGGTGTCGGTTGTGATGGGAAACTCTAGGCCTCCTTCATCTTTAAGCCTGAGAAGTACATCGATGAGTAAATTCTCCTCCTCCTTTGCCTCGGCTCGCGCAGTCTGACGCTGTGCCATGATTTCATCGAACACTTTGTCTAACTTTCCACGAACGCGCTCTAATTTGAACTTCAATCCGGTGAGAGTGTCCAAGAATTTGAGGGAGGGGTACATGTCAGCCACCGCGAAGCCGGTGACGAGGCCCACTGCCTCCTTCACCAGCTCCAAGAACTCGGTCTGTTGTTTGCATCTTTCGCCGAACGCCGTTTTGACCACCAACGCATTGGACATGGACGTCATCATCTCGCTGAGATCGAGAGGCGTTTGGGCCAATGCCTTGCCGGCGATCTCCGCCGTCAGCTTACGGACCACATCCTCGCGGATGGCGGCGAAGGACTTGACGCGCCGGGAGTTGAGCAGCTCCATGGCGTAGATCTTCCTCATCTGTTTCCAATATCCACCGTAGGCGGCCAAGCCGACGCTGAGCCCGTTGTAGGCCAATATGTTGGCGAAGGTCAAGTCGGTCGGCCGGCTGGCAAAATTGAGGTCATGCCGCTTGATGATCTCCTCCACGGCCTCCACGCACGAGGCGACGACCAAGTTGACCTGCCCGAGGCGGAGCAGTAGGAGTGGCCCGTGAGTTCGAGCGAGGCTGCGCAGAGTACGGTGAGGGTTGGCGCCGGCGAGTTGGTGGATATTTCCGATGAGGGGAAGTTTGGGAGGGCCGGGTGGCAGAGGAGCTCCACTCCTTGCTCTCCTGAGCACTAGTAACACTAGTGCTATGGAGAAGCCGAGGAAGAGGGTCATCATGAAGAAAGGGGAGAAGAGGGAATTAGCTTCCATGGAGTAGCTAGCTATAGGCTCCTACTCCTTTACGATCGATCGGATGGATCAAGCTCTCTTCGTCCCATACATTTATAGAACGACAATTAGCCCCTAGGGCATACTCGAATGCTGATCCATCGCGTGAGATGTTTTAGGGATGGACTGACGTAAGTCTCTATTTGCAAGTAGCCTACTGAGCCAACAAGACGAGGAGTTTTACGGGGAACTGATGTTTAGTGCATAGATGTTGCAATTTTGAGGTTTAGAAGTCAAAATCAAACAAAGTTAATGTGTCCATCTTCCCTACACACTAAGCATCAGGGCTAGTAGTCTTCTTATTTATCTCCTCCATATTAATTTTGGGACGATTTGATAGAAATATGATGAGCAAATTATTTTTTATCATCTATTTTATCATAGAAAAATGGTAAGGAGAGTGAAAATGGGAGAGTGAAAAGTATAGTGAATGAAGTGGCACGACGCATACAACGATATCTGACGGGTTCACGGTGCCCCCAGGGTATAATTTGATTCGGGACGGCGGTCGAAGGCAGCCGATATTGTTCAAGCGATAATCAAATATGTGTATATAAAATATCATGTCATACCACATCATACTACATCATTTACTATATTTTTCACTCTCCCATTTTATTCTCTCTATCATTACTCTTTATCATGTTAGAACGAGGGATCAATTCTCCACGGAGAAAAACGCCGCATGCATCCATTAGGAGGTCGTTGCGTGCGCAGATTTATGATGGCCAGTTCATACTGAACCGTGAGGAATGCATCACATTTTGTCACAATCAGAGTTGATAGTTAATTTTTTACAAAATTAATTTTCAATAATAAACTATTTCTGGCCTCCGATCGAGTCAACATAATTAACAAACTTTTTTTTAAAAAAAATCTGATTATTTCCATACATTTTCAATACCTAGATATTTTCATACATGTTTTAATCTGATCTGGACCACTTTAATATATTCATGCATTTTTCATACCTAGATATTAATTTCCATACATTTTCACGCACTAACGTTGAACTAGATCCATGTTTTTTCAACATTTGAAATTTTCAATTGCGTGATTTTTCTAACATTTTGAATTATTTGTGTTCTTAATTAAACCAACGGTTAATAATTAGTTAAAACAACAAAATAACTAATAAATCAATTTAATATATTTCTTTTCTGGACTCTCAATTCAAATCAATTAATAGTATAAAGAAATTGGACAATCTTGCTGGCCTATTAAATAAAAGGGAGAGTTCAATAGATAGATACATAACTTGTTAAAACTCTCAACGAACATTTAGAAGATAAGGACTAATTTGTCCATTGTGTAGAAATTATTAAGACCTTGCAAATAAATGGGTCAATAGTTTGAATCGCTTCGTCTTCATTATAAGCTCATTGTTTGAATACGCAATAAAATACTTGAATCAAATTTGATACCACATGCATGATACATTGGTTTTACTTAGTATCTGTCTCTTAAGATAACTAATCCAAGACTTAATTCTAATGATCTATCATCACTAAATCTTCTCTTCTTCTCTTTCTCAAATAATTTTCACAGGTGGAGAAACCTCTTACGGTAATACTACAATACACAACAGAAAAATAAAATAAGAAGAAGTTACAATGAGTTACTTGAGGGATTTGACTTCTTCTTCTTCGAATGCTTGCACTAAGGATGAAAGTTGAGCTAAAGAACTTTTCAGCAATTGAACTTAATTACCTATAAAAATTTGACATGAGATGGGATTTATCCCTTCGAATGGAATCATTTTTCCATTTATATGAATGCTTGACTCGAACTGAACTGTAGGCTTCATTTCAGAGGTCAGTCGACTGATGCATACTATGAGTCGATTAATATGCCATCCAACAACTATTCATACCATTGAGAGTGACTTCTAAATCTTCTATAATCTGTTTGATTTTTTATCGATAATTTCAACACCAGTCAACTGTTGCATCCGATCAATGATAGCAATTAGTTAAATCTAGCAATTGAATTAATTTGCTTAATTCTGTTTGATTTCTAATCAACATTAGTCGACTGATATCAAATAACAATCAATTGATGACATCAATCAACTGATATCAAACATCAATCAACTAATGTCATCAGTCGGATCAAACAACTGAATCAATTAACTTCTATTCAAATTTTAAAGCCATTAGTCGATTGATCGAACATATCAATTGACTGGTAGTGTAGCACAACTACGGTTCACGAGTAACACTATAGCAAAATATTGTAGCACAATAACTTTAGCAACCCTAGTTTTGCAGTTTAGGTCCAATTGTCAATTAATTCACCTTATCATTGGCAAATTACTAAAAGATGTACTCAGATTTACAAATTGACCAAAAAGCGTACTATACTTTGATATTTATCAAAGGACGCATTCAATTTACTACTCATCCCGTTCAACCCCGCAATCATTTTTCTCTTTTCTTTCCTCTTTCCTATGCATACAATTTCTCCTCTCTTTTCTCTTTCATATGCATGCAACCTCTCTTCTTTTCCTCTCTCCTATTCTCTCTCCTCTCTCTTTTAGAGGCATGCATGCATGCATAACGTGGGTCTGATATGATTTCATAACAAGCTCACGGGGTTAGGGTTTAGGTAATTTTTTGATAACATTTTAATACCTCTAGAGAAGCCAAAATATGTAATGGACAACACCGTTAAACTCCTTGCAATTTTAAAAATCCACAAGATCTGAAATGAGTTCAATTGGACTTGTCTAGGTCCATTAGTGAGTTTTGATCAAAACTCACTAATCAACCTAGAGACCTCAAATTACAACTATTTCAAGCACTATAGATTTTTTTAGGCTGCAAAGAATTTAACGATCTCATCCATTGCATATTTTGGCTTCTTCGGAGGTGTTAAAATTTTATTAAAAAATTAGCTAAAGGATAAACCGATTCATATCTGTTGGTTTCGGTTTGCTATGCGCATGGGAATCCTCTCCATGCCCCCGGATTAAAATTTCATTAATTGAAACAAATCCGGATGGAGAATAATTTCCCAAGCAACCAACACATCATCGTACTAACTGATTCAAGTGACCACATGAACAAACTTGTTGTTCAAGCAATCTAACTCGTCTAATCGGTTAGCCACGGAATAGACGATGTATAGATTGCCGGTTTTTGTGTTTATCATCGGGGTCCATGATTAATTAACAACATGTAATTAATTAAGAACAAGAATGAAACATAAACAAGAATTATTTGTTGGTGCAGGCAGCACCTAAGTCAAACCTGTGTTTTGATAATGACAAAGGATTCAGAAGTTAAGGTGGTATTATGATCTAACAAGCTTACTGAGTGTGCAGGAAAAGTCCTAGTTACACTAGGTAAGAAGTCCTGGCAAAGGACTGAGCAAGAAGTCCTGGCAAAGGACTGAGCAAGAAGTCCTGGTCAAGGACTGGGCAAGAAGACCTGACCGGAAGTTGGGCAAAGAAGTCCTGGTCGAGGACTGGGCAAAGAAGTCCTGGTCGAGGACTAGGCAAGAAGTCTTGGCAACGGGCTGGGCACCGAAGACCTGAACGAAAGTTGGGCAAAGAAGTCCTGGTTGAGGACTGGGCAAGAAGTCCTGGCAACGGGCTGGGCGCCGAAGACTTGACTGGAAGTTGGGCAAGAATACCTGACCGGATGTTGGGCACAAAGACCTGGTCAGGTGGATTGGGCAAAAGTCCAACCGGAGGAGTCGGTTGGAAAAAGATAAACTCTCCTGAGAGGAGTAGGTGAGGACGCGTTCCCCGTCGAGGGAACAGTAGGCGTCGGTTCGACCTAGGGTTCCATTTGGGAGACCCAAAGTCAGAACCAAGACAGCTAAGGTTGTGAATAATGGCTAACATATTTGCGTGTTGTGTTTTGGAACTAACATTAGTTGTAGGGAATGAAGAAATGTTGCTTCTGCAGCTCAGGCGCCCCAATGGAGTGGGGCGCCTCACTGGGGCTAGGCGCCCGTATGGATACGGGTGCCCCAGTGTAAAGGCAAAAACCTAACCATTGTCCCGAAACCTCTGGACCAAGGCAGGTTAGGCGCCCGTGAGGTCACGGGTGCCCCCATCAGCTCAGGTGACCTAGTGAACATGGATAAGCGCTGACCGAGCTTGCGGATAAGAGATCGCGTAGGGAAGGCCATGTGTAGGTGCCCCCATCGACACAGGCACCCCCCCCCCCCCCCCCCCCGCCATGGGTGCTATAAAAGGGGGTTCACCCCCAAGGCTTCGAACAACATCACTCTCTACGCTCCAAACACTTTTGTTCAAGCACTGCGCTCCGACAAACTTCGACTTCGAGATTCCAGCGTCGACGATGACCCTCTGCTCCGAAATTTGATCCACCTCGGGCGTCGGTAAACTTAAATTATGAAAGTGTTGCTAATTCAATTTCCAATTCTATATCTGTACTATCAATTTGTAAAAGATTTTCCGAATATAGAATTGCCCAAAGTAAACGGTCAAGTACCGTGGGCCTTGGAGTAGCAGCCGACTGCGACTCCAAACCAAGTAAAACTAACCTGTGTTCGTGATTGATTTATTATTTTCCGCTGCGTATTTTCTCTAGTGTTCCGAAAAATTTGATCTCGATATTCACCCCCCCCTCTATCGAGTTTCTACGATCCAACATTATTCCTCTTGGTCTTCTACCGTATGACTTATCCTCTTCTTGGACGTCGTGTGGGTAACGATCTTCCAAGTAACGAGGTCACCAAGGCCTCTCTTTCCTCCCTTCTTGTTTGCGCCGAAACCCTAGAAGCTCCAAGGACTGCCGCCGGCCACCAAGCTTCCTCCTCAAGATGCGTCGCCGACCAAGGAACTTTCCTTTTCTCGACCTAGCCCTACGCCTAAGGAGGAGATGGAGAGAAAGAGAAGATGAAGAAGAAGGTATAGCTTCTTCTTCCTTACACCCTAAACCCGCCGGGCACCACCTTCCTCTGCCCTTGCTGCCAGTGCCAAAAAGGAATGAGTTCTCCTTGTTTTCCTTGTCGCCGACCACTCCTCCTTGCTTCAGGGATGTGTACGCCCAAGAGGAAGAAGAGAGGTTGAGAGGAGAAGAAGGAAGTAACTCCTTGGCCCTCTCTTCTCTTCCCTTGCCGCCGATGCCTTCCTACCCTAGGAGAGAGAGGATGAGAGAAGAGAATAAGAGGGAGGCTTAGGGTTTTCTTGAGATTGGATGCTTTGGTCTCATGACTCCATGAGGTATATATAGGCTACAATACCATGAGAAGGTGTTGGGTCTTGGCCACCTAATGGATCAATGTCCGATCCATTAATGATGATCCAATCCACTAAAGGATCATCATTGAACTACCTCACCAACCCTCATAAGTAAATATGAGCTCCACCTATTATGTGTACAAATTCTCCTTGTGTTTAAGATCTCGAATGCCCATTAATTAATTAAATTACTGATAATTAAATTAATTAATATCTAACTCCATGAGTAGTACCACTCAACCTTATCATCATGTCGGATCAAGTCCACCTGTTGAATTTAACATGATGAGCTTTATGAGCTCTTCAAGGGGGCATCATCAACCTGATGCATTAGGACACGGTTTCCTTCTATAATCAACGACACACCATGTAAATAATATTATTTCACAATTTACCGGGCCTATCGATTTAACAAATAAATCTCGCCCATTGGTAAATCAAAGAAATAGATATTAAGTACATGTGTCCGTTATTATATTGAGATTAAGAGTATGTACACCATAATATCTGAGGTCTGATTCAATTATATAGTCAGTATAAATTGAATCACCTCTATATCGGTCCTGCTCAATATATACAAAGTGTACTAGTGTAATTCTATGGTCAAGATAAACTAATACCAAATTACACTACAACCATGCGAATGATTTATCCAAAACCATCTAGGTTGTGAGCCTACTTATACTCTACAAGGGACTGATAACATGATCTTTTGTGTGACACCACACACCATGTTATCTACAATATAAAGTATTAGACAATAGCATATATATATCAAACATAAAATACAAATAATGATCATGTGATTCTCATTCGAAAATATAGATATCCATACAAAAGCTAGGCTTTTAGTATACATCCTAACAATCTCTCACTTATACTAAAAGGTTATGCTGCCATCATAGTGTCATACATCTGACTCCCATTCCCTCCACATGCCTATTAAAAGCTCTCGTTGGAAGGGTCTTAGTGAAAGGATCTGCCAGGTTATCCTCTCATGCAATCTTGGCGACAACAACTTCTTCTCGCTTTACAATCTCTCGTATCAGGTGGTAATTGCGCTCTATGTGGTTACTTGCCTTATGGGCTCGTGGTTCCATCGAGTTTGCAACTCCACCACTGTTATCACAATAAATTGTGATAGCTCTGAGCAAACCAGGAATCACATCCAAGTCCATCAAGAAGTTCCTGAGCCATACAGCTTCTTTGGTCGCCTTAGAGGCCGCCACATACTCAGCTTCTATGGTGGAGTCCGCCACGCATTTCTGCTTGACACTTCTCCATACTATGGCTCCACCTCCTAAAGTCAATTCATACCCCAAAGTAGACTTACTTTTATCCCTATCTGATTGGAAGTCAGAATCCATGTAACCCACAGGGAGTAATTGATCTGCCTGGTAAACTAGCATATAATCCCTAGTCCTTCTTAGGTACTTCAATATATGCTTTACCTCAGTCTAATGTCCCTATCCTGGATTACTCTGATATCTGCTAACCATACCCATGGTAAAAAAAATTAGGTCTCATATATAGCATACATAAGACTTCCCATAGCTGAAGCATAAGGAACCACCTTCATCTCCTTTGCCTCCTTTGATGTTTTAGGACACATCTCCTTAGATAGAGGTACTCTATGCCGAAAAAGTAGAAAACTTTTCTTGGAATTTTGCATGCTAAAATGAGCTAGGACAGTGCCTATGTATGAAGCTAGAGATAAGCACAACATCCTTTTCTTGCGATCCCTTATAACTTTGATCCCAAGGATGTGCCCTGCTTCTCCTAAATCCTTTATATCAAACTGTTTGGACACATATACCTTTACGTCTGACAACACTTTGACATTGTTGCCAATAAGCAAAATGTCATCTACGTATAGTACAAGAAATACCACTACGTTTACGTCATATCTCTTATATACACAAGAATCATCCGGGCATTGAATAAATCCATAAGACTAGATTACCTCATCAAACTGGATGTTCCAAGATCGTGAAGCTTGCTTCAATCCATAAATGGGCTGATTGAGCTTACAGACAAGATGCTCTTTGCCTTTCACAATGAATCCCTCTGGTTGCTTCATATAGATGATTTCCTCAAGATTTCCGTTAAGGAAAGCTGTCTTGACATCCATCTGCCAAACCTCATAATCCATATGAGCGGCAATAGATAAGAGAATCTGTATCGACTTAAGCATAACTACTGGCGAAAAGGTCTCCTCATAATCGATACCCTCTTTCTGAGTATACCCTTTCACAACAAGCCTTGCTTTGAAGGTCTCTACCTTCCCGTCTGATCCTCTCTTTCTCTTGTAGATTCATTTGCATCTAATAACTTTTACACCATTGGGTGGTTCAACAAGCTCCCAGACTTGATTAGAATCCATAGATTCTATCTCAGAATTCATTGCTCTTTGCCAAGATACCGCATCTTTATCTTGGAGTGCCTCGTCATATGTCTAGGGATCAGGTTCATGTTCGCCCGGGACCATGTTCGAAGACTCTCCCAAGAACATGAATCTATCGGGTTGCCTAACAACCCTCCCACTACGACGAGGTACTACTTGTGTATCCTCTGTGACACATGGTGTAGTCACTTGTGGTATGTCCTCCTGTACTGTTGGTACTGAAGTTGGAACTTCCCCTCTCATCTCCTCGAGAACAATCTTACTCATGGACTTGTGGTTCATCACATAGTCTTCCTCTAAAAATTGGGCATTCGTGCTAACGATGACCCTCTGATCATTAGGACTATAGAATAAACCACCTTTCGTTCCTCTAGGATAGCCTACGAACAAGCATACCTCTGTACGTGATTCCAACTTATCAGCATCTCCCTTCAGCACATGTGCTGGATTACCCCAAATCTAAATATGTCTCAGACTAGGCTTACGCCCAGTCCATAATTCTATGGGAGTAAAGGGTACTGATTTAGATGGTACCAAGTTCAAAATGTACACTGTCGTTTCCAGAGCATACCCACAGAATGAATTCGGTAACTTAGAATAACTCATCATCGATCTAACCATCTCCATAAGAGTCCTATTCCTTCGCTCCGCCACACTATTCTGCTGGGGTGTACCATGTGCGGACAATTGGGATTGAATCTCAACCTCTGATAAGTAGCTCCTAAACTCTCCCTAGAGGTACTCACCACCATGATCAGATGTAGTGTCTTGATACTTTTACCCTGACGTTTCTCCACATCAGCCTTGAATTCTTTGAACCTGTTAAAGCATTCAGACTTGCGGCGTATCAAGTAAATGTATCCATACCTTGAATAATCGTCTATAAAAGAGACGAAATATTCAAAGCCACCTCTAGCCTGGATAGACAATGGTCCACACAAATCAGAATGAACCAACTCTAACACATCTTTAGCTCTATACCCCTTGGCCTTAAAAGGCCTCTTGGTCATCTTACCTTTCAAGCAAGATTCACAGGTTGGAAAATCTTCCACCACCAATGAACCCAAAGGTCCATCAGCTATCAACCTTTGAATCCTACTTAGGTTAATATGACTTAACCTTAGATGCCAATGAAACGTTTGGTTCATTTTCGAAGGTTCTTTTCTCTTATTTTGATTAGATGATGAGTTATTGATTTTTATTTGCAGCGTGGGAGTTTTGGGTTCAAGAGTATACAAATTGTCAACCAATGCACCAGAACAGATAATCTCTCTATTTCTCTTTATAACAACTCTATCATTACAAGAAATAGAATACTCATCCATAATTAATTTAGGAACTGAAATAAGATTCTTTCTAAATGAAGGTACATAATGGCAATTTCTTAAAACCAAAATTTTATTCTTGTCAAAAGATAAATAAATGTATCCCACTGTAATAGCCGCCACCTCCGTAGCATTGCCCATGTAGACGGTAATCTCACCCTCAGCTAGTCATCTGGTTTCCTGGAACCCCTGCAAAGAATTGCAGACATGATCAGTAGCTTCCGTATCTACACACCAAGTACCGGTAGATAACACCGCTAAATAGGTTTCAACAACTAAACAAAAAGATATACCTTGATTTTTCTCCTTCCGGCAGGAACAACCTACCTTCTAGTGTCCAGTCTGCTTGTACGTGAAGCACTTGCTTTTCGGCTTCTTCACTCCAGCCTGAGGTCCCTGAGATCCAGCTGTCTTCTTTGCTAAAACTGGTTTCTTCTTCTTCTTGCCTTTTGGCTTAGAAGTAGAATCCTTTTCAGCAACAAAAGCATAAGCACTCTAACAAAAAAGCCCCTCTACCGCTTGGAGTTCTGTCAGAAGCTCTGCCAATGAATATGTCCATTTGTTCATAATATAGTTCAGGCGAAACTGCTCAAAACTCCTAGGTAGAGACTGGAGAATAATATCGACCTGGGTTTCCCCATCAATCTCTGCTCCAAGGACTTGCATCTCATTCAAATGAGCCATCATTTTGAGAACATGATCCCTCATGGGTGTTCCCTCAATTATGATGGTCGTCATCAAGTTCCTCATTGCCTCTTGCCTAGCGGCCCGATTCTGATGTCCGAAGAGTTCTTTGAGATTGAACATCATGTCATAAGCAGTGGAAAAAGTCTGATGTTGATGTTGTAGTACATTTGACATAGAAGCCAAAATGTAACACCGCGCCATCTCGTCTGCTTTTACCCACTTCTTATAACGTTCATTCTCCTCTTCACCAGAATTCTCACTAGGTTTTTCAGGATAGATCTCAAAGAGTATAAATTTGTAGTCCTCAGCAGTTAAGACAATGTCTAGGTTTCGTTTCCAATCAATATAGTTAGGGCAAGTAAGTTTATTTTCTTTCAATATAACAGCAAGTTGGTTGAAAGTCATTTTGGAAAAATCCTAAGAATCACAATGATCAAAACATTAGATTTCAAAAAATTATTGATTCTTCAAACAATAAAATTTTAAAATCAACCAACACCTCAAATCACCGAGAATATCGTATGCCATTATAGTGTGGATGTATACGAATTCTACATTTGTAAGAGGAGGTTTTACCCATTAATTTTATTATCTTGTCAACCTAACTTTTTGATAAATAAAATTAATAGCTGGTTCCTGTTCGGCCCTACAAATAATAGCAGTGACTCCGATGGCGAGGATACTATTATTTACATTTAAGTGTACACCATTACACGATACTAAGGCAATTATCTAGGATTATGCCCCTTCCGATGGAGAAGATCATGTAGGACCGGTGCCGTCGATAGAGGGGGTGGGGTGAATATTGACCTTTAATTTTTCTCGCAGAAATCGTCTTTCAGATCCTCATTCTAGACTCTGAGTTAGTGCAGCGAAAAATATAAAGAACGAAGAAAACAACAACACAGTGCACGCGGGATTTTTTACTTGGTTCCCAACCCCCCAGGGTCAGTACATCCAAGGCCTAAGCACGGGAACGCCCGTCCACTAATGGTCTCCTTTACGCACTTTCAGGAGGCGGAGAAACCCGTCTTACAGTGCATAAATTACAATCAAAATAATAGATAAAATATGTGTGGAATTGTAAAATTCAAACCAAACAAGAAACGTCGAATACCCAGCTGATCTGGACCTTCGAAGTGCCGCACACTTCCTCCTGGAGCCTCCTTGGTCATAGGGCTTCGTCTCTAGCACTTTTCTTTAGCTCAGAATGCTCAGAATAGTTCCGGAAAGTTATGTTTTGAGCCTTTGGGTAGAAGCCCCTTTTATAGGCTTCATTGGGGCGCCTATGATCACCGGGGCACCTCAATGGACTTGGTCAAAGTTTATCTTCACGGCGAACTCACCGCAGCAGATTATCCTCTTGACCAGGGCGCCCTAGACCTCCCAGGTGCCTCAATGAACCCAGTCAAAGCTTAGCTCTGCTTCGAACTCGCAGCAACAAATACAGCTTTCAACCAGGGCGCATGTATCATTGGGGGCGCCTGAATGAAGACCCATTTTGCCTCCTTTGATTGAGGCGCCTCCTTCAATGGGGGCGCCTGAATGGAGGCCTGGTTTTGCCCCCTTTGATTGAGGCGCCCCTTCAATGGGGGCGCCTGAATGGAGGCCTTCCAGCCGTGTTGCGTGTTGTTCACCTGCTTTGTCTTCCATTCTACGTACCTGCAAGATATATAAATACAAAGCAAATATACACATAATCTTAGCCATAACGAGATGGTTCTGACTTCGGATTTCTGCGAAACCCTAGGTCGAACCGACGCATGTTCCCACCCCCGGGAGCGCGCTTTTCACCTACTCCTCTCAGGAGATTACTGCCACCCAGTCCATTCGGGTGGACTTTTGCTTATCCTCCGATACTCTCGGATCTCGAGACGTTCGAACCTCGACCCGTCTCTACTTCTGTCCTTAGTCATCGCTCAGCTAAGTTGCTCAATCCATCGGACTTTTCCCCAGCTTCACTCACCAGGACTTATTGCCCAGCTTTACTCACCAGGTCTTCGGTGCCCAGCCCTCGACCAGGGCTTAGTGCCCAATTCCATGAACCAGGACTTAGTGCCCAACCCTCGGTCAAGTCTTAGGTGACCAGCTCTCGGCCATGACTTATTGCCTAGGTTTACTAGGACTTTCTTTCACTTTGATACTCCTGTCTTGACTTACCCTTCCCTTGTTCAATGTATCACTGACTTAAGTATATTATCAAACATTGAAACTCTTAGAGGAGGACATCACTAATGCAACTTGCACCAACAATCTCCCCCTTTTTGATGTTTGACAATATCCTAAGTTAGATTGGTTGAAAGGGCTACACCTTGAAAAGAAATAATCTAAGTGTTTGAAAAATACATTTTAATCTTTGGGAGAAAAACATTTCTAAGATAAGCTCACTCTCCCCTTTTAGAAAAAGAATTGGGAAGAAACAAAAATTTTCTAACTTAAGCTCTTACTCTCCCCCTTTGTCATACATAAAAAAAAGACCAAAATACTTGCACCAACAACAAAAGATTTTTGAAAGTACTTAGTATAATTTTTGAAATCATAGCAGAGAGCTAGTTTAACAAAAATAATTGCATCAGAAAATTACACCTTGACAAGTATTGTGCATAAAAATATTTTGTATTTTAGAAAATTTAGAAAAATTTTCACTTAGAAAAAAAATATTGCCTTGGAAAAAATTTTCTATTGAGAAAGATTTTCAAAAGGAATTGCATACTTAAATGATTTTCCCTTAGAAGAATATGCATTTTTTTCTTTAAAAAATATTCCACTTAGAGATTTTGCATTTTACAATAATACTTTGAAAATATTGTGCAAAACCTTGTACTTTTTAAAATATATTGAGCTTTTTAAAAAATGCAAGTACTTTTTAAAATATCTGTATCTTTGAAAAATATAAGTCACTTTGAAAGATATTATGCATTTGAAAAACATAAGTACTTTTTGAAAACTATTATGCATTTTTTAAAAACATAAGTACTTTTAGAAATATTATGAATTTGGAAAACATAAGTACTTTGAAAAATATTATGAGTTTGAAAAACATAAGTACTTTGAAAATATTATGAATTTAAAAAATTACTTGACTTATATTTTGAAAGTACTTACAAAAATAATATTTTTAACACATAATATTTTACTTGCTTTGGTTTCTTTTCCAGTCTGACACAATCCTAGGAAACCTTGTTAACTACAAGAGCATTTCCCTAAGTATCCTGGAAATTCTCCAAATTCATGTAAATATTATTTCAAAAAGTATTTCAAAATGAAATCAATTTTTTTTTGAAAAACAGAATAATAGTATTTTGAAAGGCAGATTATTTGTATTTTCAAAAAATTTTTGAAAACTAGTGTATTAAAACATATTATTTTGAAATGTTGAATAATTCTTTTAATTTAACCTCCCCCTAAGCTTGACACAGTCCTTAGAAGCTTTGTTGACCACAAGTATTCTTCCTCTGAGTCTTTAGGGTTTAGTTCAGAACATAAGAATTATTTAATAATTTCAAAAGTAATTGCCAAAAAGGAATCTAGAAAAATACTTGTCAGAATGTTTTCTTTTGACTTAGACTCCCCCTAAATTTGACACATCTTAGGAGTCCTTGTAGATCATGAAGAAACTCTCCTCTGTGTCTTTAGGGGTTATCAGAATCAAAAGAATAGTTTTGACTGACATTTTGAGTATGGTTATTTTTAACAACATAATTTTTTTAAAGCATAAGCTTTTTTGAAAACATATATGATAGTGATTTAAAGCACCATTTTCGAAAAACATTCTGAAGTGATAATAATATTTAAGGCATGATTTTCAAAAAACACTTTGAAATGCGGATAATTTTAAAGCACCATTTTCGAAAGACTCAAAGGAAAACCAAGAAAACCAACTCCCCCTGACACCAACACAGTTTGACTCTACTAAGTGTCTTAAGGGACTTTAGTGTTGATCTAAGAAGCTTGTGTCTAATTGTGTAGGTCAAATAATTTTTCAAAGGAATATAATTTTTGAAAATCTATCATATATAATCAATCAGACAAGCATGAATTCCATAAAAACATTATTATGTTGAAGCACTATTTTGAAAATATATTTTTAAAAAATATTCTAACAATTTTGAAAAATATTTTTGAAAAATATTTTTTTTCAATTTATTAGTCCTTAACATCTCACTCATTCTAGATGTCTCAATACAGCAAGCATGGTTGTCTTATGGGTGCATTGTGAGATGCTTGAATCATTTTTCTTAATTCATTGTTAAATCTAAGAGTTAATTGAAACTTGTGTTAGATTCAAATTTATCAAATAGTAAAGTGAATTTGATTTTCGGTAATCGACTTCCAGGTCTTGGCGAGGCACTAGGCCTTCTTTGACCGTAGCCTTATTGGAGCAACAACCCTTTCCTTGACAATGCATTTTATCGAAAATTCATTTTCAAACTACTTCTTGAAAAAGTTTGGTCTAACTAGCTTAGGTTTTGGATCGGTAGCTTCGGCTAGTTCCACCAGACGGCTTCCCTAACGTATTATCATCTCACCTCCACCTAATACTAGGTTGTTCAAGTTTCAATTATTCTTTTTCCTATAACCATTCTAAATCATGCAAAAAAACATGAATGACATGGCATAAATAGTAAATGCATGTTCATGACATTAATGCATGATTCAAACAAGTCAAAATATTTAATTAAGTTTCTAAAGATATATCAAATTCCCGATTTGATACATGTCGTGTGAACCCGCGAATATGCCAACCCACTTTGACATATTTAATTTTATTAAATTGTTGCGGTTCAGGTAAGTGAATTAATTAAGGATTTAATTGAATTAATTAATATTTAATTGAAGAATTAATTAAAGATTAATTAAGTTGATTAAAAAAAATTAAATCAAGGATTACTTAAATTAATTTCGAATTAATTAACATTTAAATTAATAAGTTAAGAATTAATTGATCTTAAAAATAAAGGATTAAATTAAGGATTAAAAATTAATTAAAATTTAATCAGAGTTTTTAAGGTTTATCTTGATTTAATTTTCAAAATTTCTGGGTTGGTTAATAGTTGTGGGTTTAATTTCATCATCTTCATTATTTCGAAAATATCTGATTCCTTTACTATTTCTTCTTTATTTATCTTTTTAAGTTTTTCTAATAATTCTGATTTATTTGAATCTTTGTGAACTTTATTAATTATAGCCTTAATCTCAGATAATTCCATCTCCTCATCCTCATCATTAAAATCACATCCCTCTATATCTTCACAGTAGGTGGAGTAATTTCAGGATTATTTAAGAGAATAATTAAATTGTTATCTAAGAAGATTTTATCTCCACTATCCTCAGAATTATCCGCAACAATATTTTTCGAAAAATCATTTTTATCCTCAGAATTATTTTCAGGATTTATCTCATAATTTTCAGATTTAAATTCAGAATTATCATTAAGAATTTTAAAATTATCCTTAATAATTTCAGATTTAGATTCAAAATTATCATTGAGAATTTTAAAATTAAATTCTGGATTATCCTTAAGATTATCAGATTTAATATTATCTTCAAGATTATCAGATTTAAACTCAACATTATCAGTAAAATTATCAGAATTAATTTTTGAAATTATTGAGTTGGTATTAAAAATTAAATAATTAATTTTTGATATTTTAATCATATTCACATTTTGTAACTGGTCATGCAAGATATTTACTTGACTATGCAAAAATTATAATTTATCAGAAAAATTATCTACATTGTCTACATAGGATAGTGCATGAATTTGAAAATATTTCGGAACGTAAATTTTGCGTACCTTTGCCGAACATTTATTCTTGTAGTGTCGCACTTGAAGCATTTGATGTGATCTTTGTTCCTCTGGCCTCCTGGTGCTGGTACGTCTTTTGTCGTCGGTGAAGAACGAGTCTTACGAGTATGACACTGATTTTTATAGTGCCCTCTCTCCCTGCACTTGAAACATATTATGTGGAATTTAAAAATTGACATTTGAAATAAAATATACCTGATTCACCCCTGGCGCCCCCTCAACTCCTGACGTCTTTGCTTCATCGGCGGTTAGTCCGGTGAAGAGCGGTCTGACTCTGATACCAATTGTAGGACCGGTGTCGTCGATAGGGGGGGTGAATATCGACCTTTACTTTTTCTCGCGGAAATCATCTTTTGGATTTTCGTTCTAGTCTCAGAGTTAGTGCAGCAGAAAATATAAAGAACGAAGAAAACAACAACACAGTGCACGCATGCTTTTTTACTTGGTTCCCAACCCCCCAGGGTCAGTACATCCAAGGCCTAAGCACGGGAACGCCCGTCCACTAATGATCTCCTTTCTGGACTTTCCGGAGGTGGAGAAAGTCATCTTACAGTGCATAAATTACAATCAAAATAATAGATAAAATATGTGCAGAATTGTAAAATTCAATCCAAACAAGAAACGTCGAATGCCCGACCGATCTGGATCTCTGAAGTGCCGCGCACTTCCTCCTGGAGCCTCCTTGGTCACAGGGCTTCATCTCTAGCGCTTTTCTTTAGCTCAGAATGCTCAGAATAGTTCTGGAAAGTTGTGTTTTGAGCCTTGGGGTCGAAGCCCCTGTTATCGGCTTCATTGGGGCGCCTGTCATCACCGGGCCACCTCAAAGGACTTGGTCAAAGTTTATCTCCGCGCCGAACTCGCCGCAGTAGATAATCCTCTTGACCAGGGCGCCCTGGACCTCCTAGGCGCCTCAATGAACCCAGTCAAAGCTTATCTCTGCTTCGAACTCGCAGCAGCAAATACAACATTCAACCAGGGCGCCTGTATCATTGGGGGCGCCTGAATGAAGACCCATTTTGCCTCCTTTGATTGAGGCGCCTCCTTCAATGGGGGCGCCTGAATGGAGGCCTGGTTTTGCCCCCTTTGATTGAGGCGCCTCCTTCAATGGGGGCACCTGAATGGAGGCCTTCCAGCCGTGTTGCGTGTTGTTCGCCTTCTTTGTCTTCCATTCTAGGTACCTACAAGATATATAAATACAAAGCAAATATACTCATAATCTTAGACTTAACGAGATGGTTCTGACTTTGGATTTCCGCAAAACCCTAGGTCGAACCGACGCAAGTTCCCACCCTCGGGAGTGCGCCTTTCACCTACTCCTCTCAGGAGACGGTTGCCACCCAGTCCATTCGGGTGGACTTTTGCTTAGCCTCCGATACTCTCGGATCTCGAGGCGTCCGAACCTCGACTCGTCTCTGTAACGACCCGAAAAATTCTCTTAATATTTTCTTAAAATATTGAGCATGTCTAAATAATTTTCCGAGGGACCTAGAAATATTTATATAAAATTTGGCCTAGAAATCCATATTTTCTCAATTAAATTGAGAAAACTAAGTACTAACGGGCCTTATATGGGCTTTTTAGTACCATGATTATTGGTGAATTTTAGGTGAAAATTTATAGAAATAAAAAGGGATTTTAATAAGAAATATTAACATAATTATGAGGGATTTTTTTGGGATTTTCAAAAATTACTAGGAAAATAAAATAAAATAAGTGGGAAAAAAATTGTGCATTTACCAAGGATTGAACCTTGGACCTCTTGTACAACCATGCATGCTTTAACCAACTCATCTAGCAAGGGAATGTTATAAGGGAATGAAATGGAGATTGGTTAAGGCTTAGAAGAAGATGAAGGGTCATGGAGAGACTCTTCATTTACCTCCTTAATGGGTGATAAATAGGGGGGTTTGGGAGTTTCTTTCTTTCTTCCTTCAATTGCATTTCCTCTCCTCCTTCCTCATTCTAGCCGAACACCTCAAAGGGAGTTCTCCCTTGGAAAAGTTCCACCAAGGCTTCATCTCCAAGATCTAAGGTTTTCACAAGAGTACAAGGGCTAAGGGTAGTCAAGAGGCAACAAGATTTCCATCCTTCTCTCAAATCTAAGGTTTATAATCAAGATCAACCAATGTAAGACTCCCTCACCTATGGTATAATGGTTTTTCTTGAAGATTTACATGATATGAAAGTCTTGTATGTGATGTTTATGTTGGAAAACCAAAGGAAACCCATGAACCTAACCTTATAGGTTTCGGCCACCATGGGTTCTTGGTCTATAATGATGATAAAAATCTTCATAATGTTGTCTAATGTGTTCTCATGATGTTTAGAGATTAAATATAATTTTTGAGAATTTTTGGGGTACCCTAGGATCCCCTAGGGTTTCGACCATCCCATGAATCCATGGGTAGAGTTGAACTTAAACCCTCAAGCATGTGGTTTGTGTGTTATCATGATATAAGGGAGATTGAGGGGGGCTTATGTGAACTTTTACAAGGCATTGTGACCCCCACAAGTTTCGGCCAAGTTGGACCTAGGGCAATAAGTTAGGGATTTCCCTCAAGCAAGGGTCCCAATGGCTTCATGGTAGAGTATATTTGGTGTTAATGTTTGATTGGGGATTTTATGGAATTTTTGCATGAACCCATGGCCTTGTAGGGTTTCGGCCAGCACATAGAAAGAGGGCTAAAGGTTAGGGATAACCCTAATTATGAGCCCTAATGGCCTCCCATGGTCTTATAAGTAAAGTATGGTTGGTTCCTTACCTTATGCTATGTTACATGATTAATGGAATGATGGAATCTAGCCCTATAGGTTTCGGCCAAGCAAAGGAATTTAGGGTTTGGAAGGAGTTAGGGTTCAAAGAATGATGGTTTATGCTTACCATGAAGTATATATATGTATAGGTTCAAGCATGTGTTAGAAATCATGTTACCAATAACCCTAAGATTAAGCATCATGTTTTATGTTTTATGTCTTATGTTTATGATTGGATGCCATGCTTAATAGGGTTATTTATGAATGTCTTATGTTTATGCCATGTACTTGGATGGTAGGTAGCATGTTTATGGAAGTCCTACCTATGTATGCTTATGTTATGTTAAGAACCATGCTATGTTATATGCTCATGTTATGTTAAGAACCATGCTATGTTATATGCTCATGTTATGTTAAGAACCATGCTATGTTATTTTGTAGGTTTATGTTCATGATAAGAATGATGCCATGATAAGTATGTTATGTTTATGTTCATGATAAGGATGATGCCATGATAAGTATGTTATGTTTATGTTCATGATAAGAATGATGTCATGATAAGTATGTTAGGTTTATGTTCATGATAAGAATGATGCCATGATAAGTATGTTATGTTTATGTTCATGATAAGGATGATGCATGCCATGTTTTATGAATGATGATGCATGCTATGTTTTATGAATGATGATGCATGCCATGTTTTATGAAAGAAGATGCATGCCATGTTATGGATGAAAGATGATGCTTATGTCTTTAAGGCATAAATATGCTAAACGACACGGTCGATGGTCGACGGTACGATGGTCGTGAGGACCGGTAAATGGGCCGGTAGACGGGCCGAGCCATAACAAGTTATGTTATGTTAAAAATGCCATGAATGTCTTATGAATGATGAAGCATGTAAAGTATTTTACTTTATGAATGGGCTTGTACCGGACCGAAGTATGCGTCCAAGGGATGGGCACCTTAAGAACGCCCCGGTTCTGGACTACCGACTATGCTGTCCACGGTTCTGGCACTACCGTAGCTGTGCAACAGGGATGGGCACCTTAAGAACACCTCGGTTCGGGGACTACCGACTATGCTGTCCTTACCCTAGTAGGTCGAGGCTAGCTACCTCGTACTTACTTAGGGATGCGCGCTTATGATGTATGTATGTGGTACAAGCCAGGGCCCAATGATATGATGAATATGTTTAAGCATTTAAAAGTATGTTTTAGAAAAAAAGTTAAGCATCCTTATGTATATGCATTCCCCTCATGCATTCATTCATGTTATGCATTATGCTATGGTAACAAGACTTGATGCTTACTCTTTATGTTAAGAAAGATGCATGAGAAGAATTGATCTATGCCATGATTATGTTAAAAGGATGCTCATATGCTATGATAAGAAGTATGCCTATGTATCATGCCATGCTAGGAACGTTTATGATGTTTATGTTTATACCATGTAGCATGCCATGTTTAGAATGTTTACTATGTTTACGTTTATGCCATGTCTGATGCCATGATAGGAATGTTTACTTATGTTTATGATCATGCCATGTTCAATATATGATAAATGATTCAAGTTGTTATGTCCTAAGTATAGCACTAAGTATGTTGATGTTTTATGTGCTCCTTATGAGATGATGAATGGTTTTTGTGAGTAGGAAAGAGTCTTACTAAGCCTATGTGCTTATAGTCTTATTTCCTTATACCGCAGATCATTCAAGGGGACAATGATGGAAGCAGTAGGAGGGCAAGAAATCATGTGTGTGGTAGTTGTTGGATCGAGAAATGCGAGAGAGGGGGGGTGAATGTCGCAATTCGTTCGGATTTAAAAAGAGCGGGTGCGCAGCGGAAATAAAAGAGAACACAACAATGCAAACACAGCCGGTTTACTTGGTTCGGAGCCTGGGTCGACTCCTACTCCAAGGCCCACGGTCGTTGACCGTTTTCTGCGGGCAATTCTATAAGTTCGCAAAAGTTTACACACAAATAATAATAAAAATATTCTCGTAAACTTAAATACAACTCTTGTTACCGACGTCCGGTGATGATTGAAGTTCTGGAGCAGCGGGACGTCGTCGGCTTGAGTTGGCAGCTTTCTGGAGCGTGTCGTGGAAGCAGAAGAGCGTAGAATTGTCGAAGGAATTGGTTGTTCAAGAATAGGGTCGAGGCCCTCTTTATATAGGGCAGGGGGCGCCCGACATGCTCGGGGCGCCCCCCCACGTGGCTCTTGATCCGGCGAGCCCTCTGGTCAAGGCTGATCTCTTCATCTTCGGGATCAGCTTTGACCGGGGCGCTCGACGCGCGAGGGGCGCCCGGTTGACCGGTCAAAGCATCATCTTCAGGGCTTCGCGAGAGTGAGCTGCAGCAGCCTTCAGTGGCGTGGCACAGTGGGCGCCCGAGACACGCGGGGCGCCCGACATGCGCTGCTGTCGGGGCGTTTACCTCTCTGCTGACTTTGGGTTGACTCTGGGGCGCCCGACACATCCGGGGCGCCCTGCTCAGCTACGGCCTCACTCCTTTGAGGCTCTCTGAGCT
Organism: Boesenbergia rotunda; assembly: GCA_024364735.1. Taxonomy (NCBI): domain Eukaryota; kingdom Viridiplantae; phylum Streptophyta; class Magnoliopsida; order Zingiberales; family Zingiberaceae; genus Boesenbergia; species Boesenbergia rotunda. Next base: position 28,708 of record JAGFNQ010002005.1, on the reverse strand, counting down.
GCAGAAACACAGTCCTTCGGTCCTGCATCCAGGGTTAGTCCAAAACAGCAAATAATAAGTTAGTTAAAACAGCCTTAGCTGTCTTGGTTCTGACTTTGGATCTCCAAAATGGAGCCCTAGGTCGAACCGACGCCTAATGTTCCCTCGAGGGGAACGCGTCCTCACCTACTCCTCTCGGGAGAGTTTTACCTGGTGCCAACCGGATCCTCCAGTTGGACTTTTGCCCAGCAGTCCTTCGCCAGGTCTTGAGTTACCAAGCTTCCCTTCGCTTGGTGCCTAGCAGCCCTTCGCTAGGTTTTTTCTTCTGGCAGCCCTTCGCCAGTGCCTAGCATTCCTTCGCTAGGGCTTGTCCTGTCTGGCAGTCCTTCGCCAGTGCCTAGCAGTCCTTTGCTAGGGCTTGTCCTGTCTGGCAGTCCTTCGCCAGTGCCTAGCATTCCTTCACTAGGGCTTTTCCTGTACACTCAAGAAACTCGTTAGACAACCATTAACCCTTAACTTTTGAACCTTTTTGCCAATATCAAAACACAGGTTTGACTTGGGTGCATACTGCACCAACAATCTCCCCCTTTTTGATATATGGCAACCTAGTTCAAAAACTTAAGGAAAAAAAGTGCTGAATTTAAAATCCTAAGTTAGATTCCCTCCCCCTAGAAGAAATCTCCCCCTAGGTTTTTCAAAAACAGGTGGTGTGAATGAAGTACTTAGAAGATTTCATGTTTTGATAATAAGTTAGGAAATCTCTACAGTTTTTGCTAAGTTTTTCGAAAAAAACATTCTTAGTTTGGGAACCTTTAGAAAATTTTCATTTTTGAAAAAATTTCAGACTTTAGAAAATTTTCAGTTTTTGGGAAAAATTTCAAACTTAGAAACATTAAGTAAAAATCATTTTAAGCAAAAAATAGTTCAGAGCTTAGAAATAAAATTATACCAATTTTTCAGTTCAACTTTTTGAAAAGACTATGGAAAAGAAAAAATTGTGTTTCCTGTTTCCTTTCCAACTCTCCCCCTTTGACATATATCAAAAAGAATGCAGAAAAAAGAAGAAACAAAATTTGCAATACTTAAATAGAGCATTTGCTGTACTGAATCAAAATAAGACCTAAGTCTGGTTAATCCTTTAGGGACCTGTCTAACCCACTTAGCTACTTACTAACTGTTATAAACAGTAGTTTTGGCTAGGGTTAGTCAAGTTAAGTGAGCTGTTCAAGTTAGATTGTCTAAACTTGACACTTAACTTGATTGCTGTTCAGTTTGTATTTAGTGCCCCAACTGCTGCAGATGCACTGACTTAAAGCATCTTGAGTTAAGGCAAAGACCTAAGCATCTCAACCCTTTCTAGGTTATCATTCAAAAAGTGCCCTAAGGTGCTTGTGAGATGCTGGCTTCTAGATCTATAGGTGCATGCAGTTCTAGGGTTAGAGCCTAGGCTAAGTCCATTTTCGAAAAAGCCCTAGTTTTGAAAGGGGTAGTTTTTGAAATAAAACTAAGTAAAAAAAACTTTTTAAAGTTAAAGTAATATTTTTAACAAAAAACATTTTAAAAGACATTTTAAGTTTAATTTAAAATTGAAAATCCAAAAACCAAATGATTCTATTCTACTAAGCATAACCCTAACTGCCTTCTTAGTGAGCTGAACTCAGATTCAGGTAGGGGTTTAGTGAATATGTCAGCTAGGTTGGACTTGGAGTCTACATGCTTAAGGACTATTTCACCCCTAGCTACGTGATCTCTTACAAAGTGATGTTTTACTTCTATGTGTTTGGTTCTAGAATGTTGTATTGAGTTTTTGGTTAAGTTAATTGAGCTAATGTTGTCAATATTGACTTGGGTCTGATTGTAGTCTAGCTGAAAGTCCTTAAGAGTATGCATCATCCATAGGAGTTGAGCTACACACTCTCCTAAGGCTACATATTCAGCTTCAGTTGTTGATAAAGCAACACAGTGTTGCTTTCTACTGCACCAACTTACTAAGCTATTTCCTAAAAGTTGACAGTTTCCACTTGTACTTTTTCTATCTAATTTACAGCCAGCATAATCAGAATCAGAGTATCCTGATAACTTAAAGGATGAAGTTCTAGGGTACCAAATCCCTACGTTTAGGGTGCCCTTAATGTATTTTAAAACTCTTTTTAGGGCTGCTAAGTGGGTTTCCTTAGCACAGGTTTGGTACCTAGCACACATTCCTACTGAAAAAAGTATATCAGGTCTGCTGGCTGTCAGGTATAGTAGACTTCCTATCATACTTCTGTAAAGTTTTAGGTCTACTGGTTTACCCTCAGGGTCACTATCTATTTTTACATTTGTGGCCATTGGGGTGCTTATACTTTTAGAGTTATCCATTTTAAATTTCTTAATTAGTTCTTTTGCATATTTAGATTGATGTACATAATTTCCATCCTTAGTTTGTTTGATTTGTAACCCTAAGAAAAAGTTGAGTTCCCCAACTAAACTCATTTCAAATTCACTTTCCATAATTGTTACAAATTCTTTTAGAAATTTAGAATTAGTTGATCCAAATATTATATCATCTACGTAAATTTGGGCAACAAATATATCTTTTTCTAAAATTTTAACAAACAAGGTTGGGTCAATTTGACCTTGTTTGAATTCTTTAGAGATTAGGTAATTGGATAATCTTTCATACCAGGCCCTGGGTGCTTGTTTTAGTCCATAAAGGGCTTTACTAAGTTTGTAGACATGATCGGGTTTTTCTAAATCCTCAAATCCTGGGGGTTGTCCTACATAAACTTCTTCCTTAATAAGCCCATTTAAGAAGGCCGACTTTACATCCATTTGGTATAATTTAAATCCTTTATAGGATGCAAAGGCTAGTAACATCCTAATCGACTCAAGTCTAGCTACAGGGGCAAAGGTTTCATCATAATCCAACCCTTCTACTTGGCTGAATCCCTTAGCTACTAAGCGGGCTTTATTTCGGACTATTTCACCTTGGTTGTTTAACTTATTCCTAAATACCCACTTAGTGTCAATTACGGATTTGCCCTTAGGTTTAGGTATTAATTCCCAGACTTGGTTTCTCTCAAATTGTGCTAACTCTTCTTGCATAGCTAAAATCCAGTCAGGATCAGGTAGGGCTTCCTCAATAGTCTTAGGTTCAATTTTTGAAATCATGGCTATTTGACTAAGATTTCTATAGGAGGCTCTAGTTCTGACTCCTAAGGTTGGATCACCTACAATTTGATCAGTTGGGTGACTAAGTCTGGGTTTCTTGGTTTGTCTAGTACTTGGCTCAGCTTCAGGTCCAGCTGGTCCAATAGGTTCAATTCTGGGTTCATTGGTTGGTTCAACTGATTCAGAATTTGGTTCAATTGTTAAGTCATTAAAGGGTTCAGTTAGGGTTTCAGAGTTATCTTCTTGATCAGTATTTGGTGAAGCTAAGTCAGAATTGTCAGATTTTGGGTTCGTTTCTTCATCAAATATTAAGTTGGTTGTTTCTTCAATTTTCTTAGTTATTTTGTTGTAGACTCTATAAGCTCTACTTGTTGTAGAGTACCCTAAAAAGATACCTGGGTTTGACTTGGATTGGAATTTTCCAAGATAGTCCTTGGTATTAAGAATATGGACTTTGCATCCAAAGACTCTAAGATAGTGTAGGTTTGGAAGTCTGTGGTAGTAAAGTTCATAGGGTGTTTTACTTAACCTTTTATTAAGCAGAGTCCTATTTTGGATATAGCAAGCTGTGCTAATTGCTTCTGCCCAATAGTGGTTGGGTAGGTCAAATTCATTAAGCATAGCCCTAGCAGCTTCCTGTAGGGTTCTATTCTTCCTTTCTACTATGCCATTTTGTTGGGGGGTTCTAGGACACGAAAATTCGTGTTTATATCCATTTACTTTGCAGAATTCTTCGAATCTTTGATTCTCGAATTCTCCCCCGTGGTCAGACCTAAGTCTTTTTATTTTGGTATCATTTTGATTTTCAATCAATTTGCAAAAGTTGTTAAATAGGTTCAGGGTTTCATCTTTGGTCTTTAGAAACCTAACCCAGGTGAACCTAGAGTAGTCATCAATTATCACTAAGCAGTACCGATTTCCACTTAGTGACTTGGCTCCATGTGAATAAAAAAGGTCAAGGTGTAGGAGCTCAAGTGTGGTTTGGGTTTGATCAGATTGGATCAATTTGTGACTAGACTTGGTTTGTTTGCCTTGATTACAGGATTCACATATTAGGCTTTCATTACTCTTAATTTTAGGAACACCCTTTACTAAGCCAAGTTGGGTAATTTTTGAGATAGTTCTTAGATTGGTATGACCTAATCTCCTATGCCAGAGTTTTGATTGTTCTAACTGTATTAACATGCATTTGGGTATAAGGGGAAGATTTATAGTATATACATTGTTTTTCCTAGTGCCCTTAAGCATGATTTCTGAGTCTTGTGCGTTTCTAATTAGGCAGTTAGAATTGTTGAACGTAACTAAATAACCAGAGTCACATAACTGACTTATGCTAAGTAAGTTAAAATTAAAGTTTTCTACTAATAGAACTTTCTTAATAATGAAATTGGATTTAAGTTCAATATTACCTGACCCAATTACCTTGAGTGTGGCATTGTTACCAAATGCTACTGAGCCCAGGTTTTTGAACTTGAGTTTGGTGAACTTCAATTTGTCCCCAGTCATATGTCTGGAGCACCCGCTATCTAACATCCATTGGTCCAAATCTTTATGTTCCTACACATAAAGAATTTTTGATGATTTGGATCCAATTTGAGTTAGAGATAGCTTAGATTGAGTTTCACTTCCTAGTCTGTCTCACCCCAGTCTAGGGTTTTCAATCACGTTAACCTTAAGGTTTTTGTGAGACAGGTTTGAAGGTAAAAATTAATTTTGAAAGGGAATTTTCATTTATTTTGAAAAAAATTTTGAAAACAGATTAAGTGTTTTTCAAAAAGATAATAAGTTTGAAAAATAGAGGTTTTGAAAAACAGTTTAGAATCTATAATTATTTGAAATTTGAGTTAGATTCGAATTTGACAAAAGTTAACTTGAATTTGAATTTCAGAAATTGGCTTCCAGGTCTTGGCGAGGCACTAGGCCTTCTTTGGCCGAAGCCTTATGGGATCATCCACCCTTTCCTTGACAAAGCCTTTTAATGAAATTTCATTTTCAAATTAAATTAGGTCATTTTCTGGTCTAACTAGCTTGGGTCTTGGATCGGTAGCTTCGGCTAGTTCCGCCAAATTGGCTTCCCTAACGTACTATCATCTCACCTCCTCCCAATACTATGTTTTCAATTTTCAAGTAATTTTAGTCCTTAAATCTAAGAATTCCTTAAATCTAAGCATGGCAATTTGCAAGAAATTAAATAAACACACAATCAATCAATTAAAAAAAACTATCTAATTATAAAAATTGTTTTGATTTTGGCTCCCCCTGGACTATAGCCTCTATATGGGTTAGGCAAGAGGTGAATCTTGTCCTTGGGGATCCAAAATTGATTTGAACCAGTTGGTTTAGTCAGGCACAGTTTTGGCACCCATGCCTGAACCTTAGGTCTTGACTGGTTCAGTACAGCAAAGTAAGATCTTTGCCGAGATTTGGTTCTATAGCCAAGTCCGGATCGGTTTAGAACAGACTTCTGTTTTCCCAGAATCATATCAAGATTCTTGGAACCAGAAGTGAATCGTTCTAAAGCTGTTCTTAAATCCTTGACTTGAGTTTTCAAGGAGAAATTCTCTGATTCAAGTTTCTCAACTTGATCAGGGGTTTCTTCCTGAATTTTCTCAGTTAAGGAATTAGAATCAGCTCCCTCTTTCAGGAGTTTTACTTCCTGTCGGAGGGACTCGATTCGGAGTTTGGCTTTCGCCAAATCTCGGGATAGATAGGAAATAAGAGAATTTAATTGCGATTTTGAAAAACCCGTTACCTTTATTTCGCCGTCTTCGGAGAATGTCAGCTTGCCGTCGTCCCGTTCCGAGTCTGAGTCAGTCTCGATTTGATCCGAAGCGGTCAGGGCTAGAAGATTGGACTGAGGTGCTTCTTCTTCTTCTTCTGAGGAAGACTCGTCCCAGGTTGCTTGGAGTGCCTTCTTCTTTCTGTTCTTTTTGGACTCCTTTAGACTTGGACATTCAGTCTTGTAGTGGCCCTTCTTCTTGCATTCGTAGCAGGTTACGTTGGGCTTTTGTTTGTCAGTTGCCGGTTCATCTTGTCCGTCCTTTCTTCGGCTTGTTCTCCGTGTGTTAGTTTGGTTCTTCAACTTTTTGTAGTAGCTTCGAGCTAGCCGGACCAGTTCTGATTGATCTTCTTCTTGATCTTCTATTTCTGAATCTGAGGTAGATTCAGGTTCAACTTGAATTTTCTTCTTGGTCATTTTCCCTGTTTTCCCTGCAAAAAAGGCTATACTTTTCTCGACCAAATTGGAGTTAATCTGTTCATGCAGCTCAAGTTCAGAAAATAACTCATCTAGCTTAATTTTTGAAAGATCCCTAGAGACCTTGTATGCATCTACCATAGATGCCCACAAGGTGGTCCTAGGGAATGCGTTTAGGGCGTACCTTATCAGATCACGGTTTTGAACCTGGTGACCTATTGCGTGAAGACCATTCATCAGCTCCTGGATTCTGGCGTGGAGCTGGGCTGCTGTCTCGTTATCTGCCATTTTGATAGTGAAGAGCTTGTTCAGTAGCAAGTCTCGTTTGCTGATCCTTGTATCTGAAGTTCCTTCGTGGAGTTCAATCAATTTAGCCCATAGTTCCTTTGCACTTTTGAAGGGTCCTACGCGGTTCAGCTCTTCTTTCGTTAGTCCACATTGTAGAGTCTGGGTTGCTTTGGCGTCAGCTTCAATCTTTCGTTTAAGGGCAGTGTCCCATTCTGAGTAGTCTTGTGGTACACCTTCAGCATTGGTGGGAATCATCAGTCCAGACTGGATGATTATCCACATTTCCACCTGAGTTTTCAGGTGGACCTCCATTCGACTTTTCCAGTAGGGAAAGTCTTCTCCACTGAAAAGTGGAGGTCTGGCGGTGCTAAATCCTTCTTGGATAGACATTTGTTACTGAAATAAAAGTAAACAACAAAAATATTTCCAAGACTTGGTCTTGGATTAGTAGTGCGGGAAGAAATAATCAAACACAGATTTCAAGGGGTGTTGCACCAACCTTGAGATAAAAACTCGAACGAAGATTTTTTTTTATTTAAAAAAATGAGAGAGAAAAAAAATTCGAAAAATATTCAAACTGGTGGTTGCACCAGGTTTGACTTCCCCGCTCTGATACCACTTGTTGGATCGAGAAATGCGAGAGAGGGGGGGGTGAATGTCGCAATTCGTTCGGATTTAAAAAGAGCGGGTGCGCAGCGGAAATAAAAGAGAACACAACAACGCAAACACAGCCGGTTTACTTGGTTCGGAGCCTGGGTCGACTCCTACTCCAAGGCCCACGGTCGTTGACCGTTTTCTGCGGGCAATTCTATAAGTTCGCAAAAGTTTACACACAAATAATAATAAAAATATTCTCGTAAACTTAAATACAACTCTTGTTACCGACGTCCGGTGAAGATTGAAGTTCTGGAGCAGCGGGACGTCGTCGGCTTGAGTTGGCAGCTTTCTGGAGCGTGTCGTGGAAGCAGAAGAGCGTAGAATTGTCGAAGGAATTGGTTGTTCAAGAATAGGGTCGAGGCCCTCTTTATATAGGGCAGGGGGCGCCCGACATGCTCGGGGCGCCCCCCACGTGGCTCTTGATCCGGCGAGCCCTCTGGTCAAGGCTGATCTCTTCATCTTTGGGATCAGCTTTGACCGGGGCGCTCGACGCGCGCGGGGCGCCCGGTTGACCGGTCAAAGCGTCATCTTCAGGGCTTCGCGAGAGTGAGCTGCAGCAGCCTTCAGTGGCGTGGCACAGTGGGCGCCCGAGACACGCGGGGCGCCCGACATGCGCTGCTGTCGGGGCGTTTACCTCTCTGCTGACTTTGGGTTGACTCTGGGGCGCCCGACACATCCGGGGCGCCCTGCTCAGCTACGGCCTCACTCCTTTGAGGCTCTCTGAGCTGCAGAAACACAGTCCTTCGGTCCTGCATCCAGGGTTAGTCCAAAACAGCAAATAATAAGTTAGTTAAAACAGCCTTAGCTGTCTTGGTTCTGACTTTGGATCTCCAAAATGGAGCCCTAGGTCGAACCGACGCCTAATGTTCCCTCGAGGGGAACGCGTCCTCACCTACTCCTCTCGGGAGAGTTTTACCTGGTGCCAACCGGATCCTCCAGTTGGACTTTTGCCCAGCAGTCCTTCGCCAGGTCTTGAGTTACCAAGCTTCCCTTCGCTTGGTGCCTAGCAGCCCTTCGCTAGGTTTTTTCTTCTGGCAGCCCTTCGCCAGTGCCTAGCATTCCTTCGCTAGGGCTTGTCCTGTCTGGCAGTCCTTCGCCAGTGCCTAGCATTCCTTTGCTAGGGCTTGTCCTGTCTGGCAGTCCTTCGCCAGTGCCTAGCATTCCTTCACTAGGGCTTTTCCTGTACACTCAAGAAACTCGTTAGACAACCATTAACCCTTAACTTTTGAACCTTTTTGCCAATATCAAAACACAGGTTTGACTTGGGTGCATACTGCACCAACAGTAGTGACTTGGCCCAGGAAACCTATGTTTATCGTTTATGCTAGAACTTGACTTTGGTCTCTTATATGCTTGAATGCTTGAATAATGACTTATGGAACTCTATGATATGATGTTAAGTATGACATGATATGACATGATATGATGTTTAAGTATGAAGTCAATATGCCAAGGTTCCTATGTCATTATGTTAAGGATGTTAGTAGGGCATGTATAAGTTAAAGTTATTCCGCTGCCTTATGATGTCTACATGCCTTAAGTATGTTAACGTAACGCCGCTTTATGAAAAAAAAAAGCGGGCGTTACAGGTTGGTATCAGAGCAGTAACCATCTCACTACACACACATCAAGCCCTCTTCCTGCCGCTTCCAAGTAAGTACCTCTTTGCATATCTTATAATAGTAAGCACTTTTAAGATACCTTATGTTCTCTTATGGTTCTAGAATATGCAAGTATGAACAATGTTTTATGATGAAAAGTACTTTAGGATATATAACTATGAATGATACTTTATCTTATATTTTATTATGAAACCAAACACTTTAGGATTTAATATGCGGGTAGGAATAACCAAGACTTATACTAGTCGCACTTGTCTTTTATGAAGAGAAGCATGGCTAGAAGACAGAGTAATAGGATTAATGAGACTACTTCATCGCTCGACCTGATGCTCAACATACCTTATATCATAACCTATCTTAAGTCACATCATAAGACCATCATGTATAAGTATTCTACCTTATACATTAGGTCTAAGTTAGACATAACACAATTAGTCATAAGTGTGACTCAACCTTATGTTCATAAACATAGTGTTAATTGAGCACCATCATAATATTAGTAATTAAGGTGAACCTATTGGTGCAGAATGCACCTAAGTCAAACCTGTGTTTTGATAATGGCAACATAGGTCAAAAGTTAAGTCTTTCTTGTTTTCTAACAAGTTAATCAAGTGTGCAGGAAAAGCCTTAGCGAAGGACTGCTAGGCACTGGCAAAGGAATGCCAGGAAAGAAAGTCCTAGCGAAGGACTGCTAGGCTCCAGGCGAAGGACAGTCTGGGACCGAAGCCCTAGCAAAGGACTGCTAGGCAACTGGCGAAGGACCGTCAGGCAAAAGTCCAACCAAAGGAACGGTTGGCATCAGGTAAATTCTCCCGAGAGGAGTAGGTGAGGACGCGTTCCCCGTCGAGGGAACAGTAGGCGTCGGTTCGACCTAGGGCTCCATTTTGGAGACCAAAGTCAGAACCAAGACAGCTAAGGCTGTATAAATCTAATAATTTATTATGTTATTGTGTTTTGGACTAACCCTAGATGCAGGACCGAAGGAACGTGAGTCTGCAGCTCAGAGTGCCTCAAAGGAGTGAGGCAACTGCTGACCAGGGCGCCCGGAATGTCCCGGGCGCCCCCAAGGTGAACACCAAACACAACAAATGCAAAGTGGCTTCGACAGCTCATATTCGGGGTGCCCCCGTGCTCCCGGGCGCCCCCGATGCTCCCGGGTGCCCCCAGCGTCCCGGGCGCCCCCATGCGCATACATCGAACCCGAACCCCTCGAAGCCAAGCAAAGCCAAAGGATAGAGTTTGACCCGGTCAATCCGGGCGCCCCGAGCGCTGCGGGCGCCCCGGTCAAAGCGGATCCCGAGGATAAGGGGATCAGACGGCGACCGAGCTACAACCGGATCAAACGCCACGTGGGGGGCGCCCCCGACATCCCGGGCACCCCCAGGCCCTATATAAGGGACCTTCGACCAAGGCTTCAAGGAATCAAATCTTCCAACGTCTCAAAGTTCTTCTACGCTCGCGCCTTGCTCCGGAAACACTTCACCTCGAGCTGACGACGTCCTGCTGCCCCGAAAGAGTCGACCTACTCCGGACGTCGGTAAAAAGAAGAGCGTATTTCTTTAATTAATATTTTATTGCACTTGATTTTGTAAATCATATTGTGTAACTCATTTGCGCCAAATATAGAATTGCCTAAAGTAAACGGTCAACGACCGTGGGCCTTGGAGTAGGAGTCGACACAGGCTCCGAACCAAGTAAATCGATTGCGTCTCTGTGTCTTTTCGTTAATTTCCGCTGCGTACCTATTCTTATACGAATCCGAAAGTTTTTCGATATTCACCCCCCCTCTATCGGGCATCTCGATCCAACAAGTGGTATCAGAGCGGGGTTTTCAAATTTGGTGCAACCACCAGTTTGAAATATTTTTTTTCGGATTCTTTTTCGAATTTAATTAATTTTATTTCTTAAATTATCTTTATCCCGCACTGCTAATCCAAGACCAAGTCTTGGGACACTTTTTTTTGTAATATTTCCTTTTACAGAACAAATGTCTATGCAAGAGGGATTCAGCACCGCTCGACCTCCACTCTTCAGTGGAGAAGACTTTTCCTACTAGAAAAGTCGCATGGAGGTCCACCTGAAAACTCAGGTGGACATGTGGATCATTATCCAGTCCGGTCTGGAGATCCCCCGAAATGCAGAAGGATTTCCACAAAGCTACTCGGAGTGGGACAACACTCTAAAGCGCAAGATAGAAGCCGACGCAAAAGCAACACAAACCCTACAATGCGGGCTGACAAAGGAAGAGCTGAACCGAGTGAGCCCCTTCAACAGTGCAAAAGAGCTATGGACAAAACTGATCGAGCTGCACGAAGGGACTTCGGACACCAGGATCAGCAAAAGGGATCTGCTACTGAATAAACTTTACACTATCAAGATGGCTGACAACGAAACAGCAGCCCAGCTCCACGCACGAATCCAGGAGGTAATGAACGGTCTTCACTCAATAGGTCACAGGGTTGAAAACCGTGACCTAATAAGGTATACTCTAAACGCCTTTCCTAGAAACACCTTGTGGGCATCTATGGTAGATGCATACAAGATCTCTAGAGATCTTTCTAAAATAAAACTAGATGAATTATTTTCTGAACTAGAACTGCATGAACAGACTAACACCAATTCGGTCGAAAAAAGGTATCGCTTTCATTGCAGGTAAAAACTTGAAGACAACGAAGAAGAAAACTGAACTTGAACCCGAGTCTGACACAGACTCAGAAGATGAAGAAGGAGATCAAACTAAACTGGTCCGGCTCGCTCGAAGCTACTACAAGGAGCTGAAGAACCGAACCAACAAACGAAAAATCGGCCGAAGAAAGGACGAACCAACTGAACCAACAAACAAGCCCAATGTAACCTACTACGAGTGCAAGAAAAAGGGCCACTACAAGTCAGAGTGCCCTAACCTAAAGGAGACGAAGAAGCCGAGAAGAAAGAAGGCGCTCCAAGCAACCTGGGACGAGTCTTCCTCAGAAGAAGAAGAAGAGGCACCCCAGTCCAACCTCCTAGCTCTGACCGCCTCAGATAAAGTCGAGACAGAGTCAGAATCAGAACAAGAGGACGGCGAGCTGACCTTCACAGAAGACGGAGAAATTAAGGTAACTGGTTTTAATAGATTACAGTTAACTGAATTGATTTCTTTTCTTTCTCGAGATTTGGCAAAAGCCAAACTCCGGGTCGAAACCCTCCGACAGGAAGTAAAACTCCTGAAAGAGGGAGCTGACTCTAAGCCCTTAACCGAGAAGGTTCAGGAAGGAACTCCTACTCAAGTTGAAAAACTTGAAAAGGAGAACTCCTCCCTGAAAACTCAGGTTAAGGATTTTAGAACAGCTTTAGAACGATTTACATCTAGTTCCAAGGGTCTTGACATGATCCTTGGAAAACAGAAATCAGTTCTAAATCGATCTGGACTTGGCTACCGAACCAAATCCCGACAAAGATCGTATTTGGCTGTACTGAATCAGTCCAGAGGCAAAATTCAGGCATGGGTACCTAAACTATGCCTGAACAAACCAACTGGATCAAATCAGTATTGGATCCCCAAGGACAAGATTCACATCTTGCCTAACCATTACCGTGGCTTTAGTCCAGGGGGAGCCAAACTGAAAACTATTTTCATTATTAGATAAATTTGTAATTCTTGATTGAAATTGCTTGTTTGATTGTCTATTTAATTTCTGCAATTTACCATGCTTAGACTTAGGCTAGCTTAAGGACTAAACAAACTTAGCTGAAATTTGACAACATAGTATTGGGTGGAGGTGAGATGATAGTACGTTGGGGAAATCAATTCTAATAAGATCAAGTTTACTTGGTCTCTTTAGACTGGTGAAACCAGCCGAAGCTACCGATCCAAAACCCAAACTAGTTAGACCAGAAATTTTTCAGAAATTGATTTTGAAAATGAAATTTCATTAAAAGGCTTTGTCAAGGAAAGGGTGGATGATCCCATAAGGCTTCGGCCAAAGAAGGCCTAGTGCCTCGCCAAGACCTGGAAGCCAATTTTTGAATTTCAAATTCAAATTAATTTTTGTTAAATTCGAATCTAACACAAAATTTCAGTTATTTGTAGATTTAAACATAAATTTAATTGTTTTCAAAATTAATCAAACTTTTTCAAAATAACTTCTAATCAAAAACTGTCTCACAAAACCTATAAGGTTAACGTGATTGAAAACCCTAGATTGGGTGAGACAGACTAGGCAGTGAAACTCAATTTAAGCTATTCCTGATTCTAATTGGATCCAAATCAAGAAAATTCTTTATGCGTAGGAACATAAAGATTTGGACCAATGGATGTTGGATAGCGGTTGCTCCAGACACATGACTGGAGATAAATTGAAGTTCACCAAGCTCAAACTCAAAAACCTAGGCTCAGTGGCATTTGGCAATAATGCTACACTCAAGGTAATTGGGTCAGGTAATATTGAGCTTAAATCTGATTTCATTATTAAGAAAGTTCTATTGGTTGAAAACTTTAATTTTATCTTGCTTAGCATAAGTCAGTTATGTGATTCTGGTTATATAGTTACTTTCAATAATTCTAACTGCCTGATTAGAAATGAACAAGACTCAGAAATCATACTTAAGGGCACTAGGAAAAATAATGTATACACTATAAATCTTCCCCTTATACCTAAATGTATGTTAACACAATTAGAACAAACAAACCTCTGGCATAGGAGATTAGGTCATACCAATGTAAGAACTATATCAAAAATTACCCAACTTGGCTTAATCAAAGGTATCCCCAAAATCAAAAATAATGAAAACCTAATATGTGAATCATGTAATCAAGGCAAACAAACCAAATCCAATCACAAACTTATTCAATCTAACTTAACTCAAACTACACTTGAGCTCCTGCACCTTGACCTACTTGATTCACATGGAGCCAAGTCACTAAGCGGGAACCGATACTGCTTAGTAATAGTTGATGATTACTCTAGGTTTACCTGGGTTAGGTTCCTAAAAACCAAAGATGAAACCCTAAACCTATTTATTGAATTATGTAAACTAATTGAAAATCAAAACGACACTAAAATAAAAAGACTTAGGAGTGATCACGGGGGAGAATTTGAGAATCAACGATTCGAAGAATTCTGTAAAATAAATGGGTATTTACATGAATTTTCATGTCCTAGAACCCCCCAACAAAATGGGATAGTTGAGCGAAGGAATAGAACCTTATAAGAAGCCGCTAGGGCTATGCTCAACGAATTTAATCTAGAAAACCAATTTTGGGCAGAAGCAATTAGTACAGCCTGTTATATCCAAAATAGGGTTTTAATTAATAAGCGACACAACAAAACCCCCTATGAATTGTACTACCATAGACTACCAAATTTACATTACCTAAGGGTCTTTGGATGTAAAGTCCATATCCTAAACACCAAAGACTATTTAGGAAAATTTCAATCCAAGTCAAACCCTGGTATCTTCCTAGGATACTCAACCACAAGTAGAGCCTATAGAGTTTATAACAAACAAACTAAGAAAATTGAAGAAACTACAAACTTAATTTTTGATGAAGAAATCAATTCAACATCTAATAATACAGATTTAACTTCATCACACTCTGACCAAGAAAATAATGAACCCTTAATTGAACCCTTAAACGAGTTAACCATTGAACCAATTAATGAGTCAACTGAAACAAATACTGAACCAACAAATCAACCAGCCCAAAGAATCGAAACAAACCATCCAGCCGGACCTGAGGCTGAACCAAGCTCTAGGAGAACCAAGAAACCAGACTTAGTCACCCAACCGATCAAATTGTGGGTGATCCAACTCTAGGAGTCAGGACTAGGTCTTCCTATAGGAACCTTAGTCAAATAGCTATGATATCAAAAATTGAACCCAAAACTATAGAAGAAGCCCTACCTGATCCTAATTGGATCATAGCGATGCAAGAAGAACTAGCTCAATTCGAGAGAAACCAAGTCTGGGAATTAGTATCTAAACCTAAAGATAAATCCATAATAGATACTAAGTGGGTCTTTAGGAACAAGCTAAATGATCAAGGAGAAATAGTCAGAAATAAAGCCCGCTTAGTAGCTAAGGGATTCAGCCAAGTAGAGGGACTAGACTATGATGAAACATATGCCCCAGTAGCTAGACTTGAGTCCATTAGAATGTTATTGGCCTTTGCATCCCATAAAGGATTCAAGTTATATCAAATGGATGTAAAGTCAGCCTTTTAAAATGGATTTATTAAAGAAGAAGTTTATGTAGGACAACCCCCCGGGTTTGAGGACTTAGACAAACCTAACCACGTCTACAAACTAACTAAAGCCCTGTATGGATTAAAACAAGCACCTAGGGCTTGGTATGAAAGACTATCAACTTACTTAACTACTAAAGAATTTAAACAAGGCCAAATTGACTCAACCCTATTCATTAAAACCCTAGGAAAAGATATATTTATTGCCCAAATTTACGTAGATGACATAATCTTTGGATCCACCAACACCAACTTTCTAAAAGAATTTGTCAAGATAATGGAAGATGAATTTGAAATGAGCTTAGTTGGTGAGCTTACATTTTTCCTAGGACTACAAATCAAACAAACTAGGGATGATAACTATGTTCATCAATTCAAATATGCTAAAGAATTAATAAAGAAATTTAAAATGGATAACTCTAAAAGCATAAGTACCCCTATGGCCACTAATGTAAAAATAGATAGTGACCCTGATGGTAAACCTGTGGATCCTAAAGTTTATAGGAGTATGATAGGTAGCCTACTGTACCTTACAGCCAGCAGACCTGATATTCTTTTTCCTGTAGGGATGTGTGCTAGATACCAAACTTGTGCTAAGGAAACGCACTTAGCAGCCCTAAAAAAAATTTTAAGATATGTAAAGGGCACCCTAAATGTAGGGATTTGGTATCCTAGAACTTCAACTTTTGATTTAACAGGATACACAGATTCTGACTATGCAGGCTGTAAGTTAGATAGAAAGAGCACAAGTGGAAGCTGCCAACTGTTAGGTCAGAGTCTAGTTAGTTGGTGCAGCAGAAAACAACACTGTGTAGCTCTATCCACAACTGAAGCTGAGTATGTGGCATTAGGAGAATGTGTTGCACAACTTTTATGGATGATGCACACACTTAAAAATTTCCAGCTCAACTACACCCAAACTCAAGTATTTATTGATAATATAAGTTCAATTAATTTAACTAAGAACCCAATTCAACACTCCAGAACTAAACATATAGAAGTCAAACATCATTTTGTAAGAGACCATGTAGCTAGGGGTGAAATAGCACTTAAGCATATTGACTCTAAATCCAACCTAGCTGATATATTCACAAAACCCTTACCTGAATCTGAGTTCAGTTCACTAAGAAGGCAGTTAGGATTGTGTTCAGTAGAATAGTTTAACTCAATTGTTTTTACTCTACTTGATTTCAAAAATAAATTTTCTAAAATTAGAATTTTGAAAAACTGTTTTATTTAAATTTCAAAAATCAGTTTTCATTTTCAACTTAGCTTTATTTCAAAAATCAGTTTTAAACATCTTTTCGACTTAGTTTTATATTAATTTTAAAACTACCCCCTTCAAAACTAGGGCTTTTTCGAAAATGGACTTAGGCTAGGCCTTAACCCTAGAACTGCATGCACCTATAGACTTAGAAGCCAGCATCTCACAAGCACCTTAGGACACTTTTGATTGATAACCTAGAAAGGGTTGAGATGCTTAGGTCTTTGCCTCAATTCAAGATTCTTTAAGTCAGTGCATCTGCAGAAATTGGGGCACTAAATACAACTTACATAGCAATCAAGTTAAGTGTCAAGATTAGAAAATCTAACTTGAACAGAAACACTTAACTTGACTAACCCTAGCAAAAACTACTGTTTATAACAGTTAGTAAGTAGCTAATTTGGTTAGACAGGCCCCTACAAAGAGAATTGATTGATTTAATGTAAATTTAATTATGAATTGATTCAGTACAGCAAAAATTTTACTTAATTCCTTTATTTATGCTGCATTTATTTGTTTTGATATATGGCAAAGGGGGAGAGATAGGAAAGGAGAGAGTAAAATTTTCTTTTCAAAAATTTTCTTAACTCTATCCTTTATGCAAAAAGTATTCAAAAGTTTAATTTTTTTTGAAAAATACTTAGAGCTTTCAAAACTTCTACTTAAGCTTTCAAAACTTCTACTTAAGTTTTCAAAATTTTGCTAAGTATTGAAGTCTTTCAAAACTTCTACTTATGTTTTCAAAATTTTGCTAAGTATTTAAGTCTTTCAAAATATCTACTGAAGCTTTCAAAGTTAACTAAGTACTCAAGTTTTTTTAAAGTTAACACTTTCAAAACCTTTGAGTACCTTGAAACTTAAAAGCCTCAAACTTTTTAAGTACTCAAAAATCATGTTTCAAAAAATTCCTATATACTATTAACTTAAGTTATTAAAAGTACCTAAAACTTAAGTTTTCAAAGTACAAGTAAAGTCTTTAAAAAACCCCACGAATTTTTGAAAAATCTAGGGGGAGATTCCTTCCAGGGGGAGGGAATAAAACTTTTTCCATATGTTGCTTAAACTTAACTTTTTGAACTAGGGTTGCCATAAATCAAAAAGGGGGAGATTGTTGGTGCAGAATGCACCTAAGTCAAACCTGTGTTTTGATAATGGCAACATAGGTCAAAAGTTAAGTCTTTCTTGTTTTCTAACAAGTTAATCAAGTGTGCAGGAAAAGCCCTAGCGAAGGACTGCTAGGCACTGGCAAAGGAATGTCAGGAAAGAAAGTCCTAGCGAAGGACTGCTAGGCTCCAGGCGAAGGACAGTCTGGGACCGAAGCCCTAGCAAAGGACTGCTAGGCAACTGGCGAAGGACTGCCAGTTTACAAGACCTAACAAAGGACCGTCAGGCAAAAGTCCAACCAAAGGAACGGTTGGCATCAGGTAAATTCTCCCGAGAGGAGTAGGTGAGGACGCGTTCCCCATCGAGGGAACAGTAGGCGTCGGTTCGACCTAGGGCTCCATTTTGGAGACCAAAGTCAGAACCAAGACAGCTAAGGCTGTATAAATCTAATAATTTATTATGATATTGTGTTTTGGACTAACCCTGGATGCAGGACCGAAGGAACGTGAGTCTGCAGCTCAGAGTGCCTCAAAGGAGTGAGGCAACTGCTGACCAGGGCGCTCGGAATGTCCCGGGCGCCCCCAAGGTGAACACCAAACACAACAAATGCAAAGTGGCTTCGACAGCTCATATTCGGGGCGCCCCCATGCTCCCGGGCGCCCCCGCTGCTCCCGGGCGCCCCCATGCGCATACATCGAACCCGAACCCCTCGAAGCCAAGCAAAGCCAAAGGATAGAGTTTGACCCGGTCAATCCGGGCGCCCCGAGCGCTGCGGGCGCTCCGGTCAAAGCGGATCCCGAGGATAAGGGGATCAGACGGCGACCGAGCTACAACCGGATCAAACGCCAAGTGGGGGGCGCCCCCGACATCCCGGGCGCCCCCAGACCCTATATAAGGGACCTTCGACCAAGGCTTCAAGGAATCAAATCTTCCAACGTCTCAAAGTTCTTCTACACTCGCGCCTTGCTCCAGAAACGCTTCACCTCGAGCTGACGACGTCCTGCTGCCCCGAAAGAGTCGACCTACTCCGGACGTCGGTAAAAAGAAGAGCGTATTTCTTTAATTAATATTTTATTGCACTTGATTTTGTAAATCATATTGTGTAACTCATTTGCGCCAAATATAGAATTGCCCAAAGTAAACGGTCAACGACCGTGGGCCTTGGAGTAGGAGTCGACACAGGCTCCGAACCAAGTAAATCGATTGCGTCTCTATGTCTTTTCGTTAATTTCCGCTGCGTACCTATTCTTATACGAATCCGAAAGTTTTCCGATATTCACCCCCCCCTCTATCGGGCATCTCGATCCAACAGAACCTAGTATTAACATAATGTTATATAACCTGTACATTATATGAGTTACCAATCATATAATATAATTATGTTCTATTATATAAAGCAAATGATAATAATATGAGAGTGTGTACTAATATAGGATTATTATAAATATAACTATACTAATTCCTTATCATATAAGTATTTTCATAATTCACCTGTCATATAGGTTCTTAATATGAGCCTACCTACAGGTTGACATGTATCATCTTAACCTATAAGTTATCACCTATACATATTATTCCATAAGCAAATTTTAGGTATTATACCTATAATTTATATGATAAATAACTATAATTTATGATATTATGTATAACCTATAATATAGTCTCATGTAGGGGATTATATGATAGCCTACATACATAAGATTATAACACTCTCACCTATGTTAGCGTATAGTATTAGTTCCATTATACTAATACTAATATAAATAATGGTATAAGTCATACGGTATAACCTAAAATGATATGCATAGGGTAGTGTCCTAATTATATTAACACTTATTATAGATTATGGGTCCACTATATTTTTATACTAATTATAAATATTAGACTTATCAACGTATGTTTCACTATCATCTTATATATAATATATCAGATTACCTTAAGTTATTTTATGGTAATATAATAAATATGATCTCACTTATTATATAATAACCATTAACTAATATAATTCATAGCTAATGTTGTGAACTAATGTTTCAGAAGCATACTATTATTAGGTTTACCCATAATTATAATAACTATATAATTATGATATATGCATATAATTACATCATAGAGCTATTAATGACACTAGCTCAATTATATGCTAAGGAGATAATCAGATTTTATGGAGTTCCCGAGACCATCATCTCAAATAGGGATGGTCGTTTCACCTCCCATTTTTGGGAGTGTGTCCAGAAGTCCCTCGGCACTAAATTGCGGTTTAGCACCGCCTTTCACCCTCAGACTGATGGGCAAACTGAACGGGTGAATCAGGTGCTAGAAGACATGTTGCGAGCTTGTGCCTTGGATTTCAAAGGGAGCTGGTATGGGAGGAGATGTAGGTCTCCGATCTGTTGGTACGAGGGTGGTGAAAAGAAGGAAATGGAGCTCACAACGGAGGTCATTGACAGCACCACCCGAGCTATACAGAATATTCGACAACGGATAGAAGCTGCTCAGAGCCGGCAGAAGAGTTATGCCGATGTCCGGCGTAGACCACTGGAATTTAGTGTTGGGGATTTGGTGTTCCTGAAAGTGGCTCCTATGAAAGGGGTGACAAGATTTGGGAGGAAAGGAAAACTAAGTCCGCGTTATGTGGGGCCGTACTTGATTTTGAAAAGAGTTGGTAAGGTGGCATATGAGCTGGAGCTGCCTTCAGAGATGTCGGCCATTCATAATGTGTTCCATGTGTCAACGCTTAAAAAGTGTATCCCAAATATGGACCAAGTGATCGAGCCACAAACAGTACAAGTGCAGGAGGACCTAAGCTATGAAAGCAGACCGATCCAGAGCTTGGATCGGGAAGTCAAGAAGCTAAGGAGTAAGGAAGTACCCTTAGCCGAGGTTCTTTGGCAAAGTCAGCGGTTCGAAGAAGCTATCTGGGAACGCGAGGACGCGATGTGGCGCAAGTACCCGGAGTTATTCTAAGTTTGAGGATGAACTTTCACGAGGTTTGGGGGATTGTAACGACCCGGAAAATTCTCTTAATATTTTCTTAAAATATTGAGCATGTCTAAATAATTTTCCGAGGGACCTAGAAATATTTATATAAAATTTGGCCTAGAAATCCATATTTTCTCAATTAAATTGAGAAAACTATGTACTAACAGACCTTATATGGGCTTTTTAGTACCATGATTATTGGTGAATTTTAGGTGAAAATTTATAGAAATATGAAGGGATTTTAATAAGAAATATTAACATAATTATGGGGGATTTTTTTGGGATTTTTGAAAATTACTAGGAAAATAAAATAAAATAAGTGGGAAAAAAATTTGTGCATTTACCAAGGATTGAACCTTGGACCTCTTGTACAACCATGCATGCTTTAACCAACTCATCTAGCAAGGGAATGTTATAAGGAAATGAAATGAAGATTGGTTAAGGCTTAGAAGAAGATGAAGGGTCATGGAGAGACTCTTCATTTACCTCCTTAATGGGTGATAAATAGGGGGGGTTTGAGAGTTTCTTTCTTTCTTCCTTCAATTGCATTTCCTCTCCTCCTCCTTCCTCATTCTAGCCAAACACCTCAAAGGGAGTTCTCCCTTGGAAAAGTTCCACCAAGGCTTCATCTCCAAGATCTAAGGTTTTCACAAGAGTACAAGGGCTAAGGGTAGTCAAGAGGCAACAAGATTTCTATCCTTCTCTCAAATCTAAGGTTTATAATCAAGATCAACCAATGTAAGACTCCCTCACCTGTGGTATAATGGTTTTTCTTGAAGATTTACATGATATGAAAGTCTTGTATGTGATGTTTATGTTGGAAAACCAAAGGAAACCCATGAACCTAACCTTATAGGTTTCGGCCACCATGGGTTCTTGGTCTATAATGATGATAAAAATCTTCATAATGTTGTCTAATGTGTTCTCATGATGTTTAGAGATTAAATATAATTTTTGAGATATTTTGGGGTACCCTAGGATCCCCTAGGGTTTCGGCCATCCCATGAATCCATGGGTAGAGTTGAACTTAAACCCTCAAGCATGTGGTTTGTGTGTTATCATGATATAAGGGAGATTGAGGGGGGCTTATGTGAACTTTTACAAGGCATTGTGACCCCCACAAGTTTCGGCCAAGTTGGACCTAGGGCAATAAGTTAGGGATTTCCCTCAAGCAAGGGTCCCAATGGCTTCATGGTAGAGTATGTTTGGTGTTAATGTTTGATTGGGGATTTTATGAAATTTTTCCATGAACCCATGGCCTTGTAGGGTTTCGGCCAGCACATGGAAAGAGGGCTAAAGGTTAGGGATAACCCTAATTATGAGCCCTAATGGCCTCCCATGGTCTTATTAGTAAAGTATGGTTGGTTCCTTACCTTATGCTATGTTACATGATTAATGGAATGATGGAATCTAGCCCTATAGGTTTCGGCCAAGCAAAGGAATTTAGGGTTTGGAAGGAGTTAGGGTTCAAAGAATGATGGTTTATGCTTACCATGAAGTATATATATGTATAGGTTCAAGCATGTGGTAGAAATCATGTTACCAATAACCCTAAGATTAAGCACCATGTTTTATGTTTTATGTCTTATGTTTATGATTGGATGTCATGCTTAATAGGGTTATTTATGAATGTCTTATATTTATGCCATGTACTTGGATGGTAGGTAGCATGTTTATGGAAGTCCTACCTATGTATGCTTATGTTATGTTAAGAACCATGCTATGTTATATGCTCATGTTATGTTAAGAACCATGCTATGTTATATGCTCATGTTATGTTAAGAACCATGCTATGTTATTTTGTAGGTTTATGTTCATGATAAGAATGATGCCATGATAAGTATGTTATGTTTATGTTCATGATAAGGATGATGCCATGATAAGTATGTTATGTTTATGTTCATGATAAGAATGATGCCATGATAAGTATGTTAGGTTTATGTTCATGATAAGAATGATGTCATGATAAGTATGTTATGTTTATGTTCATGATAAGGATGATGCATGCCATGTTTTATGAATGATGATGCATGCTATGTTTTATGAATGATGATGCATGCCATGTTTTATGAAAGAAGATGCATGCCATGTTATTGATGAAAGATGATGCTTATGTCTTTAAGGCATAAATATGCTAAACGGCACGGTCGATGGTCGACGGTACGATGGTCGTGAGGACCGGTAAATGGGCCGGTAGACGGGCCGAGCCGTAACAAGTTATGTTATGTTAAAAATGCCATGAATGTCTTATGAATGATGAAGCATGTAAAGTATTTTACTTTATGAATGGGCTTGTACCGGACCGAAGTATGGGTCCAAGGGATGGGCACCTTAAAAACGTCCCGGTTCTGGACTACCGACTATGCTGTCCACGGTTCTGGCACTACCGTAGCTGTGCAACAGGGATGGACACCTTAAGAACACCTCGGTTCGGGGACTACCGACTATGGTGTCCTTACCCTAGTAGGTCGAGGCTAGCTACCTAGTACTTACTTAGGGATGCGCGCTTATGATATATGTATGTGGTACAAGCCAGGGCCCAATGATATGATGAATATGTTTAAGCATTTAAAAGTATGTTTTAGAAAAAAAGTTAAGCATCCTTATGTATATGCATTCCCCTCATGCATTCATTCATGTTATGCATTATGCTATGGTAACAAGACTTGATGCTTACTCTTTATGTTAAGAAAGATGCATGAGAAGAATTGATCTATGCCATGATTATGTTAAAAGGATGCTCATATGCTATGATAAGAAGTATGCCTATGTATCATGCCATGCTAGGAACGTTTATGATGTTTATGTTTATACCATGTAGCATGCCATGTTTAGAATGTTTACTATGTTTATGTTTATGCCATGTCTCATGCCATGATAGGAATGTTCACTTATGTTTATGATCATGCCATGTTCAATATATGATAAATGATTCAAGTTGTTATGTCCTAAGTAGAGCACTAAGTATGTTGATGTTTTATGTGCTCCTTATGAGATGATGAATGGTTTTTGTGAGTAGGAAAGAGTCTTACTAAGCCTATGTGCTTATAGTCTTATTTCCTTATACCGCAGATCATTCAAGGGGACAATGATGGAAGCAGCAGGAGGGCAAGAAATCATGTGTGTGGTAGTGACTTGGCCCAGGAAACCTATGTTTATCATTTATGCTAGAACTTGACTTTGGTCTCTTATATGCTTGAATGCTTGAATAATGACTTATGGAACTCTATGATATGATGTTAAGTATGACATGATATGATGTTTAAGTATGAAGTCAATATGCCAAGGTTCCTATGTCATTATGTTTGTAGCGACCCGCCTTCTTACTGTCTTTAGACGGATCGTTACTTTTCTCTACTTCTCAATTCTTATACATGACTAAAGAAAATTGCGGAAATTTTTTTTTTTTCTTTTAAATTCTGCTAACAATTATATTCTAACTTAAGCAATCATGTATAATAATACCATGTCATACTTCCTTCTCAATCTCGTAGTTGAAACTTATTGAAAACAGCCTTACCAACCAAAACAGCCCGTACCAGTCGACTGGTGACGTGGCAGTCGACTGGTACGCCTGTAACCTGTTTTTACAGGTTTCGGCCCTTGCTCTCCAAGTCCACCATTCATTCAATTTCGAGCCATATCAAACTACGACACCATTTCTATACTATATATCAGTTTCCTAAACAGTTTAGCCAATCAAACAAATCCATAAACTTGAATCTAGGACTTTTATGGAAGAAAATAAACTAAACAAATTTGTTTAAACTTTAACAATGGAGTTTGTACCAATCTTGACTCCTATGCATCCATGACATCAACTATAAGTTCTACCACCTTGCTAAAGCATTATGAAATGTGATTGCAACTTTTCTAAACATTTTTAAGCAATAAAACTCGATTCAAAAGGAAAATTGATACTATCTTAGCACAAACACCTTTTTCTCTAACAAAGTATCAATATTTCTAACTACTCACACTTTTACTCATCCAATGCAATCATGGGGATATATATGCTAAAGGAAATGACATGGAATCTTTACTCTAAGAAATTTAGCATATAAAACTATCCAAAACTCAAATACTCCATAATCTCCATAAAGCAAGAACTTGAAATTTGAATAAACTTAAACATTGCAATTCAAATAACTAAAATGTCTCGTCTCAAGGATCTCTCCATAATCAGCCACCACACACACTCTACTCAGCACCGCCTCGTCGTCTTCCTTCAGAATTGCTTGCCTTTACCTTTATCTGCAATAAGAGGAAATGCATCTATAAGCAAAAGCTTAGTAAGTACTATCTAGCTCACAAAAACTTGAAATATGCAAACATGCTTCTAGATCAAACTGAACATCATATGAGATACTAATATGCTTGAAAGAAAACTACAAACATGTATAACTCAAAACATGCATACTCAAGCAATGAAATAATCTCAATTTATTTTTCTTGGCTCAACTAGAAACTTTAGCTATTCTTTAACTTTTGAAAACTTTCTGAAACTTTAGAAAACTTTGCTAAAGCATATACTTGAATATAATAATCACTTGGATCCACTGAAGACGTAAGTACCATCTGATATGCGCGTTCCCTAAAAGGTTGGGGTAGCGAGCCACCAATCCTAATAGAGCAGACCTTGGTCTACCAGGGCCAAGACCTTGGAATTGGACACCTGGATTTCTTTAACGACGCCCTTGGACGCCGGGTACTGGCCTTATAAAATAAAATAACTTTTCTTTCTTTTCTTTCTTATCTGTAAATGCCTTGGCATTTTCTGGAGCACCTTGCGTGCTAAAATCCCTAAGTCTTGACTTTTGGGGATTTCTTAAGGCCTTGGCCTTTTCTTTTCTTATCTTTATCTTCCCTTTTCTTTTCTCATAGCTTTCTTAGACCCTAAACTCATATAGGGTACATGAATAAACTTATACATAAGCATACAACAATTAATGAACTAAGATAACATGCAAAAACTTAAGCAAAAAGGAAATAGCTCTTTTTAAAAACTTTTAAAGGAAATTCTCGCGGAAAAACCGCCTCTTACTGCAGGTGAGCAGTACTTACATTGATATCTTGGACTTACAACCAAGATTGACGACTAGAGCTCGAGAAAACTTGAGATCTCGGAGAATTCTTTACGCCTACGCGTTCCTCTCGTCGCGGGGATCCCGAATATAGGATTATCTCTTGGAGAAGGGTCTCGGCCGGCCCTCCTTGGCCTTGATGTTGGTCGGCGTCGCCCAAGAGAGAAGAGGGAGTCGGCGTGAGGGTTTGGAGAGGAGAGAAATAAAACTTCTCTCTTTAATTGGCTATTTATACTTAAGGGTCGGATCAACCTAACTATCGCTTAAATACCCTTCTCTCCATCCGTTTCTGTGCTTGATACCCCTAGCTCAGCCGGTTGGGCGCTTGTGCTGTTTCGGTGTGGTCGCGGGTTCGAACCACCCGCTGCACTAAACCGGTTTTTTTTCCTTTTTCTCCTTTTTCCTTTTTCTTTTTCTTTTTCCAAAAATACCAAACGGACTCGGAAAATTCCATAAAAATACTCTAAAAATTCCTAAAAATATCTAGAATATTTCTAAACCATTTCTAAATAACTCTAAGGACTTTAAGAACTAAAAATGGAAATTTTGGGGCGTTACAATCCCTCATACCTTATAAAAAGTTCGTCCTCGAACTTAGAATAACTCTGGATATCGTTCTCTCATGCTGTCCTCACGTTCCCAAGTAGCCTCTTCATGCTTTTGATTCTGCCAGATGACCTTCACTAGTGGCACTTCTTTGTTTCTTAATCTTTTAACTGCTTTGTCCACTATTTGTGTCGGTCTACTCTCATAGCTAAGATCTTCTTGGATCTGTACTGACTGAGGCTGAATCACTTGGCTAGGGTCGTGAATACACTTCTTTAGCATAGAGACATGAAAGGTACTGTGGATAGCTGACATATCCTCTGGCAAGTCCAGCTCATAGGCTACTTTCCCAACTCTCTTTATAATCCTATAGGGTCCTATGTAGCGAGGACTCAGCTTTCCCTTCTTGCCAAATCTCACCACTCCCTTCATGGGAGCGACCTTGAGAAATACTGAATCTCCAACTTGGAATTCAAGTGGCCTACGGCGTGTGTCAGCATAACTTTTCTGTCTACTCTGGGCAGTCTCAATCCTCTGGCGGATCGTCTGGATAGCCTGAGTGGTCTCATCTATAAGCTCAGTCTGGCTGCCTAGTCCTGACTCCATCTCTTTCTTCTCACCAGCTTCTTGCCAACATATGGGTGATCTACATTTCCTGCCATATAATGCCTCATAAGGTGCCATCCTGATGGTGGCCTGATAGCTATTGTTGTAGGCAAACTCAGCTAAACACAGAAATTTGCACCAACTACCTTTAAAGTCCAATGCACAAGCCCTGAGCATGTCTTCTAAAATCTGATTTACTCTCTCTGTTTGTCCATCTGTCTGGGGATGGAAAGCTGTGCTGAACTGAAGTCTGGTGCCTAGGGCGTCCTGAACACACTTCCAAAAATGAGAGGTGAATCGCCCATCTCTGTCAGACACGATCGACTTCGGAACTCCGTGAAGCCTGATTACTTCTCTCACGTACATCTGTGCTAACTGCTCTACTGTATGCGATAACTTGATGGCTAGGAAGTGGGCAGACTTGGTCAACCTGTCCACTATCACCCAGATTGCATCATGTCCATGGGTGGTTCTTGGAAGACCTGTGATAAAGTCCATGGATATTTCTTCCCACTTCCACTCTGGAATGGGAAGTGGCTGTAGAACTCCTCCTGGTCTCTGGTGCTCCGCTTTGACTCTCTGGCAGGTCAAGCAGGTACTGATATATCTGGCCACGTCTCGCTTGAGTCCAGACCACCAGAATCCTTTCTTTAAATCTTGATACATCTTAGTAGAACCAGGATGCATAGAGTACGGGGTACTGTGGGCTTCTTCTAAAATATTCCTTCTTAGTTCCTCATCATTGGGGACGCAAAGGCGGTCTCCAAAATAGAGGATGCCACTATCTGATACTCGAAACTCTGAATTTTCTGCCTCTTGGATCCCCTGCTTAATCTTCTGGATCTCTGGGTCTTGATCTTGCTTTTCTTGTATATCTTTAAGCAGGGTTGACTCTAGGGTCAATGCAGAAAATTGCCCAACTATTACTTCGACTCCAAAATCTTTTATTTCTTTCTGAAGCGGTAGAGACAGTGATGATAGGGACATCAATGCTGCACAGGATTTTCTGCTCAGTGCATCTGCCACCTTATTAGCTTTACCTGGGTGGTAGAGGATTTCACAGTCATAATCTTTGACCAACTCTAGCCACCTGCGCTGCCTCATATTCAGGTCCTTCTGAGTGAAGAAGTACTTCAAACTCTGATGGTCTGTGAAGATCCTGCACTGCACTCCATACAGGTAGTGTCTCCAAAGCTTCAGTGCAAAAACCACAGCTGCTAGCTCAAGGTCGTGGGTAGGGTAATTCTTCTCATAGTCCTTGAGCTGTCTGGAGGCATATGCTATTACTTTACCATCTTGCATGAGGACAGCTCCAAGGCCCATCTTGGATGCATCACTGTAGATGTCAAATGCCTTGTCACTCTCTGGAACAGTCAGGATGGGAGCACTGGTCAATCTCTTCTTCAGCTCTAGAAAACTGTGCTCGCATTTATCTGACCATTCAAACTTCTTGTTCTTTCTGGTCAAGGCTGTGAGTGGAGAGGCTATCCTGGAAAAGTCCTCCACAAATTTCCTGTAATATCCTGCCAGGCCTAAGAAGCTTCTGATTTCACTGGCATTCTTGGGTCTACACCAGTTGCTGACTGCTTCTATCTTGGCTGGATCAACTTGAATGCCTTCTTTGGATACAATGTGACCTAGGAAAGTCACCTGATCTAGCCAAAACTCACACTTTGAGAATTTTGCATAAAGCTTCTCCTGCTGAAGGATCTGCAGCACTATCCTCAAGTGTGTAGCATGGTCCTCTGGAGTCTGTGAATATATGAGAATATCATCAATAAATACAATGACGAATTTATCAAGATACTCCCTAAAGATGTGGTTCATCAGCTCCATGAAGACTGCTGGAGCATTGGTTACTCCAAAAGGCATTACTACAAATTCGTAGTGGCCGTATCTTGTCCTGAAGGCCGTCCTGGGGATGTCACTTTCTTTAACCTTTAGCTGATGATACCCAGAACGCAGATCTATCTTCGAGAACACTGTAGCCCCTTTGAGTTGATC
>JAGFNQ010002004.1:0-51407 GCA_024364735.1 Boesenbergia rotunda | reverse complement strand
AGGACTCAGCCTTCATTCCGCCAGCCGCATGCTGCCCCACTAGCACCTGCATACGGTATGCTAGGACACGAGGCCAGTTACACCTCAGCCATATCTCAGAGCCCAGCTTCAGGACTTCCACAGCAGACCTATCCAGTTTATCAGTCTGTGATGCAGCAGCCTCAGTACCCGGTGGGAGGGTCAGTTCAGCAGTCTCAGTCTCAGATGCAGTTCCCACCTCAGCAGTACCCCGCAGTGCCACCACCACCGCCTGAGACTGGACGGATTTATGCTGTCACTCGAGAGGAGGCCCAGCGAGCCGACGGATCGGTATTTCGCGGTACTATTTCTCTTTATGCCTTTCCTGCTGAGCTATTAGTTGATACGGGTAGTTCTTACTCTTTCATATCGCGGATATTCATGAGTAGGATTGGTAGATTGGCTACCGCTAGATTACAGCAGTTATCTGTATCCTTACCCACAGGAGAGATCTTGAGTATCACACAGGAGGTCAGAGCATGCTCATTAGATTTTGGTAGTATTACCCTCACGGTTAATTTGTTAGTTCTGGAGATGGTGGACTTCGATATTATTCTTGGTATGGATGTTCTTACCGCTTATCATGCCACAGTCGATTGCAAGACGAGGGTGATCACTTTTCGGCCTCCGGACCAACCCTCGTGGGATTTCACTGGCATCAGGGACGAGGGCTTATCCGTTATTTCTGCGCTTCAGGCACAGAGATTGCTATCTCACGATTGTCAGGGTTTCTTACTGTGATTTATTAGCACCGACGACAGCAGTAGCCCTCCTCTCTCGGACATTCCAGTGGTCCGAGAATATCAGGACGTATTTCCAGAGGAGCTACCAGGTTTGCCTCCCAGGAGGCAAGTGGAGTTCACTATTGAGCTGATACCGGGGACTTCGCCGGCATCGAAAGCTCCGTATCGTATGGCACCGAGAGAGTTGGACGAGTTGAAGGTCCAGCTCCAAGAGTTATTGGACAGGGGATTCATCAGACCTAGCGTCTCACCATGGGGTTCCCTAGATCTCTTCGTGAAGAAGAAAGACTGTTCTTTGAGGTTGTGCATCGACTACAGGCAATTGAATGCAGTGACCATCAACAACAAGTGCCCCTGCCACGGATTGAGGATTTGTTTGATCAGCTCAGGGGCACATCTGTGTATTCCAGGATTGATCTGCGATCCGGATATCATCAGTTGAGGGTTAGAGAGTCAGATGTCCAGAAGACAGCATTCCGCACCAGATATGGGCACTACGAGTTTTTGGTGATGCCATTTGGGCTTACCAATGCTCCAACGGTATTCATGGACTTGATGAACCGCGTATTTCTGGAGTATCTGGATCAGTTCGTCATAGTATTCATTGATGACATCTTAGTCTACTCTCATTCAGAGGAGGAGCATGCACAATATCTTCGCATCGTATTGGAGACTCTCAAACGAGAGCGTCTATATGCCAAGTTCGTGCCTTTTGGTTGTCATCAGTGGGTTTTCTGGGACACATGGTATCTAGCAGAGGCATCTCAGTAGATCCCCAGAAAATCGAGGTTGTTACCAGTTGGGAGCAGCCGAAGTCAGTTACTGAGGTCCGCAGTTTCTTGGGACTAGCAGGCTACTACCGACGATTTGTTGAGGGCTTCTCGAGCATAGCTATGCCACTGACGCGCCTTACCAGGAAAGGTGTGAAGTTTATTTGGACAAAGGCTTGCGAGACCAGCTTTCAGGAGCTGAAGCGGCGATTGGTGACAGCACCCGTCCTCGTTCTTGCATCAGGAGAGGACGGATTTGTGTTGTATACCGACGCATCTCATCAGGGGTTGGGCGCAGTTCTGATGCAGCACGAATGGGTAGTATCTTATGCTTCTCGACAGCTGAAGGAGCATGAGAAGAACTATCTGGTTCATGATTTAGAGTTGGCCGCCATCATCTTTGCCTTGCGGATTTGGAGGCACCACCTATACGGTATTACTTTTGAGATTTTCACTGATCATAAGAGTCTCAAATACCTATTCACGCAGAAGGAGCTCAATCTTTGACAGAGGAGGTGGATGGAGTTCTTGAAGGACTACGATTGTACCATTAGCTACCACCCTGGGAAAGCTAATGTTGTGGCGGACGCATTGAGCAAGAAGTCCAGAGGGACTTTGGCCTGCCTCCGGGCATCAGTTACCGAGATGGTTCAGGGTTTCTCAGAGTTAGGTCTAGAGGAGCAGGGGCAGACTGAGAGGGGTATTCTGGAGACCATTGTTGTTCAGTCTTCCATCCGGATGAGGATCAGAGAGGCTCAGGCGAGCGATCTGTTAGTGATATGAGAGAAGTGTCCTAAGGCAATCGCCTTATGATTGTAAAACATTTATATTAATAAATGATAATTCACTATTTGAGTATACATGCTTGTGTATTTGATTGGGATCTTAAACTCATCTACTGAATGTCCGCCATACAGTTCACAGCATAAGAGAATTTGTGATGGGATCACAACTAGTGATTATCTCTAAATGTGCAAATGTGAAGTGTTGGAAATATCCCTAGTCGATGAATTGATAAATACGGACATTATCAATTCTGTTGAGACTAGCATGGGTTATTCTCTATTCAGCTGATTCTCACTGGCTGGTGACATTGGGATGTCCGGAGATAAACATGGATGCTAGTTAAGGGAACTAGTTCATTGGAGTGACTAGATGTAAGACTTCATATGGGAATCTACATGTAGATATGTCAATGAAGATCTTACTGCGGCTTAAGTGCGATGTTCCTTTGACTTGCGGTGTTCAAGTCATCTTGGTCATGGAGACTTATACTTTGACATCTTAAGCAAGCATCTCCAAGGAGGTGTGGACCCAGGATGATCGGGTATAAGCCGAAGTGCCCGAAGATGTTTGAACAGCCTACAAAGGATTCACCACTCCTTGCGAGGAGATGTATACCCAGGCCTATCGTCGGATTGTTACTCAAAGCCTCTGGCCAGAGCATATCATCTTTAGAGTGAGAGTCTCTAAAATACATGAGAGTAATTAGAAATCCAAAGGACGAGTAAGACATTACTTGGGCTAGGCGTGACGTAGTCAGCCTAGTGGGGACTGACACCATTGACCGTGTCCTGAACCAAGTGGGTATAAGGTGGTGAAGGGAATGGGGCACGATTCATTAGAGCTGCTGAAGGGTTTCAGAATAATTTCTTCTGAGGTCAAACCGTTGATCTTTCGATTAATTGGGGATCATGATGTACTACTAGGTGCCACTCATGATCGTTCTATAATTAGTTAATTATAGACGGCCAACATAAATCGAAAGCCTATTTAGTCACACGCACTACGAGTAATCCGAGGGATTTAAAACGAGATGAAAATTGGATTTTTCGATCAAGAGAAATAAGTCGAATCTGAGTTAGTCAGAGGCGCATTAGAAGCTAAAAATGGCTAAGTCTTTTGAAGGCTTTTTTGGGCGAATTAAATGAGTTTAATTCACGACGGTCCGGGTTGGGTTTGGCCGACCAAAGAGGGTGTTAACCCCTCTTTGGTGGCCGGCCAAATAAAAGGAGAAAACCAATTTAATTGGTTTAATTAATAAAATAAATATAGCGCGATTTATTTTATAAATTATGGATAAATAAATTTCTATAAAGAAATTTATATAAATAAAATTTATAGAAATTTATTCTTTTATGGAAGAATAAAATAATCCATGAGTTGGTTCATTTTAATTTTATAAAATCAATTATGAATTGATTTATCCATAATAAGAAAGTTTATAAATTTCTTATAAAATTTATTCCATAATTTAAAGAGAAGAAGAATTAGTTTTTATTATAAATTAGTTTATAATAAAGACTTGGTTTAAACGGAATTAATTCATAAGAATTTATAGGATAAATTTCTTATGATAAATTATTAGTTTTATTATAAAGTTAGTTATAATAAAATTCATAAGAGAATTTATAGGATAAATCTCTTATGATAACTAATTTGTTTTATTATAAATTGTTTATAATAAGACTAGGCTTAAAAGGAATAAGCAATAAGAAAATGTATAAGATAAATTTCTTATAACTAATTCCGATAATTCGATTTAGAGGGAAACTTAGCAAAGGAGTTGCTACTATATAATGGAACCAAAGGCTAGCCCTTAATTCTAATTGAGTAATTAAGAGATTAATTATTCTCTCCCTCTCTTCTCTTCTCTCCTCCTTCTCTTCTTCTTTCCTTAGGGCCGCCGCACCCTAGCTCTCTAGGGCCGGCGCACCCTAGTTCCTCTAGGGCCGGCGCCCAATCACAACACCAAGGAGGTGTTGCCATGAGCCACTAGAAGAAGAAGAACCCGAACAAGAAGAAGAAGAAGCGGATAGCGACTCCTCTCCTCTCGGAATTCGATTCCGTTACTTCTTGTTGGTTAGTTTCCTACCTTTCCTCTCTTGTTCATCTAATTGTGCCTTCCGAGAATCTAGTAGTTCTCGTCGGCACAAAACTCGTGACTTTGCGAAGTCATCCCGAAGAGAACTCTGCGTGGACGCGAATAGTGGCGAAGCTTCCAAGGGACGCTACGGTTGGATCTCGTCCCTTTCTTCGAGTTACGCAAGGTATAAAAGTAAATTAGTTTACTTTTCCGTAAACTTTTATTTTATGATTATGTCGATACACTATAAGGTTGCATGCTAGATACGAAGTTAAAATAATTTAGGAAATTATTTTATGCAAATTCTTCCGCTGCACGTAAAAATTTAAAATTTTACGAACTCGTATCCTCGTCGACATGCACCCGGTCCCAACACGATCAGCATCTGCAGTTCCTCGGCAGTCGAGCAGCCACAGAGCAGCAGTCTGATTTTACACGAGATGATGCGGATGTCTTGTATTTTCGCGGGAGACTTTGCGTACCCGAGTCACATCCGGTCCGAGAGGAGTTACTTCAGGAGGCACATCGCTCCCGATTTGCTATCCATCCGGGTGCCACCCGTATGTATCGGGATCTGAGACGTTGCTACTGGTGGAACGACATGAAGAAAGACATCGCGGATTTTGTAGCTAGATTTCTAGTTTGCCAGCAGGTTAAGGCTGAGCACCTGAGACCTGCTGGACTACTTCAGAGGATTCCCATTCCTGAGTGGATGTGGGAACACATTACTATGGATTTCGTGATGGGATTGCCTAGGACCAGACGAGGCCTTGACGCGATTTGGGTGATCGTTGATCGATTGACCAAATCCGCGCACTTTCTAGCTATTCAGAGGACCGATTCTTTAGACAGACTAGCAGAGCTGTATTGTAGAGAGATCATCAGATTGCACAGCATACAATTGAGTATTATATCCGATCGAGATCCGCGTTTCACCTCATGCTTCTGGCAGAGTCTGCAGAAGGCCATGGGTACCGAGCTCAGATTTAGTACAGCCTTCCATCCGCAGACCGATGGTCAGTCAGAGCGTACCATCCAGACCTTGGAGGACTTACTGCGAGCATGTGTTATGGATTTCGGAGGCAGTTGGGAGGATCATCTGCATCTTGTCGAGTTCGCCTACAACAACAGTAATCATGCGACTATCCAGATGGCACCGTATGAGGCGTTGTATGGTAGGCCTTGTCGGACACCCACCCTCTGGGAGGAGGTTGGGGAATCCCAGCTGTTAGGACCTCAGAGAGCACAGCACGAGGCAGAGTTAGTCCGGACTATCAGACGCAGGATATCTGAGGCGCTGGATCGTCAGAAGAGCTATGCCGACCGGAGACGGAGACCTCTGGAGTTCTCCGTAGGTGATCATGTGTTTCTACAAGTTTCACCCACGAAGGGGGTGAAACGATTCGCGATTCGGTCTTCGAGGGAAGCTTGCTCCGTGTTAGATCGGTCCGTTCCAGATTCTGGAGACGGTTGGAGCAGTTGCTTATCGGTTGGCTCTTCCACCATCCATCACCGGTGTACATGAAGTATTTCACGTATCCATGCTGAGGAGATACGTACCCGACCCTTCACACGTGCTGTCGGATATCTCAGTTCCACTTCAGCCTGACGCGACTTACGAGGAGATTCCCGTACGGATTTTGGGTCACCGAGAGCGACAGCTGCGGAACAACACAATCCGGCTGGTCAGAGTCGGATGGCAGCATCACTCAGATAAGGAGGCTACCTGGGAGCTTGAGGATGTCATACGAGCTCGTTACCCCCACCTGTTCACTTGAGGTATGTATGATAGTTACCGTTCAGTATTTATATCAGCATAATTCTTGATAGTGATACTATAGTGAATAGCGAAATTTTGGGGACCAAATTTTTATTAGTGGGGGAGGATGTTAAATCCGACGCGTTTGATTAGGTTCTGAAAAATTTTCGAAGAGTTACCAGATAGGTTCCAGGGTTTCGAAGACTTGGACATACAATAGGGATTTGATTGTATTTAAACAAAGGGTTACAAAGGGGCTAATGGGCTGGAAATTAAGACCCAGGGGTGGTTTTGTGATTAGACAGAAATTGGTGGGACCAAAGTGCAAAACTCCCACCCATAAGTTGCCTTTGCTCGCTGCCCTAGCCCGAACCCAACAGCCGACGCCCATTTCTTCTCTTCTCTTCCACTCATCGCACAAGCCTCTGCCCTAATCCGCCGCAGCTTCCTTTTCCTTCTTCACCTACCTTGCTCGATCGCTATAGAGGGTTGTCTTCGCCGTTTTTCCTGTTACCGCAACACGGCTCATCGTCCTGCTAGCCCGATCTGGCGAGGTGTAGAGGGACTGCTCTAGGGCGCAAGTTGTCCTAGGAGTTGGCCGATCATTTGTCTATTGGATGGTCTTTTCCTGGTAGGTAAGCACTCTCTCATAGATCTTATGAAGCAACCCTTGCGGTGTTGGTTTGTAGCGATCACGAAGCTATCACTGGTATTCAAATCACATTCGGTTTGTTTGGTCAGGATGGGAATCGGAGGTGGGTCTTGAAGATGAATTGAATCCCTTCATCAGGCGTGGATGGTTAGCTCAATCTTGGATCGAAAGCTTGCTGATTCTTCTTCTCCTCCTTAATCCTCGTGTGGCTGAGATTGGAATCTTGATTGACGATCGTGAGGTAAGGGATGAGTTGATTGGTTTAGCTCCTTAAACTGAATCTGTAATTAGTGAGGGATTAGGAATTAGAGGGTAATTTGGTTTGTGGTAGCAGCTCCTTCTGTGTGGATTATCTACTGAAACATGGGCATTTGTTTTTAGTTGGTGTGTGCCATTTTCCTGTGCGATCAGGAGCTTCTGCCGTGGCTGAACTATGGGAAAATGGTTTCCTATAGAGTTTCTTAAATGAGATTTTCATGAAAATGATATGTGGTTGAATTAAGGAATTTGTCTCTTAATTTAATAAGATTTGATTTAGAGAAATCAAAGTCTTGAATATATTATTTCCGAAATTAATTATGACAATTTACGAAATTGTTTCCCAAAACAATTCCTTTAATAAAGTATGAAATTATGATTAGGAAATCCGGTTCCTAATTTAATTCATGAGACTTGATAAATTAAGTCACATACATACTTTATTAAGGAAATCGTTAGTCATGACATAATTTTATATCATGAATGTGCTTAAAAGAATGAGACCCAAAACCCCTTACAAAATATTAAGGCCAACACCTTCCATTAATATGGTTAGAATCAGAGTTTTGTTTCTCGCTTGGGTTGATGGACACATCCATGCCCGACTTGAACCTCAACATGTTCAAACCATGGAATTAGTTTATGAATAATATAGTTCGAGTCAGAGGTCAATCATTAGTTTTGGTTGTTGGACACATCCAAGCCTGACTAAGCGGTTGAATGAGCTCCAACCATATTAAAACTATTTCTTGATTAATGGGTCAGCCTTAAGCTTGGAGCATCGATTTGTTGTGCCACAGCCAAGGTCGATGTAAAGAGAGGTGCAGTTGGGTGCTATGTATAATGATACATACTTGTTAATGAGTTAACAACCCAATGTTTTATGCAAACATTCAATTAGTTGATAGCATAATGTGATAGTTACATATATGTGATGTGTAATCGGTATAATTACCTACCTTCATAGCTAAGAAGAACTTGATGGCCACAGCCATGGTTGTTCTTATCTATGGTTGGATATCAACCTATTTGGAGATGTTCCTACGATCTCCCGAATTGATAATA
The DNA here is from genome assembly GCA_024364735.1 of Boesenbergia rotunda. Taxonomy (NCBI): domain Eukaryota; kingdom Viridiplantae; phylum Streptophyta; class Magnoliopsida; order Zingiberales; family Zingiberaceae; genus Boesenbergia; species Boesenbergia rotunda. The sequence continues at coordinate 43,276 of JAGFNQ010002004.1, read as the reverse complement.
AGGGTGACTCAATTCGTAAAATAAATAGGATTTAATTTATGTATGTTGATACATTCTTTAATAAATCTTCTCACATAATCTCAATTTGTATTTCTAGGTTAATCACACGATCATGTCTTCTCTGAATTTGCGTTCCATCTTGGACACCAACAAATTAACTGGGCCTAACTTCATGGACTGGCTTCGAAACCTGAGGATAGTCCTCAAGGTAGAGAAGATTGCTTATGTCCTTGAAAATCTACTTCCCTCAAATCCTCCAGCAGATGCAACTCCAGATCAATTGGTGGCCTATCAGAAACATGTGACCGATTCTGAACTTGCAAGTTGCATCATGCTAGCCTCTATGATACCTAAGCTGCAAAAGCAGCATGAGCATATGGATGCTTATACCATCATCTTTCATCTTAATGAGTTGTTTGAAGAGCAGGCGAGATCCGAAAGGTTCGAAGTCTCCAGACTCCTCTTCACAACTAAGATGCAAGAAGGCACTTCCGCCTCGCAGTTTGTGCTAAAGATGTTGGGGTACATTGAGCGACTGAACACACTCGATTTTGCAATGGATCATGAACTAAGTATTGACTTAATTCTGAGTTGTTTGCCCAAAAGTTATTCGGAATTTGTGATGAACTATCGGATGAACAAGCTGGAAACTACCATTCCTGAGTTAGTCAACCTGCTGAAGTCTGTAGAGCCTTCTGTAAAGCAGGAACAAAAGGCAGTTCTGTTAGTTGGTTCCTCGAAGAAAGGTTCTAAGACGAAGGCCAAAGAACAGAATAAGGGAAAGAAGAAAAAGGCTAAAAAGACTGAAAAGAAACCAAAAGGCACTTGCCATCATTGTGGCAAGGAGGGTCACTGGCGAAGAAATTGCAAGGTATATCTTGAGTCCTTGAAGAAGAAGGCATCCGATGCCCCGTCCTCTTCAGGTATCTTCATTATTGAATGTCACTCTATTTCCTCAAATACCTGGGTACTTGATACTGGGTGTAGCCCACATATATGTAATGACATACAGGGGCTAAGGAATAGAAGAAGACTCGTCAAGGGAGAAGCAGATCTGCGAGTTGGAAATGGAGCAAGGATTGCTGCTGTTGCCATCGGAACATATTTGCTAAAGCTCCCGACTGGACGTATCTTAGAACTGGATAATTGTTATTTCGTTCCTTCGTTAATAAAGAACATTGTATCTATTTCATGTTTGAATGAAAAAGGTTATCATTTGACTTTTAGTAACAATTGTTGTTACATAACTTTAAATGGCGTTCTTTATGGGAATGGAACTTTGTGCAATGGCATCTACACGTTAGATTTATCCAGTGACGTTTTCAATATCGAAGTTAGCAACAAACGTGCTCGAATAGATAATTGAATAGACTCCAACACTTGGCATTGTCGTCTTGGCCATGTACGTAAGAAACGCATGACCGAATTACACCGATGTGGAATTTTGGAATCATTTGAACCCGATTCATTTGATACATGCGAATCGTGCTTAAAAGGCAAGATGACCAAATTACCCTTTACCGGAAAAGGTAATCTAGTGGGAGAATTGCTTGGTCTAATACATATTGATGTATGTGGACCAATGTCAACTCTTGCATAAGGAGGCTATAGCTACTTCATCACCTTTATCGATGATCACTCACGATTCGGGTACGTGTTCTTGATGAAACACAAATCTGAAGCCTTTGAGAAATTCAAAGAGTTCAGAAATGAAGTAGAGAAACAGCTTGGCAAAACTATTAAAATACTTCGATCCGATCGGGGTGGTGAATACTTAAGTCAAGAGTTTCAAGATTATCTAAGAGACAATGGGATATTATCCCAATGGACTCCGCCATATACACCACAGCATAATGGTGTATCTGAGAGGCGAAACCGAACCTTGATGGACATGGTTAGGTCGATGATGAATCATGCAACTCTTCCAAAATCCTTTTGGGGTTATGCACTTAAGACAGCTGTTTATTTATTAAACAGAGTCCCGACCAAGGTAGTCTCTACTACTCCATATGAGATTTAGAATAGTAAGAAACCTCACTTAACTCACCTTAAGATATGGGGTTGTCCTGCTTATGTGAAGCGGGTTGTATCAGACAAATTGGATGCTAAGTCTGATAAATGTCTATTTATTGGATACCCTAAGGAAACGAAGGGTTACCAATTCTATCATCCCTTGGAACAAAAGGTGTTTGTTTCAAGGCATGCTGTATTTCTAGAAAAAGAATTTCTTTTACAAGAAAACAGTGGGAGTGGCATTGAACTTGATGAAGTTCAAGAAACTCCAATAGACATTACAGAGACACCGAGTCTAGGCCCACAACCGATAATTCATAATGATGAGCTATCAGTTGAACCTAAAACTACACCACCTCTTCGTAAGTCTGATAGGACACGCAACATTCCAGAGAGATACGGATTTCTCGTAAGTGAATCGAACGACGTGTTGCTCATTGGCGATGACGAACCTATCAGTTATGAAGATGTTCTGAAAAATTCAGAAAGGGACAAATGGCTTGAAGCCATGAAGTCGGAAATGGATTCCATGTACGAAAATCAAGTATGGGACTTGGTTAACCCACCTGAAGGGATTAAACCCATAGGGTGCAAGTGGGTTTTCAAGAAGAAAACCGACATGGAAGGTAATGTTGTTACCTTTAAAGCTAGATTAGTGGCAAAAGGATATCGTCAAAAACAAGGAATTGTTTATGACGAAACCTATTCGCCAGTAGCTATGCTTAAATCCATTCGGATGCTCCTAGCCATTGCAGCTCATTATGATTATGAGATATGGCAAATGGATGTGAAAACAGCTTTCCTTAACGGAAACCTGCTTGAGGACGTATACATGATACAGCCTGAAGGTTTCACATCGGTTGATAAAACCAAGGTATGCAAGCTTCGACGATCCATATATGGACTGAAGCAAGCATCTAGGAGCTGGAACATCCGTTTTGATGAGACAATCAAAAAGTTTGATTTCTCACAAAATCCTGACGAACCCTGTGTGTACAAGAAGGTTAGTGGGAGTGCAGTCGAATTCCTAGTATTATATGTCGACGACATCTTACTTATAGGAAACGATATTTCAGTCTTACAGACAGTTAAAATTTGGTTATCAAAAACTTTCTCCATGAAAGACCTGGGAGAAGCAACCTATATCCTTGGGATTAGAATCTATAGAGATAGATCAAAACGGTTGCTTGGTCTTTCACAGTCTACATATATAGACCGAGTGCTGAAAAGGTTTAGCATGTCGGAATCCAAGAAAGGTTACCTTCCCATTAGGCATGGGATCAACCTTTCAAAGTCTATGTGTCCGCGCACAGAAGACGAGAGGATTTGCATGAATAAGATTCCCTATGCATCCGCGATAGGATCTATCATGTATGCTATGTTATGAACTAGGCATGATGTATCGTATGCTTTGAGCGTCACAAGCAGATACCAGTCGGATCCAGGAATGGATCACTGGGCAGCTGTCAAGACAATCCTTAAGTACTTAAGAAGAACTAAGGATGTGTTCCTAATATATGGAGAAGGAGATATGGTAATACGTGGGTATGTTAGTGATATGAGAGAAGTGTCCTAAGGCAATCGCCTTATGATTGTAAAACATTTATATTAATAAATGATAATTCACTATTTGAGTATACATGCATGTGTATTTGATTGGGATCTTAAACTCATCTACTGAATGTCCGCAATACAACTCACAGCATAAGAGAATTTGTGATGAGATCACAACTAGTGATTATCTCTAAATGCGCAAATGTGAAGTATTGAAAATATCTCTAGTCGATGAATTGATAAAAACGGACACTATCAATTCTGTTGAGACTAGCATGGGTTATTCTCTAATCAGCTGATTCTCACTGGCTGGTGACATTGGGATGTCCGGAGATAAACATGGATGCTAGATAAGGGAACTAGTTCATTGGAGTGACTAGCTGTAAGACTTCATATGGGAATCTACATGTAGATATGTCAATGAAGATCTTACTGCGGCTTAAGTGCGATGTTCCTTTGACTTGCGGTGTTCAAGTCATCTTGGTCATAGAGACTTATACTTTGACATCTTAAGCAAGCATCTCCAAGGAGGTGTGGACCCAGGATGATTGGGTATAAGCCGAAGTGCCCGAAGATGTTTGAACAGCCTACAAAGGATTCACCACTCCTTGCGAGGAGATGTATACCCAGGCCTATCGTTGGATTGTTACTCAAAGCCTCCCGCCAGAGCATATCATGTTTAGAGTGAGAGTCTCTAAAATACATGAGAGTAATTAGAAATCCAAAGGACGAGTAAGACATTACTTGGGCTAGGCGTGACGTAGTCAGCCTAGTGGGGACTGACACCATTGACCGTGTCCTGAACCAAGTGGGTATATGGTGGTGAAGGGAATGGGGCATGATTCATTAGAGCTGCTGAAGGGTTTCAGAATAATTTCTTCTGAGGTCAAACCGTTGATCTTTCGATTAATTGGGGATCATGATGTACTACTAGGTGCCACTCATGATCGTTCTATAATTAGTTAATTATAGACGGCCAACATAAATCGAAAGCCTATTTAGTCACACACACTACGAGTAATCCAAGGGATTTAAAACGAGTTGAAAATTGGATTTTCCGATCAAGAGAAATAAGTCGAATCTGAGTTAGTCAGAGGCGCAATGCAAGCTAAAAATGGCTAAGCCTTTTGAAGGCTTTTTGGGCGAATTAAATGAGTTTAATTCGCGGCGGTCTGGGTTGGTTTGGCCGGCCAAAGAGGGTGCCAAACCCCCCTTTGGTGGCCGACCAATAAAGAGGAGAAAAACTAATTAATTTTGGTTTAATTAATTAAATAAATATAGCGCGATTTATTTTATAAATTATGGATAAATAAATTTGTATAAAGAAATTTATGTAAATAAAATTTATAGAAATTTATTCTTTTATGGAAGATTAAAATAATCGATGAGTTGGTTCATTTTAATTTTATAAAATCAATTATGAATTGATTTATCCATGATAAGAAAGTTTATAAATTTCTTATAAAATTTATTTCATAATTTAAAGAGAAGAAGAATTAGTTTTTATTATAAATTAGTTTATAATAAAGACTTGCTTTAAACGGAATTAATTTATAAGAATTTATAGGATAAATTTCTTATGATAAATAATTAGTTTTATTATAAAGTTAGTTATAATAAAATTCATAAGAGAATTTATAGGATAAATCTCTTATGATAACTAATTTGTTTTATTATAAATTGTTTATAATAAGACTAGGCTTAAAAGGAATAAGCAATAAGAAAATTTATAAGATAAATTTCTTATAACTAATTCCGTTAATTCGGTTTAGAGGGAGACTTAGCAAAGGAGTTGCTACTATATAAAGGAACCAAAGGCTAGCCCTTAATTCCAATTGAGTAATTAAGAGATTAATTATTCTCTCCCTCTCTCTCTTCTCTTCTCTCCTCCTTCTCTTCTTCTTTCCTTAGGGCCGGCGCACCCTAGCTCTCTAGGACCGGCGCACCCTAGTTCCTCTAGGGCCGGCGCCCAATCACAACACCAAGGAGGTGTTGCCGTGAGCCACTAGAAGAAGAAGAACCCGAACAAGAAGAAGAAGAAGCGGATAGCGACTCCTCTCCTCTCGGTATTCGATTCCGTTACTTCTTGTTGGTTAGTTTCTAACTCTTCTCTTGATCTTTCAAGTTGTGCCTATAGAGAATCTAGTAGTTCTCGTCGGCACAAATCTCGTGACTTTGCGAAGTCATCCCGAAGAGAACTCGGCGTGGACGCGAATAGAGGCGAAGCTTCCAAGGGACGCTACGGTTGGATCTCGTCGCTTACTTCGAGTTACGCGAGGTACTTGGTAAATTAGTTTACTTTTCGCAAACTTTTATTTTATGATTATGTCGATACACTATAAGGTTGCATGCTAGATACGAAGTTAAAATAATTTAGGAAATTATTTTATGCAAACTCTTCCGCTGCACGTAAAAATTTTAAATTTTACGAACTCGTATCCTTGTCGGCATGCACCCGGTCCCAACAGGGTATACAGATGCCAGTTTCCAGACAGATAAGGATGACTCCAAATCACAGTCTGGATACGTATTTACTTTGAATGGAGGTGCAGTAAGTTGGAAATGTTCTAAACAAGACACCGTAGCGGATTCTACCACGGAAGCGGAATATATCGCAGCTTCGGAAGCAGCAAAGGAAGCAGTTTGGATCAAGAAGTTTGTCTCAGAACTTGGTGTGGTTCCAACCATTGATGAAGCAGTGCCAGTTTACTGCGACAACAATGGAGCTATTGCACAAGCGAAGGAACCAACGTCTCATCAGCGATCCAAACACGTGCTTCGCCGCTATCATCTGATCAGAGAGATTATAAGTAGGAATGACTTACAAATTGAGAGAGTTCCCACTGAAAGGAATATAGCGGATCCTTTAACTAAGGCCTTGCCTCAAAGCAAGTTTGAGGGTCATGTTAGAGCCTGTGGTATTGGATACCATAGCGATTGGCATTAGGCCAAGTGGGAGTTTGTTAGTGATATGAGAGAAGTGTCCTAAGGCAATCGCCTTATGATTGTAAAACATTTATATTAATAAATGATAATTCACTATTTGAGTATACATACTTGTGTATTTGATTGGGATCTTAAACTCATCTACTGAATGTCCGCCATACAGTTCACAGCATAAGAGAATTTGTGATGGGATCACAACTAGTGATTATCTCTAAATGTGCAAATGTGAAGTGTTGGAAATATCACTAGTCGATGAATTGATAAATACGGACATTATCAATTCTGTTGAGACTAGCATGGGTTATTCTCTATTCAGCTGATTCTCACTGGCTGGTGACATTGGGATGTCCGGAGATAAACATGGATGCTAGTTAAGGGAACTAGTTCATTGGAGTGACTAGCTGTAAGACTTCATATGGGAATCTACATGTAGATATGTCAATGAAGATCTTACTGCGGCTTAAGTGCGATGTTCCTTTGACTTGCGGTGTTCAAGTCATCTTGGTCATGGAGACTTATACTTTGACATCTTAAGCAACCATCTCCAAGGAGGTGTGGACCCAGGATGATCGGGTATAAGCCGAAGTGCCCGAAGATGTTTGAACAGCCTACAAAGGATTCACCACTCCTTGCGAGGAGATGTATACCCAGGCCTATCGTCGGATTGTTACTCAAAGCCTCTGGCCAGAGCATATCATCTTTAGAGTGAGAGTCTCTAAAATACATGAGAGTAATTAGAAATCCAAAGGACGAGTAAGACATTACTTGGGCTAGGCGTGACGTAGTCAGCCTAGTGGGGACTGACACCATTGACCGTGTCCTGAACCAAGTGGGTATAAGGTGGTGAAGGGAATGGGGCACGATTCATTAGAGCTGCTGAAGGGTTTCAGAATAATTTCTTCTGAGGTCAAACCGTTGATCTTTCGATTAATTAGGGATCATGATGTACTACTAGGTGCCACTCATGATCATTCTATAATTAGTTAATTATAGACGGCCAACATAAATCGAAAGCCTATTTCGTCACACGCACTACGAGTAATCCGAGGGATTTAAAACGAGTTGAAAATTGGATTTTCCGATCAAGAGAAATAAGTCGAATCTGAGTTAGTCAGAGGCGCATTAGAAGCTAAAAATGGCTAAGTCTTTTGAAGGCTTTTTTGGGCGAATTAAATGAGTTTAATTCGCGACGGTCCGGGTTGGGTTTGGCCGACCAAAGAGGGTGTTAACCCGTCTTTGGTGGCCGGCCAAATAAAAGGAGAAAACCAATTTAATTGGTTTAATTAATAAAATAAATATAGCGCGATTTATTTTATAAATTATGGATAAATAAATTTGTATAAAGAAATTTATATAAATAAAATTTATAGAAATTTATTCTTTTATGGAAGATTAAAATAATCGATGAGTTGGTTCATTTTAATTTTATAAAATCAATTATGAATTGATTTATCCATAATAAGAAAGTTTATAAATTTCTTATAAAATTTATTCCATAATTTAAAGAGAAGAAGAATTAGTTTTTATGATAAATTAGTTTATAATGAAGACTTGGTTTAAACGGAATTAATTCATAAGAATTTATAGGATAAATTTCTTATAATAAATAATTAGTTTTATTATAAAGTTAGTTATAATAAAATTCATAAGAGAATTTATAGGATAAATCTCTTATGATAACTAATTTGTTTTATTATAAATTGTTTATAATAAGACTAGGCTTAAAAGGAATAAGCAATAAGAAAATTTATAAGATAAATTTTTTATAACTAATTCCGTTAATTCGGTTTAGAGGGAGACTTAGCAAAGGAGTTGCTACTATATAAAGGAACCAAAGGCTAGCCCTTAATTCTAATTGAGTAATTAAGAGATTAATTATTCTCTCCCTCTCTTCTCTTCTCTCCTCCTTCTCTTCTTCTTTCCTTAGGGCCGGCGCACCCTAGCTCTCTAGGGCCGGCGCACCCTAGTTCCTCTAGGGCCGGCGCCCAATCACAACACCAAGGAGGTGTTGCCGTGAGCCACTAGAAGAAGAAGAACCCGAACAAGAAGAAGAAGAAGCGGATAGCGACTCCTCTCCTCTCGGAATTCGATTCCATTACTTCTTGTTGGTTAGTTTCCTACCTTTCCTCTCTTGTTCATCTAGTTGTGCCTTCCGAGAATCTTGTAGTTCTCGTTGGCACAAAACTCGTGACTTTGCGAAGTCATCCCGAAGAGAACTCGGCGTGGACGCGAATAGAGGCGAAGCTTCCAAGGGACGCTACGGTTGGATCTCGTTCCTTTCTTCGAGTTACGCAAGGTATAAAAGTAAATTAGTTTACTTTTCCGCAAACTTTTATTTTATGATTATGTCGATACACTATAAGGTTGCATGCTAGATACGAAGTTAAAATAATTTAGGAAATTATTTTATGCAAATTCTTCCGCTCCACGTAAAAATTTAAAATTTTACGAACTCGTATCCTCGTCGACATGCACCCGGTCCCAACACGATCAGCATCTGCAGTTCCTCGGCAGTCGAGCAGCCACAGAGCAGCAGTCTGATTTTACACGAGATGATGCGGATGTCTTGTATTTTCGCGGGAGACTTTGCGTACCCGAGTCACATCCGGTCCGAGAGGAGTTACTTCAGGAGGCACATCGCTCCCGATTTGCTATCCATCCGGGTGCCACCCGTATGTATCGGGATCTGAGACATTCCTACTGGTGGAACGGCATGAAGAAAGACATCGCGGATTTTGTAGATAGATGTCTAGTTTGCCAGCAGGTTAAGGCTGAGCACCTGAGACCTGCTGGACTACTTCAGAGGATTCCCATTCCTGAGTGGATGTGGGAACACATTACTATGGATTTCGTGATGGGATTGCCTAGGACCAGACGAGGCCTTGACGCGATTTGGGTGATCGTTGATCGATTGACCAAATCCGCGCACTTTCTAGCTATTCAGAGGACCGATTATTTAGACAGACTAGCAGAGCTGTATTGTAGAGAGATCATCAGATTGCACGGCATACCATTGAGTATTATATCCGATCGAGATCCGCGTTTCACCTCATGCTTCTGGCAGAGTCTGCAGAAGGCCATGGGTACCGAGCTCAGATTTAGTACAGCCTTCCATCCGCAGATCGATGGTCAGTCAGAGCGTACCATCTAGACCTTGGAGGACTTACTGCGAGCATGTGTTATGGATTTCGGAGGCAGTTGGGAGGATCATCTGCATCTTGTCGAGTTCGCCTACAACAACAGTTATCATGCGGCTATCCAGATGGCACCGTATGAGGCGTTGTATGCTAGGCCTTGTCGGACACCCACCCTCTGGGAGGAGGTTGGGGAATCCCAGCTGTTAGGACCTCAGAGAGCACAACACGAGGCAGAGTTAGTCCGGACTATCAGACGCAGGATATCTGAGGCGCAGGATCGTCAGAAGAGCTATGCCGACCAGAGACGGAGACCTCTGGAGTTCTCCGTAGGTGATCATGTGTTTCTACAAGTTTCACCCACGAAGGGGGTGAAACGATTCGCGATTCGGTCTTCGAGGGAAGCTTGCTCCGTGTTATATCGGTCCGTTCCAGATTCTGGAGACGGTTGGAGCAGTTGCTTATCGGTTGGCTCTTCCACCATCCATCACCGGTGTACACGAAGTATTTCACCTATCCATGCTGAGGAGATACGTACCCGACCCTTCACACGTGCTGTCGGATATCTCAGTTCCACTTCAGCCTGACGCGACTTACGAGGAGATTCCCGTACGGATTTTGGGTCACCGAGAGCGACAGCTGCGGAACAAGACAATCCGGCTGGTCAGAGTCGGATGGTAGCATCACTCAGATAAGGAGGCTACCTGGGAGCTTGAGGATGTCATACGAGCTCGTTACCCCCACCTGTTCACTTGAGGTATGTATGATAGTTACCGTTCAGTATTTATATCAGCATAATTCTTGATAGTGATACTATAGTGAATAGCGAAATTTTGGGGACCAAATTTTTATTAGTGGGGGAGGATGTTAAATCCGACGCGTTTGATTAGGTTCTGAAAAATTTTCGAAGAGTTACCAGATAGGTTCCAGGGTTCCGAAGACTTGGACATACAATAGGGATTTGATTGTATTTAAACAAAGGGTTACAAAGGGGCTAATGGGCTGGAAATTAAGACCCAGGGGTGGTTTTGTGATTAGACGGAAATTGGTGGGACCAAAGTGCAAAACTCCCACCCATAAGTTGCCTTCGCTCACTGCCCTAGCCCGAACCCAACAGCCGACGCCCATTTCTTCTCTTCTCTTCCACTCATCGCACAAGCCTCTGCCCTAATCGGCCGCAGCTTCCTTTTCCTTCTTCACCTACCTTGCTCGATCGCTATAGAGGGTTGTCTTCGCCGTTTTTCCTGTTACCGCAACACGGCTCATCATCCTGCTAGCCCGATCTGGCGAGGTGTAGAGGGACTGCTCTAGGGCGCAAGTTGTCCTAGGAGTTGGCCGATCATTTGTCTATTGGATGGTCTTTTCCTGGTAGGTAAGCACTCTCTCATAGATCTTATGAAGCAACCCTTGCGGTGTTGGTTTGTAGCGATCACGAAGCTATCACTGGTATTCAAATCACATTCGGTTTGTTTGGTCAGGATGGGAATCGGAGGTGGGTCTTGAAGATGAATTGAATCCCTTCATCAGACGTGGATGGTTAGCTCAATCTTGGATCGGAAGCTTGCTGATTCTTCTTCTCCTCCTTAATCCTCGCGTGGCTGAGATTGGAATCTTGATTGACGATCGTGAGGTAAGGGATGAGTTGATTGGTTTAGCCCTTAAACTGAATCTGTAATTAGTGAGGGATTAGGAATTAGAGGGTATTTGGTTTGTGGTAGCAGCTCCTTCTGTGTGGATTATCTACTGAAACATGGGCATTTGTTTTTAGTTGGTGTGTGCCATTTTCCTGTGCGATCAGGAGCTTCTGCCGTGGAGTTTGCTTGGCTCAGGTAAGGGTTCGATTGAGTTTGGTCTCAATCTTATTTTGAATTGGAAGATAGATGTAGCTCAATTTGTGTATGGTTTTGGATGTAGTGAAGGGAGTAGTTCTACTTGGTTTGTATTTGGGATTAACCGAAACCTAAATCTTAATTACGTGGGCTGATTAATAATAGATCAGTTAATTTGATATGATTAACTGAAAAGGGAAACGATTAGGTTAACCTCGGTTTGGCTTAGGCATTTATTTGCTAGTTGTTATTTTTGTAATAGCTAATTAAATCTATCCCTGATTCAGGGACTTGATTTGGATTATTGTGGCGGATTACTGACGGGTGGTTCTTCCGGCTTTATACGGACTTATACACTCTTGGAGGCGAGTACCCTTTGACTTATCTCTTTTGATATGGTCATGTTGTTATGCATAGACTGTTATAGATAGCAGTAAGATTATACGCTATCCTGGTTTATTATGCTGTTCTGGATGCTTGTTGTTTATCCCTGAGTTATTATGCTGTTAGTTCCATACAGTCTCAGGTATTGTCATCTCTATATGTATGCTTAGAGATCGTGATGTCTCCCCTACATTTGACCTTGATGGATCTGTAGTTTCCGGCCAGTATACCTTGTAGGTTACCTGTATTTCCTGTGATAGGATTCAGACTGACACCTAGTATACTGAGGACTTGGTGAGGGAGGTATGTGTATCTATCAAACATCATCCTTGCATTGTTGCATGCCGGCGATCAGCAACTCCCTTGTGGTTGAGCATATCGTCTTCCGGTACATGATATGCGCACACGGCCACTCATGGGTTAGTGGATACCGTAGGATGTGCGCATTTGCCCTGTATTGCTCCGTTCAGCCACTATTTGGAGGGTGAGCCCGGGCGTGGTAGCAGTCAGGGATCCCTTCTCGTACTGAGCCACGAGGAGATGAGAGCTTGACTCCCCCATTGCTTGGGGTAGGAGCGGAGTGTCCACCAGCATCCTGTCCACCCGGTCACCTAGTAGCAGTGATAGAAGGGTGCGTACAGTTGTCATAGCCCTACCCTTTCAGACGTCCCTATGACAGGTGTACGTTGATCTGACTGGTGTCAGGGGTGACACATGTTATTGCACCATGTGCATATTTTACATCGTGCATTGTTTGCTGCACTTGATTTCTGCACTTGTTTGACATTGCATATTCTGGAGACTTATTATCTGAGATTATACGTCTATTGGTATTCCATTGGTATTTATTACCCTTTTTACAGGTTAGATGGATTCAGGTGTGTATCTACCTCAGTATGTTCAGTACTAGTCTTTCCTTACTGTTGATATGAGACTGTATTAGCTGAACTCTTATTGTTAGTATAACTTTCTATGCATATCTGTTGGGTATTCGATGAGTTATGGACTCACCCCGTTGCCATTTATTTTTATTTCAGGGTGATGCCTGCCGGGAGAGCCCTAGCCGCCAGTCCCCAGCTCGAGAGGAGCTTTGCTTTGTTTTTAGTTTGTGTTGATTTACGGTTGTGGACCCTATGTTATATACTTTGCTTCCGTTGCTATGCTTCGAACATGTATTCATGTTTTATTCGATGGAATTGTACTTTTGAGTCCTATGTTGGACTTCGTGGGGTTTTGGCTTTGTTCCTGCCCCTTGGCAGCTCAGGTGAGTTCGTTCATTGGTTCTATGACGGTTATAGATATATATCTGTTGTTTCTGCATGTATTTGAGGCCTGAGGGCATTTAACTACGTGGTTGTGTTATTTGTATCTGTGTGTTTGTGTAAATTATCCGCCGGACAGGGGAGGTGCTGTCCGATTTTCTATTGGATCAGCGGCTTCAGAGTCTCGGGGCGTGACAGTAAAAACTAACAAATATTCTTGCCTTGTTTGTTGTGGAACTAACCTTGGATGCAGGGACCAAAACAAACATGTTTCTGCAGCTCAGGACGCCCCAAAGGAGAAGGGCGGCAGCTGGGATAGGCTCCCGGGAGGTCCCGAGCGCCCAAGGTCAAAGCCAAACGAGCAGTTAAGCAAGAATCGCTTCGAAAGCTTACTGGGCCAGGCGCCCTGATGGTCCCGGGCGCCCTGGATGTCTCGGGCGCCCTGGGTCAAAGCCAAACTGTGATCGAAGCAAACTCAGCCACGAAGCCAGTGGACCAAGTCAACCGGGGCGCCCCCGTCATCTCCAGAGCCGATTCGAAGGGGATAAGCGCTGACCAAGCATCGGATAAAGGTTTTCACATCCGAAGGCACGTGTCAGGCGCCCCCAGGAGCAGTATAAAAGGGGCTCGACCCCTAAGGCTTCGACATCACTTTTTTCAACGCTTCCAAGCTCTTCATTCAAGCGCTCTGCTCCGGCAAACTCTGTTCGCGTCATTCTAGCACCGACGATGACCCTCTGCTCTGAAGAACGATCCACACCGGGCGTCGGTAGCGAAGAGTATACTTGTTTACTTACTACACTAATATTGTAACAATTTCTGTAAACTTTTGCGCTATTATAGAATTGCCCGCAGTAAACGGTCAAGGACCGTGGGCCTTGGAGTAGGAGCCGAACGCGACTCCGAACCAAGTAAAACTACTTGAGTTCTGTGTGTGTGTTTTGTTTAAATTCCGCTGTGTACTTTCTCTTTTTATTCCGAAACGTTTTTATGTTATTCACCCCCCCCCCCTCTATCGTGTTTACTCGATCCAACAAGTGGTATCAGAGCGAGGAAGCTCAAATTTGGTGCAACCACCAATTTGGGAGTTTTTCAGATTTTTCTTCAAAATTTTTAATTTCTTTTTCGATCAAATTTTTATCGTTAATTGAGGTTGGTGCAACACCACTCGATAATTCTTTTTATATCTTCTTCCCGCACTGCTAATCCAAGACCAAGTCTTGGGATAGTTTTTTTTGTTAATTTTATTTCAGGAATCTCTAAATGGCCATGCAAGAAGGGTTCAGTACAGCCAGACCACCACTCTTCAGTGGGGAGGACTTCTCCTACTGGAAGAGTCGGATGGAAGTCCACCTGAAAACTCAGGTGGACATGTGGATAATTATCCAATCTGGACTAGAAATCCCGAAAAATGCTGAAGGAGTGCCACAATCTTACACCGAATGGGATACCGCACTGAAAAGAAAGATCGAGGTCGATGCTAAAGCGACTCAAACACTCCAATGCGACCTAACCAAAGAAGAGCTGAACCGGGTAGGACCATTCAACAGTGCAAAGGAACTCTGGGGTAAGTTAATTGAGTTGCACGAAGGAACCTCCGACACCCGAATCAGCAAGAGGGACCTACTGCTAAACAAGCTGTACACAATTAAGATGAATGACAGCGAATCTACAGCTCATCTCCACGCCAGATCCAGCAGCTGATGAACGGTCTACATTCAATTGGTCACAAGGTAGAAAACCGTGACCTGATCAGGTATACCCTTAACGCTTTCCCAAGAAACACTTTATGGGCATCTATGGTAGATGCGTACAAAGTTTCAAGGGATCTCTCTAGAATCAAATTAGACGAGTTGTTTTCTGAACTTGAATTACATAAGCAAACTAACTGCACCCTGGCCAAGAAAGGCATTGCTTTTGTTGCAGGTAAAATTGGAAAGATGACCAAGAAGAAGCCTCAACCTACACCCGAGTCTGACTCAGACTCAGACTCAGAAGACAGCGAAGGGAATCGACCCAAGCTGGTTCGGCTAGCCCGAGACTACTACAAGGAACTGAAAAACCAGACCAACAGATGAAAAGCCAGGCGAAGAAAGGAAGAGCCAACTGAGCCTTCAAATGAAAAGACTTAACCAAATGTGACCTGCTACGAATGCAAAAAAGAAAGGTCACTACAAGACGGAATGCCCCAATCTGAAGGAGACGAAGAAGACAAGAAGGAAGAAGGCCCTTCAAGCAACGTGGGACGAGTCTTCCTCTGAAGAAGAAGAAGTGGCCCCACAGTCGAACCTACTCACCGTGACTGCTTCGGAAGAAATTGAGACCGAATCAGAATCGGAGCTGGACAACGGAAAGCTCACATTTTCAAAGGACGGCAAAATCACTGTAAGTGGGTTTTCTAGAGTTCAATTATCAGAATTAATTGTCTATCTATCTCGCGACTTGGCGAAAGCCAAAATCCGAGTCGAGTCCCTCCGACAGGAAGTAAAACTCCTGAAAGAGGGAGCTGACTCTAGATCCATAACTAAAAAGGTTCAAGAAGGAACCTCTACTCAAGTTGAAAAACTTGAGAAAGAGAACTCCTCCTTGAAAACTCAAGTCAAGGACCTTAGAGCAGCTTTGGAAGGATTCGCTTCGGGTTCCAAGGGTCTTGATATGATCCTTGGAAAATAGAAGTCCGTTCTAAATCGATCTGGGTTAGGTTATTGAACCAAGGCTAGACAAAGGTCTTACTATGCTGTACTGAATCAGTCTAGACCCAAAGTTCAGGCATGGGTACCCAAACTATGCCTGAGCAACCAAGCTCGACCAAATCAGTGTTGGATCCCCAAGGACAAGATTCATATCTTGCCTAATCATTACCATGGCTTTAGTCCAGGGGGAGCCAACTTAAAAACAATTTTCATAGTCAAATAAATTTCTTTTCTTGTTTTAAAATTGCATGATTGCTTGTCTATTTATTTTCTACAATTTACCATGCTTAGACCTAGGACTGGTTAGACCAAGGACTAAACCAATTAACTAAAATTTGAATAACATAGTATTGGGTAGCGGTGAGATGATAGTACATTAGGAAAGACTTTACTAATATGGTCAAGTATATACTACATGGTCTCTTTAGACTGGTGGAACTAGCCGAAGCTACCGATCCAAGATCCAAACTAGTTAGACCAGAATTTATCAACAAGTAATTTTGAAGATGAAATTTCACTAAAAGGTTTTGTCAAGGAAAGGGTTGATGATCCAATAAGGCTACGGCCAAAGAAGGCCTTGTGTCTCGCCAAGACCTGGAAGCCAATTTTTGAAATTCAAATTCAATTTACTCTTTGTCAAATTCAAATCTAACACAAATTTTCAGTTAATCTTAGATTCAAATATTATTTTTCAAAATAAATTTAAATTGTGTTTAAAATTAATTTAACTTTTCAAAATTAATCAAGGTCTTTTCAAAATAAATCTTTCTACTAAAACCTGTCTCACAAAAACCCATAAGGTTAACGTGATTGATAACTCTAGATTGGGTGAGACAGACTAAGTTGTGAAAATCAATTTAGGCTATCCCTGATTCTAATTGGATCCAAATCAACAAACTCTTTATGTGTAGGAACATAAAGATTTGGACCAATGGATGTTGGATAGCGGGCGCTCCAGACACATGACTGGGGATAAATTGAAATTCACCAAACTCACGTTCAAGAACCTAGGCTCAGTAGCATTTGACAACAATGCTACACTTAAAGTGATTGGGTCAGGTAGCATTAAACTCAAATCTGACTTTGTTATTAAAAAGGTGCTTTTGGTTGAAGATTTTAAATTCAACTTGCTTAGCATAAGTCAATTATGTGATACTGGTTATGTAGTTACCTTTACCAACTCTAACTGCCTGATTAGAAACTTGCAAGACTCAGAAATCATGCTTAAGGGCACTAGGAAAAATAATGTTTACACTATAAACCTACCCTTAGTACTTAAATGCATGTTAACTCATTTAGAAGAATCAAACCTCTGGCATAGGAGATTAGGTCACACTAATCTGAGATTAATTTCAAAAATCACTCAACTTAGCATAATTAAAGGAATATCTAAAATCAAGAATCATGAAAACATAATATGTGAATCATGTAGCCAAGGTAAACAAACTAGGTCTAATCACAAACAAATTCAATCAGACCTAACTCAAACAACACTTGAGCTCCTGCACCTTGACCTATTTGATTCACATGGAGCCAAGTCACTAAGCGGAAACCGGTACTGCTTAGTAATTATTGATGATTACTCTAGGTTTACTTGGGTTAGGTTCCTAAAAACTAAAGATGAAAACCTAAACCTATTTATTAATTTTTGTAAGTTAATTGAAAATCAAAACGATACCAAAAGTAAAAAAACATAGGAGTGATCACGGGGGAGAGTTTGAAAATCAACGATTCGAGGAGTTTTGTATGATAAACGGATATATATATGAATTTTTGTGTCCAAGAACCCCCCAGTAAAATGGGATAGTAGAACGGAAAAATAGAACCCTACAGGAAGCCGCTAGGACTATGCTCAATGAATTTAACTTAGCTAACCAATATTGGGCTGAAGCAATTAGTACGGCTTGATATATCCAAAATAGGGTCCTAATTAACAAACGACATTATAAAACACCCTATGAATTATACTACCATAGACTTCCAAACCTACACTACCTAAGAGTCTTTGGATGCAAAGTCCATATCCTAAACAACAACGAGTAGGGCCTATAGGGTCTTCAATAAAAAAACCAACAAAATTGAAGAAACAACAAATCTAATATTTGATGAAGAAATTGTTGATGCAGTCTGACCCTGATTGTTGTTTTGGTGTTGACACCGATTTTAGTTTAGGTTGTTGAGATGATTATGATTAAGACCTGGTCGTGGACTAGGAATACCTAGTGGGACTAGGTTGGATAAAATCCTAACTTGGAGGGTTAGGTGTGGAAAAGTCCTAGCTTAGAGAGCTAGGTGGATAAAATCCTAACTTGGAGGGTTAGGTGTGGAAAAGTCCTAACTTGGAGGGTTAGGTGGATGAAATCTTAACTTGGAGGGTTAGGTGTGTTGGACCATGGATGGCTAGAGAGGGGGGGTGAATATAGTCAGACACCGAAATTTAGCATTTATCGAATATCTGCACTTCAAACGTTAGTAGCACAGCGGAAGCTAAAAGAAAAACAGAGTATGCAGAAATGAAAGCACTAAGCTAAGAGCAAACACAAGAATACTGATAAGTACTATTTTATTGATTAATTGAGTTTCTAAAATCCATGTTTGACCTATGTTTTTATTGCTTAATTGTGAAATTGCCCTAGGTTTTAGAACTTACCTTTATTTTGGACTTAATTGCAAATTTACATATATTTGGATTATTTGACCACTAATTTGTGATCTAATTTTTGTAGGCATGAAGGGTTCATGGACCTAGGGCATATTGGGTCAAACTTGAGTCGGAAGTGACACGGATCGAGTTATCAAGATTAGGATTAAATCTGGGTCGTCCGATTCAAAAGAGGCTAGATCTAAGCCATCCGGGACCATCTGAAGCAATCCGAGATAGGGTTAGGGTTGATCAAGCATTTTGATCAAGATCTGAAGGTTTCATCCCAATCAGAGTAAAATCAACCGTTGGATCAAGCTCGGAGGGTTCTAGATCGTCCATTCAAAGACTAAGTTGATCTGGACCATCCATTGCACATCTGGAGGATCCGAACTACCACGAGGCAGATCCTGACCCCTGATCAACATCCTGAAAGTTTGGCTCAAATCAGAGCAAGATCAGCCGTTGGATTCATCCAATTCAATCTGGACCGTCCAATGCCAATTACTTAAGGAAAATTTCTGCGCAGCTCACCCTCGTCGCGTCTTCGCCGTTCTTCGCGTTCTTCATTTTGTTCTTCATCGCTTCTTCAGATTTTCTTCCAAGAAGGCGTGACCACCTCCATTCCATTCCTAGATCAAGATCTGAGTCCTTGGTGATAGTTTCCTTGAAGAATTCAGCTCAATTTGCGCCGGAAAGGGATTGTTTGAGGGTTTCAGCAATTCTTCAGTCCGATCACTTGCTTCTCATCCACAACCCATTTCCGAGCGTCTGAGCCACTTGTAGGGGTTCTCAGGTGAGCTCAGACGCTTCTCAAATCATCATCGCAGCTCCATCAGTTGAGATAGAGTGTATCGGATTGTAAATTCCAGTTAAGCGCAGATTTGAGTAGAGTCGCCTTCAGAAATGATTTTCGAATGATTTGCTGAGCCTAGGGTGTTGGGAACGAGATGGCTATAGAGGGGGGGTGAATATAGACAATCGCTTGCCCCTTGTCAACTTATCACGATTTTTGCAACTCAAATATCAGTAGCACAGCGGAAAGAGTGGAAAACAGAGTATGCAGAAAAACTAAACGAGAGCGAAACAAACACAACTAGCAAGATCGCTAACAAGGAGGGTTTACAAGATTCGGGGATAACTTGCCCCTACTCCTTGGCGTGCCCTTGAGGTGGGCGATCCCTTGATCATCGGCAGATCAAGCCCCGGTCAACACCGGATATGAAGCAACCTCCTTCTCGGTGGAGAAACCTCTCCACAGCGTGTTTCACACAATGATATATAATGAGCACAATGAAACAACAACAAGAAGGATCTTACTCAAACTCTTAGCAAGGACAAAACACAGCAAGCTTCCCTGAGCTCCACCCAGTGGCGATCTCACGCAGACCCCTGTCTGCTTCGTGTCTTCCCACTGTCGGACTCCAAGCTTCTTGTTTTCTCCTTCAAGCGCTCAAGTATGATGATTGCTCCTCTATAGCTTGCTTAGAATGGTTGAAGAACTCAAGAACAGCAAGCTTGTAGCAGCAGAACGCAAGAACACAAAGAAGTTTTTCAAACTGAATTGCTTCCAAAAACAAAAACTCCACCGCCTCGTCTTCTCGCGCTTCCTTTTGTTTCTCCGCCAAGCGACAAGTGACCACATCTCTGTAGCTCCCAGCTACTCATCTGCCAACGCCAGCCTCTACTGAGCTATCTTTGGACTCACTGAGCTCCTCAGCCAAGCTCCAGTCTCAGCCCCAGTCTTCGGCTCGCCGTTGCAACCTGAGATGTGAAAAGAGACTAACCTGCTCCAAGGAAAGCATGCTTTGACTTCTCCTTGAATGTTTGAATCCTCCCCTGTCACCTGAAACTCAATCAGAGCATTAAAGCATAAGATCACACAGCATATCACATACATCAGCAAATCCGATACGATCAGACGCTCTGACCGCGTCTGATAGTGAAATTTGAATTAAAGTGATCGGTCACCGGACCGATCCAGGGTGTGTGGATCGATCACCAGATCGATCCACTGCTTTGCTGGGATTCCCAGCTCTCACAGCTATACACGCCTGATCGGTCACCAGACCGATCAGGGTGAATCCTTATCGGTCACCAGACCGATCAGATTGGATCCTGATCGGTCACCCAGATCGATCAGGCAAGATGAACAGTTACTTTTTAATCAAATCCAAGATCCCTGATCGGTCCCCGGACCGATCCAAGACTTTGATCAGCAAGGGAACTCACTCACCGTTTGCTCCCTGATCGGTCACCAGACCGATCAGGAGCAAGACAGCAAGGAAGCAGCCTGCTCCCTGATCGGTCACCGGTCTGATCAGGAGCCACACAGTAGATTCTCAATCTCACTGTGTGCTCCCTGATCGGTCACCAGTCCGATTAGACATAGCTGGATCGGTCACCAGACCGATCCACTAAGGAGCAGCGTGCCAATGTCCCTGATCGGTCACCAGACCGATCCAGTGACTCAACCCTAGCCCTCCAAGCTAGGAATTCATCCACCTTAGCCCTCCAAGCTAAGGATTTTTCCATCTAACTCTCCAAGTTGGGAATTTGCACCTAACCCTCCAAGTTAGGACTTTTCACCTAGCCCTCCAAGCTAGGACTTTTCACCTAGCCCTCCAAGCTAGGACTTTTCACCCAACTCTTCCGAGTTAGAACATCATCCAACCTAGCCCTCCAAGCTAAGAACCTGACCCTCCAAGCCAGGACTTTTTCACCTAATTCTCCAGGATGGGAATTTGCACCTAACCCTCCAGGTTAGGACTTTTCACCTAGCCCTCCAAGCTAGGACTTTTCACCCAACCTTTCCGAATTATGACTTTTCCAACACCTAACCTCCCAGGTTAGGATTTTCCACACCTAACCCTCCAGGTCAGGATTTTCCAACACCTAGCCCTCCAGGCTAGGATTTTCCACATCATNCCTACTGAAAAAAGTATATCAGGTCTGCTGGCTGTAAGGTATAGTAGACTTCCTATCATACTTCTATAAAGTTTTAGTCTACTGGTTTGCCATCAGGGTCATTATCTATTTTCACATTTGTGGCCATTGGGGTACTTATACTTTTAGAGTTATCCATTTTAAATTTCTTAATTAGTTCTTTAGCATATTTAGATTGATGTACATAATTTCCATCCTTAGTTTGTTTGATTTGTAACCCTAGGAAAAAGTTAAGTTCCCCAACTAAACTCATTTCGAACTCATTTTCCATTATTGTTACAAATTCTTTTAGAAATTTAGAGTTAGTTGATCCAAATATTATATCATCTACGTAAATTTGGGCAATAAATATATCCTTTTCTAAAATTTTAACAAACAAGGTTGGGTCAATTTGACCTTGTTTGAATTCTTTAGAGATAGGTAATTGGATAATCTTTCATACCAGGCCCTGGGTGCTTGTTTTAGTCCATAAAGGGCTTTACTAAGTTTGTAGACATGATCGGGTTTTTCTATATCCTCAAACCCTGGGGGTTGTCCTACATAAACTTCTTCCTTAATAAGCCCATTTAAGAAGGCTGACTTTACATCCATTTGGTATAATTTAAATCCTTTATGGGATGCAAAGGCTAGTAACATCCTAATAGACTCAAGTCTAGCTACAGGGGCATAGGTTTCATCATAATCCAACCCTTCTACTTGACTGAATCCCTTAGCTACTAAGCGGGCTTTATTTCGGACTATTTCACCTTGATCGTTTAACTTATTCCTAAATACCCACTTAGTGTCAATTACGGATTTGCCCTTAGGTTTAGGTACTAACTCCCAGACTTGGTTTCTCTCAAATTGGGCTAACTCTTCTTGCATGGCTAAGATCCAGTCAGGATCAGGTAGGGCTTCCTCAATAGTCTTAGGTTCAATCTTTGAAATCATGGCTATTTGACTAAGATTTCTATAGGAAGCTCTAGTTCTGACTCCTAAGGTTGGATCACCTACAATTTGGTCAGTTGGGTGACTAGTCTGGGTTTCTTGGTTTTTCTAGTACTTGGCTCAGCTTCAGGTCCAGCTGGTCCAATAGGTTCATTCTGGGTTCATTGGTTGGTTCAACTGATTCAGAAGTTGGTTCAATTGTTAAGTCATTAAAGGGTTCAATTAGGGTTTCAGAGTTATCTTCTTGATCAGTATTTGATGAAGCTAAGTCAGAATTATCAGATTTTGGGTTAGTTTCTTCATCAAATATTAAGTTGGTTGTTTCTTCAATTTTCTTAGTTTTTGTTGTAGACTCTATAAGCTCTACTTGTTGTAGAGTACCCTAAAAAGATACCTGGGTTTGACTTGGATTGGAATTTTCCAAGATAGTCTTTGGTATTAAGAATATGGACTTTGCATCCAAAGACTCTAAGATAGTGTAGGTTTGGAAGTCTATGGTAGTAAAGTTCATAGGGTGTTTTATTTAACCTTTTATTAAGCAGAATCCTTTTGGATATAGCAAGCTGTGCTAATTGCTTCTGCCCAATAGTGGTTAGGTAGGTCAAATTCATTGAGCATAGCCCTAGCAGCTTCCTGTAGGGTTCTATTCTTCCTTTCTACTATGCCATTTTGTTGGGGGGTTCTAGGACACGAAAATTCGTGTTTATATCCATTTACTTTGCAGAATTCTTCGAATCTTTGATTCTCGAATTCTCCCCCGTGGTCAGACCTAAGTCTTTTGATTTTGATATCATTTTGATTTTCAATCAATTTACAAAAGTTGTTAAACAGGTTCAGGGTTTCATCTTTGGTCTTTAGAAACCTGACCCAGGTGAACCTAGAGTAGTCATCAATTATCACTAAGCAGTATCGGTTTCCACTTAGTGACTTAGCTCCATGTGAATCAAGTAGGTCAAGGTGTAGGAGCTCAAGTGTGGTTTGGGTTTGATCAGATTGGATCAATTTGTGACTAGACTTGGTTTGTTTGCCTTGATTACAAGATTCACATATTAGGTTTTCATTTTTGATTTTGGGGATACCTTTGATTAAGCCAAGTTGGGTAATTTTTGAGATAGTTCTTAGATTGGTATGACCTAATCTCCTATGCCAGAGTTTTGATTGTTCTAATTGTGTTAACATGCATTTGGGTAAGGGGAAGATTTATAGTATATACATTATTTCTCCTAGTGCCCTTAAGCATGATTTCTGATCTTGTGCATTTCTAATCAGGCAGTTAGAATTGTTGAAGGTAACTAAATAACCAGAGTCACATAACTGACTTATGCTAAGTAGGTTAAAACTAAAGTCTTCAACCAATAGAACTTTCTTAATAATGAAATTGGACTTAAGTTCAATATTACCTGACCCAATTACCTTGAGTGTAGCATTATTTCCAAATGCCACTGAGCCCAGGTTTTTGAACTTGAGTTTGGTGAACTTCAATTTGTCTCCAGTCATGTGTCTGGAGCATCCGCTATCTAACATCCATTGGTCCAAATCTTTATGTTCCTACACATAAAGGATTTTCGGTGATTTGGATCCAATTTGAGTTAGGGATAGCTTAAATTGAGTTTCACTTCCTAGTCTATCTCACCCCAGTCTAGGGTTTTCAATCACGTTAACCTTAAGGTTTTTGTGAGACAGGTTTGAGGGTCAAAATAATTTTGAAATGAATTTTAATTTATTTTGAAAATGTTATTTTAGTTTTGAAAACAGATTTGAAAACAAATAAGTTTAGAAAATTTGAAAAATAGATTAAGTGATTTTGGAAAAGGAAATAAGTTTAAGAAGTAGAAATTTTGAAGACAGATTAGTATCTATAATTATTTGAAATTTGAGTTAGATTCGAATTTGACAAAAAGATAATTTGAATTTGAATTTCAGAAATTGGCTTCCAGGTCTTGGCGAGGCACAAGGCCTTCTTTGGCCGTAGCCTTATGGGATCATCCACCCTTTCCTTGACAAAGCCTTTTAATGAAATTTCATTTTCAAATTAAATTAGGTCATTTTCTGGTCTAACTAGCTTGGGTCTTGGATCGGTAGCTTCGGCTGGTTTCACCAGTCTAAAGAGACCAAGTAGACTTGATCTTATTAGAGTTGGTTTCCCCAACGTACTATCATCTCACCTCCTCCCAATACTATGTTTTCAAGTTTCAAGTAATCTAGTCCTTAAATCTAAGTATTCCTTAAATCTAAGCATGGCAATTTGCAAAAATTAAATAAACAAACAATCAATCAATTAAAAAATTATCTAAGTATAAAAATTGTTTTGATTTTGGCTCCCCCTGGACTAAAGCCTCTGTATGGGTTAGGCAAGATGTGAATCTTGTCCTTGGGGATCCAAAATTGATTTGAACCAGTTGGTTTAGTCAGGCACAGTTTTGGCACCCATGCCTGAACCTTAGGTCTTGACTGGTTCAGTACAGCAAAGTAAGATCTTTGCCGAGATTTGGTTCTATAGCCAAGTCCGGATCGGTTTAGAACAGACTTCTGTTTTCCCAGAATCAGATCAAGATTCTTGGAACCAGAAGTGAATCGTTCTAAAGCTGTTCTTAAGTCCTTAACTTGAGTTTTCAGGGAGGAATTTTCTGATTCAAGTTTTTCAACTTGATCAGGGGTTCCTTCCTGAAGTTTTTCAGTTAAGGATTTAGAATCAGCTCCCTCTTTCAGAAGTTTTACTTCCTGTCGGAGGGACTCGATTCGGAGTTTGGCTTTCGCCAAATCTCGGGATAGATAGGAAATCAGCGAATTCAATTGTAATTTCGAAAAACCCGTTACCCTTATTTCGCCGTCGTCGGAGAATGTCAGCTTGCCGTCGTCCCGGTCTGAGTCTGAGTCAGTCTCGATTTGATCTGAAGCGGTCAGGGCTAGAAGATTGGACTGGGGTGCTTCTTCTTCTTCTTCTGAGGAAGACTCATCCCAGGTTGCTTGGAGTGCCTTCTTCTTTCTGGTCTTTTTGGACTCCTTTAGACTTGGACACTCAGTCTTGTAGTGGCCCTTCTTCTTGCATTCGTAGCAGGTTACGTTGGGCTTGTGTTTGTCAGTTGCTGGTTCAGCTAGTTCATCCTTTCTTCGGCTTGTTCTCCGTGTGTTGGTTTGGTTCTTCAACTTTTTGTAGTAGCTTCGAGCTAGCCGGACCAGTTCAGATTGATCTTCTTCTTGATCTTCTGTTTCTGAACCTGAGGTAGACTCGGGTTCAACTTGAGTTTTCTTCTTAGTCATTCTTCCTGTTTTTCCTGCAAAGAAAGCTATACTTTTCTCGGCCAAATTGCAGTTAGTTTGTTCATGCAATTCAAGTTCAGAGAATAACTCATCTAACTTAATTTTTGAAAGATCTCTAGAGACCTTGTATGCATCTACCATAGATGCCCACAAGGTGGTCCTAGGGAACGCGTTTAGGGCATACCTTATAAGATCACGGTTTTGAACCTGGTGACCTATTGCGTGAAGACCGTTCATCAATTCCTGGATTCTGGCATGGAGCTGGGCTGCTGTCTCGTTATCTGCCATTTTGATGGTGAAGAGCTTGTTCAGTAGCAGGTCCCGTTTGCTAATTCTCGTATCTGAAGTTCCTTCGTGGAGCTCGATCAGTTTAGCCCATAGCTCCTTTGCACTGTTGAATGGGCCTACGCGGTTCAGCTCCTCTTTTGTCAGTCCGCATTGAAGAGTCTGAGTTGCTTTGGCGTCAGCTTCAATCTTGCATTTGAGGGCAGTGTCCCACTCTGAGTAGTTCTGCGGTACGCCTTCAGCATTTATGGGAATCATCAGTCCAGATTGGATGATTATCCACATATCCACCTGAGTTTTCAGGTGGACCTCCATTCGACTTTTCCAGTAAGGAAAGTCTTCTCCACTGAAAGTGGAGGTCTGGCGGTGCTAAAGCCTTCTTGGATGGCCATTTGTTCTGAAATTGTCAACAACAAAAAAAACAAGAATATTCCAAGACTTGGTCTTGGATTAGTAGTGCGGGAAGAAAAGAAATAAAAACAATTTCAAGGGGTGTTGCACCAACCTTGAAAGAAAAATTCGAACGAAAATTTAAAAAAAATGAGAGAGAAAAATGAAAGAAATCCGAAAAATTTTCAAACTGGTGGTTGCACCAAGTTTGAATTTCCCGCTCTGATACCACTTGTTGGATCGAGAGATGCGATAGAGGGGGGGTGAATGTCGCAAATCGTTCGGATTTAAAAAGAGTAAGTGCGCAGCGGAAATAAGACACAAAAACAATGCTAACACGGTCCTTTTACTTGGTTCGGAGCCTGTGTCGACTCCTACTCCAAGGCCCACGGTCGTTGACCGTTTTCTGCGGGCAATTCTATAAGTTCGTAAACCAGTTTACAATTATTGAATACAGAATGAGTGCAGTAAACTTATATAATAAGAATTATGCTCTTCTTTTACCGACGTCCGGAGTAGATCGAAGATTTCGGGGCAGCGGGACGTCGTCGGCTCGAGTTGGGCAGTATCTGGAGCAAAGCACGAGAGCAGAAGAGCGTGGAAGTGTCCGAAGAATTGATGCTTTGAAGAAGGAGGTCGAGGGCCCTTTATATAGGGCCTAGGGGCGCCCTGGTCGACGGGGGCGCCCCCCACGTGGCAGCCGATCCGGCTGTAGCTCGGTCGCCGTCTGATCCCATTATCCTCGGGATCCGGTTTGACCAGGGCGCCCGGAGGACTCGGGGCGCCCGGCTTGACCGGTCAAAGGCCTCATCTCTTCGGCTTCGCAGGGATGCGCTTCGACAGCTGGCAGTGGGGGCGCCCGCGACACGCGGGGCGCCCGCGACAAGCGGGGCGCCCGCGACAAGCGGGGCGAAAACGCGTCGAGGTTGTTACATACTTGGGTTGACCTTGGGGGCGCCCTGGTCGTCCGGGGCGCCCTGCTCAGCTTCTGCCTCACTCCTTCGAGGCTCTCTGAGCTGCAGATACTCAGTCCTTCAATCCTGCATCCAGGGTTAGTCCAAATAACAATTATATTATTATTTTATACAGCCTTAGCTGTCTTGGTTCTGACTTTGGTCTCCAAAATGGAGCCCTAGGTCGAACCGACGCCTAATGTTCCCTCAAGGGGAACGCGTCCTCACCTACTCCTCTCGGGAGAGTTTTACCTGGTGCCAACCGGATCCTCCAGTTGGACTTTTGCCCGGCAGTCCTTCGCCAGGTCTTGAGGTACCAAGCTGCCTTTTGCTTGGTGCCTAGCAGCCCTTCGCTAGGTCTTTACTTCTGGCAGCCCTTCGCCAGTGCCTAACATTCCTTTGCTAGGGCTTTGTCCATTCTGGCAGTCCTTCGCCAGTGCCTAGCATTCCTTCGCTAGGACTTTGTCCAGTCTGGCAGTCCTTCGCCAGTGCCTAGAATTCTTTCGCTAGGGCTTTTCCTATACACTCAAGAAACTTGTTAGACACCAATTAACCCTTAACTTTTGAACCCTTTTGTCAATATCAAAACACAGGTTTGACTTAGGTGCAATCTGCACCAACATGAAGTCTTGGTGAGTGAAGCTGGGCACGGAGTCTTGGTCCGAGGGACTGAGCACGAGTCAGGGGAGGCTGGGAACCAGTTCTCTTGACTTAGAGTGGGTTTGGCCTAGCCTGGATCGGTCTGGTGACCGATCAGGGAAGTTGGCACGGAGTTCCCTCGTGGATCGATCTGGTGACTGATCCAGCGATGTCTGATCGATATGGTGACCGATTAGGGAACATACGGTGACTTTGGCAAACCTACTGATCGGCTCCTGATCGGTCTGGTGACCGATCAGGGAGCATACATTGAGTTTGGAAAACTTTCTGTGCGGCTCCTGATCGGTCACCATGATCGGTCTGGTGACCGATCAGGGTTACTATTCAGATCGTTCTGGTGAACGATCAAATGTCGCGAGTTCCTCACTATGACCGATCAGGATGGAGCCTGATCGGTCTGAGCATGTTCTGATCAGTCTGGTGACCGATCAGGAGGTTTGGACTGTGAAGCTGGGAAATCACCCTGCAAAGGGGTGGATCGGTTTGGTGACCGATCCACGACTTGGGATCAGTCTGGTGATCGGTCCCGGAGAAGTCGCGATTTCTGATTACACGTTGGGGACCGATCAGGATGGAGCCTGATCGGTCTGAACCCAGCCTGATCGGTCTGGTGACCGATCAGGAGTCGCTCTGATCGGTCCGGTGACCGATCAGTAGCTGGCAGCTTTAATTCAAAAACGCTGTCAGAGCTCTGATTTCATCTGTTTCTCTGCTGATTCGCTACTGATTTCTGCTCCTAACTACTGATTGTTGATACTCTATTGATTTGCTGAGCTAATGAGCTGCTAAGTGTGCAGGTGACTTAGAGATCATCCAAGGGAAGTCAAACGAAGGTTTTCGCTACAGCATGTTTGTCTGTTTGTTTCCGCAGGTTGTAACGTCCTCTGGCGCGAGCTGCAGCGGCTGAGGAGCTGATGACCTGGGGCTCAACTAGAGGGGTTTCAATGAGTCCAGAGGAGGTCAGGGGTAGCTGGCTGCTGTAGGTGAGCAACTGGGAGTTGTTGCAGAGGAGCGTGTGACTTGGCGATGGAAGTAGGATAAGCCAAGGAGTGGAGAAGGAGCTGAGTAATTCTTGCGACATCTCTTGTTCTGCTCTTGCGACAACTCTGATCTGTTGAGCATCACTCTGAATCTTGAAGCAACCTGCTGTTACTTGAGCACTTGGGAAGAAGAAACAAGAAGCTTAGCGAGTCCATCAGCAAGAAGACACGAAGAAGGGAGTTCTTGCGTGAGATCTGTGCTGAGTGGAGCTTGGTGAGGAGTTTGCTTGTGTTCTTGAGGTTCTAAGTGCTCAGTAAGTTTTCTTCTTGTGTTTCCTGTACTTAATACTTCATTCATCTTGAAACGCTGTGGAGAGGTTACTCCACCGAGAAGGAGGTTGCTTTCTATCCGGATTTTCCGGGGCTTGATCTGTCGACGATCAAGGGATCGCCCACCTTAAGGGCACGGCAAGGAGTAGGGGCAAGTTATCCCTAACCTTGTAAACGATCCTTGTTAGCGTTTTCGATTTGCTTTCCATTTCTGCAGTTCTTCTCTGTTTTGCATTTCTTCCGCTGTGCTACTAATCCGTGAAGTGCAGAAATCTCCAAAGAGAAAGCGATTTGTGGTGTCTAGCTATATTCACCCCCCCTCTCTAGCCATCCAAGTTCCAACATTATTCATCTTCCTTGGATAGAATATTTTGCTTTTGTTATAAGTTGTTCTTAAATCACAACAACATGAATACAATTAGTCAATTAACTACTGAAGGCTACAAGGATTGACATAATTTAACTCGATGTCTTACAAATTATGAAGGAAGTAAAGAACACATTGGTTGTATGACA
Source organism: Boesenbergia rotunda (assembly GCA_024364735.1). Lineage (NCBI taxonomy): Eukaryota > Viridiplantae > Streptophyta > Magnoliopsida > Zingiberales > Zingiberaceae > Boesenbergia > Boesenbergia rotunda. The sequence goes on along the minus strand of JAGFNQ010002004.1, from coordinate 13,572 downwards.
ACATGGAATGAATTGGAAAAAAGACTGAAAAAAACAAGGCAATTGATGAAAGCATCCAGAGAGAAATTAATAAAGAAAAAGAGCATTGAAGATTAGTGTTAAAGAGGTTAATTGTTGTTGCCTATAGACTTGCAAAAAATAATCTAGCATATCGAGGAAATTGTGAAAAGCTTTATGTTGCAAATAATGGTAATTTTTTGCAAATGATTGAAATGATTGCTGAGTTTGATCCAATAATACAAGAGCGCATACGGCGTATTCAAGCACATAAGACACATTACACATATCTTGGTCCAAAAATTCAAAATGAATTGATTTAATGTTGGCAAATGAAGTAAAAACTGCAATTCTGAGAAAAATCAAAGAAGCAAAATATTATTCAGCTATACTAGATTACACTCCAGACATAAGTCATGAGGAACAAATGTCTCTTGTAATTCGTTGTGTGGATCATTCAACAAACTCTACTGTGGTTGAAGAATACTGGGTAGCTTTTTTGAAAGTGGAAGACACTTCTGGATTTGGACTTTTTACATAACTCAAAAATGTGTTGAATGATCTCGAGCTTAATATTGATGATATAAGAGGACAGGGGTATGACAATGGATCTAATATGAAAGGAAAATATAATGGGGTGCAAAAAAGATTACTTGAAATAAATCATAGAGCCTTTTATATACCTTGTGGATGTCATAGTCTGAATTTGGCATTATGTGATATGGCTAATTGTTGTTCTAAAGCTATATCTATGTTTGGAGTGATACAACGTATTTATACATTATTCTCCTCTTCTACAAAGCATTGGAAAGTTTTTAAAGATCATGTAGAAGGCCTGACAGTTAAGCCATTGTCACAAACTCATTGGGAAAGTCATGTTGAAAGTGTGAAAGCTATAAAAGAACAAACATAAAAAATTAGATGCTTTACTTGATTTGGCAGAAACTAATAAAGATCAAAAAACAAAGAGTGAAGCTGAATCATTGGCAATATATGAACTTGAAAATTTTGAATTCTTGCTTGGCATGGTAATTTGGTATAAGTTGTTGCATGCCATCAATACCGTGAGTAAATATTTGCAAGGTGAAAATATGGACATTAATATTGCAATTAAACAATTAAAAGGACTTATTCTTTTTTTTGAAGAGTACCGAGAGTTTGGATTTGATAAGGCCATGATGGAAGCAAAGCAAATGGCAGAAGAAATGGAGATTGAAGCTAAGTTCAAAGAAAAACACATTATCCGAAGAAAGAAGCAATTTGATGAAAGTAATAGTGCAGATGTGACACAATCAGTTGAAGAATCGTTTAGAGTTAATTATTTTATCTTCTTAATCGATCAAGCTATTTCTTCGCTAAAAACTCGTTTTGAACAATTTCAAAAGTATGAAGAAACATTTGGATTTTTATTCAATATAGAGTGATTGAAGTTTGCTAATGATGATAGCCTAATCAAATATTTTAAGAATCTTGAAGAAACATTGAGATATAATGGCAAGTCAGACATTGATGGAGATGATATGTATATGAAATTATCAATCTTGAAACAGTCTTTACCGATGGAAGAAAAAAGAGCAGCAGATGTTTTGAATTATTTGAAAAATATAGATGACTGTTATCCAAATATTTATGTTGCCTAAAAAATTTTATTGACTATACCAGTTACAGTGGCATCTGCAGAAAGGAGTTTTTCCAAGTTGAAGTTGATTAAAACATATCTTCGATCAACTATGTGTTAGTAGCAGCCCTAGAGCTAATTATGTGATGATTGACTAGGGACCTTTTGTATCATATTCTATCATTAATAAAGGCATGTTTGGTTATTATACTTACTTTATATTAGTGTCAAATAACTAAGTATAATAATGTCCTTGGGTAGTAGATTCTTATCTACATCATATCGATTGGTTGAATCGATAGTGAGATGATGTAGAGAATACTATACTAAACCATTCCTAGTCAAGCATTAATATTCAAGGATAATATTAATGCATGGAGACTAGCATGTAGGTCAATTGATGACTTGAGCTCACAAGTCATAGATATGTGATATCAAGTTGACACATGGGTATACATTAGAGAATGTGTACTGAATTGACCCGCCATGAGAAGGTTTCATAGATTGTCATATGAGTGTCATAAACTTTCTCATGTGATTATTAGTAGGAATAGTCCTTAGACCTGAAGTCACTACGGTTCCCTACATAAGGAGTTATGTACTTTGGTATCGTCAAACGTCACCCGTAACAGGGTGGACTATAAAGGCGATCACTGGGTATGTAATAAATTATGCAGAGGGATGTGAGTGATGTAGATGAGATCTATCCCTCCCATATGACGGGAGTGATATCTGTGGGCCCCTTGATCGAGTAGGACTACTAAAACTCATGGTCATGCTCAAATGAGTCAATATGAGATATTGAGCTCATTTATTTGAGTGAGTCTACTCGGGGATCAAGAAACACAAAGATTGATTGAGGATGACACGGTCTATGCCTCATTGGTCAATCTAGATATCAAGAATAGAAGGACAAGATCATACATTGTCGTAGTCATGGAGGTTAAGTCGGATCTCGACTTTTTTGTCACTTGGGTAGCAATGATGCATTGCTAGATGCCGCTCATTACTTATGTGTCTAAAGTGGTTTAGACACATTGTCAATGTTACGAGAACATATTGGGTCACACACTAAGGACACGATGCTTCAGAGATTAATTGATCTTATTTTGACTAAGATTTGACCCGAATTGGATTAATTGAGTTAGACTCAAGTGAATCCAATTGGATTATGGGATTGAGTCTAATTTGAGTTAGACTCATCTAGATTACACTCAACCACTTAATTATGGATGATATTCATTAAATGGTTTAATGAAAATTATTTAAGAGGAAGGCTAAGAGGCATTCTATTCATTAGAGGAATAGAATATTAAGAGTCTCAAGGAATACCAAAAGGTGGTATTCATTGGGTTTTATTAGCATTAAGATCAGAGGAGCTCAAGGGACATATACCCTTAGTATTCATTAGATGAGTATAAATACCCCCTCTTGTCAAAGGCTAAAGGGTGGCACTTCTCTTCTTCTTCTTTCTTCCTCCTTGTCCAAAACTCCCTAGTGGAGGTTCTTGTGCTTTGCGAACTATCCCAAGTTGTTAGCACAACTAAGGTGGTTCCTCTCTGAGGCAAAGATCGTGTTCGTGTGGATACGCATAGAGGCACGAACACTTGAACGTGCAAGAGATCCGGCATACCTTGGATAAGCGGGATAAGCGAAAGGTACGCGCCAAAGGTATACCTATACGATAGGATTTTTATAAATTCACTTTGTATGAGTTTTCTTTCGCATGAATCAATCAAGGGATCTTATTTTCGCTGCGAATTTTAAATATTTTTTGCCCATAGATCCCAACACTATGTCACAGGAAAGATTAAATGGATTGACGATGTTATCTATTGAAAAGAAAATAGTCGAACATCTTGATTATACAAGCTTGATTGATATTTTTGCAGCTAAAACAACAAGACGTGCTATATTCAAATGATTATTGGTAATACTTATCTTTTTATTTGATTATATATATTTTAAAATATTAAATGTTAATTGTTATTTAACTTTTTTTTTACTTGTAACATCAAAAACGACAGTAATAGATCAATGGAGAGTGATGATCTCAAATTTTCTATAGATTTACTTTTTCCTCTACTATAACATCCACCAATATAATTTTACATAGATTTACTTTTTCTTCTACTATAATTGCGGTAGTTTTGGATCAATGGAGAGTGATGATCTCAAATTTTCTTAGCATCTTAATAAGCATGGTTATCTACTGATGTGGTTAGATGATTTTTTTGAGAATATTATAAGCTACTTTTTTGTTTGTTTAATCTATTCAGTAAAATTTCAAAATATTCATGTTATTTAATTTTTTATTTTATTATATATTTCTTAGGTTCGTTAAAATTTTTTGATTGCGTGTTAAAAGGAGGATTATATTTTGAAATGTGAATAATTTTTTAAATTAAAATAATAAGATATTGTAAAGGATCCTTTTTACTGAAATTCGACTCAGGTCATCAAAATCTCATATACGACCCTGATGAGTTCGCCCAACTACCTTGCTTAGACTAACATATTAGGCTATCCAATCAAGTTATCCAACTTAATTAAATTGTTTTGTTGACAGAAACAATCAAGTATGTTATTTGAGGGAGGAAAATAAATAATTTAAAAAAATAAAATAAAAAATAACCTCTTCTTATAAATAAATATTCTAAAGTTATTTTTTATAACCAAATATATAATGTTTAGATCGTGAGATTTGTTAAGAAAAGGAGCAACTGTTTTTTTTTAATAATTTAAATATTTAGGGCTTTCTCCTACTCTTATAGGTTTTTCGTTCGATCAGCACAGTTTCATTTTGATCTGAACCACTAATTTTTTTACTAATTTTCTTTATCATGGCCCTATTGGGGGTAATCTATGGTCCGGAGTGACCAGGTGTTTTGATGTTTGAGCAAAGGATTTAAGTTATGTTTACTCTTGTTATCTGATATGTGTGATTGAGTTTGTAGGACTTGGTAAGTCACACATGGAGGACATATCTGAGGGACGAGAGCCGAGGGAAGTAGTCTTCAAAGGGCACACGTGAAGGGTGGCATGGAGGCAAGCCGAGGGCTTACGTGCGCAACCGAGGGACGATAGCCGGTGGAAGAGGACTTCAAGGGGCGAGCCAAGAGAGTAGACTTGAAGGCATACATGAAGGAGGGTCTTCGGAGTGAGGAAGAGTGAAATTGTAAGCTGGGCAGTCGACTGATCCATCCCCAGTCGACTGCCAGCAGGAAAACTCGAACTCATAGAAATATCAGTTGACTGGTAATGGACCAGTCGACTGCCCCTGGAGTAGTCGACCGGTGTGGCTGGAATTCAAATGTTGGGCTTGCAACGGTCGAATTTGAGTGGGATCAGTCGACTGGCCTGGGGGCAGTCGACTGGCCTGGGGGTAGTCGACTGGTAGCAGGTTTTTCATCCAAGAGACCTATTTAAAGGGGCTCAGTTTTGGCTGAGAGCTTTGACGAAATGAGCTTGGTTAGAGCTCATTAGTAGTCTTTGGTGCTCAAAAGTGTGTCCGAGTTTGTGGCGAGGTTTCTCCACCCACAAGGAGCTACACGAGCTAGCCGGAGGGCATCCAGGGAGTGATCCACCGAAGGATCAAGGGATCGTCCACCTTACGTACAGCCGTGGAGTAGGAGCGTCATCTCCGAACCACATAAACGGTAACGTGTTAGCATTGTTTAGTTTTCCGCTTGCGCTAGCTAACACGTGTAGGAAGAAGAAAATCGACGAAAGCTATTCATCCCCCCCTCTACGCTCATCTACGGACTAACCGCCGGGAGAGCAAAGATGCTAGAGGAAAATGGGCTTGGAAGGTCCACTAGGATGGGATATCCGGATTCCACCTCCATACGACCGAGACGACTTCAACTATTGGAGAAAGCGATTGGAGACATATTTTCAAATGGATTGGGACCATTGGACCGTACTAGAAGTTCCATTCGAAGCTCCAACGGACAAGAAAGGGAAACGCCTCCGACCTCGGTATTGGACCAAGAGTCAAACGGAAGAAGCAGAGGCAGATAAGGAGGTAATAAAGATTGTGTTAAATTTAATACCTTCATATATTGTGTCAAATGTAGGGGAATACAAGAATGCATATGAACTATGGAGAAAGGTGATAGCTCTACATGAGAATCCGACACAAGGATAAGATGAAGAAGAGAAAAAGGACCAATCGGAGGTTGAGTCAAGTTCAACATCCGAAGAGGAAGAGAAGGAAAAAGTGTCTACATCCTCAAGTGAGGAAGAAATTGAAAAAGTCTCCACATCAAGGATTGAGAGGGAGGAAAGACCATCCTCAACACCGGAGCAAGAAGAAGCTTCCACCTCCACCAAAGCAAAATCAAAGGAGCACATAATTTACTTTGGGTGTAATCAAAAGGGGCACTACAAGGACAAGTGTCCATTGGGTAAAAAAAGTAGGTAAACCCTAAACTCAATTCAAATAATTTGAAAACTAACATGAGTTGTAGGGACGGAGCAAAGAAGGATAAGAAGCATATAATTTGCTTCACGTGCGGTGAGCGTTGACATTACCACGCCAAATGCCCGAAGAAAGGAGAAATCAAGAAATTGACACACTTGAGGAAATTGGAGAAGAAGAGGAGCTCAAGTCAAGGGGGAGCGTCAAAGGTAAATGGGAAGGTAATTCTGTGTTTAAAATTCAATCCAATTTTAAATTCTTACATGCTCGTTAAGAATAATCATGGATTTAAGTATAATGATAGGAATAGGGTTAACAAGGTAGATCAAACCCCTAGAAAGGTCATGCATCATGATAAACCCAAGACGTTAGACTTAAGGATCAAGGCAAAAATCCCAAGAAGGGAAGACATATGCCTAGAAAGGTGGGTAGGTCTAGGAATATCCAAGGTGGACATGTGGGTTCTAGAGTTGAGAACCTAGAGAGGGAAAATCAAGTCTTGAGGGCAAGACTTGAAGAAATAGAGAAAACCCTAGATAGATTCACTATTGGATCTAAGGGTTTAGGTATGGTGTTGGGTGGTCTAAAACCCAATAATGATAGATCGGGGTTGGGATACCTATCTAAGAGCTCCAATGCCAATGGGAAGAAATATGCTAGAGTAGTATATGAGTATCGCAAGGTGGGGAAGTCCAAAAATTGCAAGGGGATGCCATTTAAAAGGAAAAAGAAGGACTTAACCAAGGACAAGGTGTCTAAGGTTAAGAATGTTAAGCTTGTAGGTCAAGAGTCACCGGAGATACACCGGTGTGACCTAGTGGTTGTTGAGTCACCTAGTGAGGTGGCTAGGGCTAAGAGCTCAAGGGGGAGCTCTAGGAGCCTTTGGGATATATGGTGAATGGATCTCGGGAGGTGTTCTCCTAGTGGTCTAGATGGACCATGGAGTGTGCCAAAAAAATTAAAGACGGACTTGAGTCTCAATTCTTGGGTTTTGGCACGATAGTTTTGAGTTTCATGCATGGAAATATGACATTGGAGTCATATTGCATGAAAATGGGTTTTTGATGTGTAAATGTCATATAAATCAATGCTAGGGATGCATTGTGGTTTGGTATGGGCAGATACATCAAGAGGAGGTCAAAACTAGGACTTTAGGTCAAGGTTCAATTGAACTTTTTAGCTAATTTTGGGTTTTGTGTCAATCATGAGAATGGTGATAGATACATTTTTGAGTGTATTTTTTCTAAGTAGGTATGGGTACCACAAACCTCTCCATAAAATTTAGAAATTTTTGGAGATTTGTGAAATTTCTGGTGCATTTCTGAATTTGGGTTCAGAAAGCTGAAATTTGGTTTTTCAGCGTGCCAGTCGACTGGCCCAGGGGGCAGTCGACTGGTAAAGGCTGAATTAGGTGTTCAGCAGCTGAAAGATGTCCAAATGATGTAAAACAAGTGTATGGGGGGCTAGTACACTATTTTTATGATCATTAGGGGATAAAAGATCCAAAAAGGGGAGAATTATTGGAATCTTTTTGATGTATGGCAAAGGGGGAGAAGTGTTGGGTTTAATTTGGGAAACCGAACACGCCTTTGCGAGAGACCCTAGGTCTAGGGGAGCCTAGGTAAAGGGGGAGAATTGTTGCTCCGTTGATGGCGTAAGGGGGACCTTGGAGGGATTCTTAAAAAGCCTTTGTAAGTCCAATGTAGAGGGAGCCTCGGAAGGTTTTAAAAAATCCATTTTTTGTAAAAGTCCTAACTTTTGTAGACGTTAGGTGTGGGGATGCCTTGTGGTAGGATCCATGCATGTTTGCATTTATATTTGTTTTCCCTAACTTAAACGTATTGCTAAACATCAAAAAGGGAGAGATTGTTGAGGCAATCTATGGTCCGGAGTGACCATGTGTTTTGATGTTTGGGCAAAGGATTTATGTTAGGTTCACTCTTGTTATTTGATATGTGTGATTGAGTTTGCAGGACTTAGTAAGTCACACATGGAGGACATATCCGAGGGACGAAAGCCAAGGGAAGAGGACTCCAAGGGCAGCCGGGGAAGTGGACTTCAAAGGGCACACATGAAGGGTGGCATGGAAGCAAGCCGAGGCCTTGCATGCGCATCCGAGGGACGATAGCCGGTGGAAGAGGACTTCAAGGGGCGAGCCAAGGGAGTGGACTTGAAGGCATACGTGAAGGAGGGTCTTCGGAGTGAGGGAGAGTGAAATTGTAAGCTGGGTAATCGACTGTGGATGGATCAGTCGACTGCCAGCAAGGAAACTCGAACTCACAGAAATATCAGTGGACTGGTCCAATTTAAAGGGGCTTGGTTTTGGCTGGGAGCTTTGACGAAATGAACTTGGTTAGAGCTCATTAGTAGTCTTTGGTGCTCAGAAGTGTGTCCGAGTTTGTGGCGAGATTTCTCCATCCACAAGGAGCTACACGAGCTAGCCGGAGGGCATCCAGGGAGTTATCCACCGAAGGATTAAGGGATTGTCCACCTTCCGGACAGCCGTGGAGTAGGAGCGTCATCTTCGAACCACATAAACGGTAACATGTTAGCATTGTTTAGTTTATTGTTTAGTTTTCCGCTTGCGCTAGCTAACACATGTAGGAAGAAGAAAATCAACAAATGCTATTCACCCCCCCCCCCCTTCTAGCTTGCTTGTCACGATCTAACAAGCCCCGGATGACATTGCCCGTCTCGTAGAGTTGATAAAGCTCTCTGATAAAGAAGAACCAAAAATTATATTGGAAGCAGAAAAACGCATCGCCAATTGCTTGGCCACCAAGATTTTCTCCACCAAATCTTTGAACAACGAGACATTTCGAACGTAAATCCCTTGGATCCTACAAGCAACGCGTAATATAGAATCGAAATCTGTGGGGGATAACATGTTTGTGTTGGAGTTCTCATCTACCCTAGATCGACGTCTAGTGCTAGTCGAAGGGCCGTGGAATTTTTTTTCTCGAGATCTAGTGGTCTTTAAGGAGCTTTATGGGATGCAAATACTGCGACTGCTTGAGTTTTAATGAGGTCTCAATCTGGGTGCAGTGCCACAACCTCCCAATTGCACTTATGCATCGAGGTTTTCGTGAGAAAGTTGGCAACCAGATAGGCCATATTGAGGAGATGGATGGTGGTGAAAGTGGGATGTTTTTGGGGAGTTTTGCTAGAATTTGGATGCGAATTGATTTGACAAAACCCCTCAAACATTTTGTGCGCATTGGGAGGGAAGTAGGAGGAGAAGATGTTATTATCATAGTCACCTATGAGAGATTACCCGACTTTTGTTAAAAAAACAGAACAATTGAAACTCCCAACACTCCAAAAAAATTAAACTAACTGTGAAGAAAAAAAAACTCTCTTGTAAAGGACCTTGAAGTCTCTCTTGTAAAAAAACCTTGAAGAAGTTACAAAGAATGTAAAAATTGGAAGACCGTTTTGATAATCATTACAAAGGTATTTAAAGACTCACACCTATTAACTAACTAAAAGTAAATTATCTTGAAAAACAATAATACATTAAACCCACCTAAAAAATACGAACCCATAAACAATTCTAGAAAATAAACAATAGACTAGATTAATTTAAACTTCTAGAAACATCACTTGATAATTCAACACGTCCCCTTAAACTGATGTTCTTAAAACTAATCCGAGCTTTGATCACAGATCTTCGAATCATCCTTTGGAAGTGATTTTGTAAAAATATTGATAATATTGTCTTCACTTTTAACTACGATCATATCAATAATCCCATCAAGCACTTTTTCACGAATAAAATGATGCTCGAGTTCAATATGTTTCATCCTTGCATGGAAGACAGGATTAGATGTAAGCTTGATTGCACTCAGATTATCTCCATGAATAGGAATGGGTTCATCAATGGACGCGTGTAGATTCTCAAAGAGTCTACGAAGCCACATACACTCTTGAGCAGCATGAGCAAAGGCTTTGTACTCTGCTTCAGTCGTGGATAGAGATACCGAACTTTGATTTTTGCTACACCATGATACACTTGTAGAACCACGTAGAACTACAAAACCAAAAGTTGATCTCTAATCATCTAAATCTCCACCAAAATCAGCATATGCAAAACCTTACAAGGAGAACTCTACACCTTTCTCATAAAATAAGCCCACTTTAAGAGTAGGAATTAACATACTTTAAGATCTTCTTTGCCTCTTCAAAGTGTGGCTTCCTTGGCTCTTGCATATATCGGTTGACCACACCTACGGAGAAAGCAATATCCGACCTTGTTATTGTCAAATAAATAAGACTTCCCACAAGTGCTCGAAAGGGATAAGGGTTTGACAAACACGTTCCTTCGTCACAACGAAGCCTTGCGCTCACATCAAGTGGTGTAGATTGCTTCTTCCCATCAATCAAACCAAACTTCTCAATGAGCCATTTGGCATAGTTGAACTGAGACACAAAATTCTCTTATCCAAATTTTCAATTTGCATCCCAAGAAAATTACTGAGCTCCCCTAGTTTTTTCATATCAAAACACAAGGAAAGTTCTTCATTAAGGCTAGCGATCTCTACATAATTGTTGCCAATTAGAATTATGTCATCCACATACAACAGGATGACCACCATGAGTCCTTGACGTTTCTTGATTAAGAGACTTAAATCCTCTTCAGAAGTTGCGTAACCGTAGAATCTGAAATATTTTGTAATTTTTCCGTACCATGCACATTAAGCTTGCTTTAATCCGTAAAGGGCCTTCTTCAACTTACACATAAAGTCCAGATGATATTTGGATATAAATCCAAGAGGTTGCTCCATATAAATATGTCTATCAAACTCTCCATATAAGAAAGCATTTTTAACATCCAGCTGCCACAATTTCCAACCAAGGCTAGCCGCTAATGCTAGAACGGTACGTACCGAAGTCATCTTTGCCACAGGGCTAAATGTTTCTTCATAATATTCCTCATACTTTTAAGAGAATCCTCGAGCTACTAGCATTGCTTTGAATCGATCAATGCTCCCATTAGCGTTCCTTTTTATTTGAAAGACCCATTTTCATGAAATCGGTTGCACTTCCGGAGGTTTTGGAACCAAGTCTTATTGGGGCAATCTATGGTCCGGTGTGACTATGTGCTTTGATGTTTGGGCAAAGGGTTTAAGTTAGGTTCACCCTTATGTTTAATATACGTATTTGAGTGTGCAGGTATTGCAGGATACACATTGACTCAGTTGGACAGCTTCAGGTATGGTGAAGGATGGCATGGAGGCAAGGCATGGGCTTGTGTGCGCATCTGAGGGACATGGACAAAGCAGGGACGATGAGCCGAGGGAAGCGGACTTCGAGGCGTACGTGAAGGATGGCGTGGAGGCAAGCTAAGGGCTTGTGTGCGCATATGAGGGACGAGGGCCAAAGTCGAAGAGGTCTTGAAGGCAACAGGTCGAGGCTGCTAGAGCAGGAACAATGAGCCGAGGGACGCAGACTTCGAGGCATGCGTGAAGGATGGCATGGAGGCAAGCTGAGGGCTTATGTGCGCATCTGAGGGACGGGAGCCGAAGATGAAGAGGGCGCGAAGGCAACAGATCGAAACTGCTAGTGAAGAGTCAGCTGGGTCGTGTGGGTTCGAGTGCTGAGGGAAATGTACTCGGGAAATCCTAGGGTTCGAGTGCTGAGAGAAATGTACTCAGGAAGAGAAACCTTAGGTGTGCAAATGGGGCAGTCGATTGGTAAATGCCACAGAAAGATCAGTCGACTGCTAATGGGGCAGTCGACTGGTCGTGGCTGGAAATTCGAACGTTGGGCTTGTAACAGTCGAATTTAGGTGGGACCAGTCGACTGGTAGCGAGTTTCTCTGCCTTGAGCAATATTTAAAGGGGCTTGGTTTTGGCTGAGAGTTCTTGACGAAGTTGGCTTTGGTTAAAGGCCAATTAGTAGTCTAAGAACTCAGGAGTGTTGTTTGGGTTGTGGCAAGGTTTCTCCACCCACAAGGAGCTACACGAGCTAGCCGGATGTCTTCCAGGGAGTCATCCACCGACGGATCAGGATCGTCCACCTTACGGACAGCCGTAGAGTAGGAGCTCTATCTCTGAACCACGTAAAGGTGACGTGTTAGCGTTTGTTTGATTTTGTTATTGTTATTTCTACTTGCGCACGCTAACATTGTAGGTAGAAAAATCGAGAAAAGCTATTCACCCCCCCCTCTCTAGCTTAACGGTAAGATCCTAACAAGTCTCACGTCTGATTTTTCTGTAAGGCATCCATTTCTTCCTCTATGACAGCTTCCCATTCTTTCACTCCTTTAGCTTCATCATAAGAAGAAGGTTCTACATTGTCAATAGTGTTGAGGCAATCGGCCCTGAGATGATTTGGAGGATCATAGGATTTTGATGTGTGCGGTCAATATGGTTAAGCTAGGATTTATTGTGGACTAATATGTGTACATGAGTGTGCAGGTGTATAGGTACACATGGACTTGGTTGATGTCTTCAGGTGAAGGATGACATGGAGGCAAGCTGGAAGCTTGCGTGCACATCCGAGGGACCGTTGGATAGTAGGGACGATGAGCCGAGGGACGCGGACTTCGAGACGTACGTGAAGGGTGGCATAGAGGCAAACTGGAGGTTTGCGTGCGTATCCGAGGGACGAGGGCCGAAGATGAAGAGGGTGTGAAGGCAACAGTCGAGGCTGCTGGTGAAGAGTCAACCGGGTTGTGAGGGTCTGAGTATGAGTGTTTATACTCAGGGACTAAGCCGGGAGGGTTCGAGTGCGGAGTGAAATGTACTCGGGAGTGTAACCCTAGGCTTAGGACTTGGATCAGTCGATTGCCCTGGGGGCAGTCGACTGGTGTCGGCTGGAACAGGCTGACAGATTCGAACGTTGTATGGCAACGGTAGAATCTGAGTGGGACCAGTCGACTGCCACAGGGGCAGTCGACTGGTAACGCCTGTTTCAGATTCAAGCCCTATTTAAAGGAGCTCGTTTCATGCTTTGGTTTCTTGACGAAACAAGTTTGGTTAAGGCTTGTTAGTAGTTTCTAGAGCTCAGAGGTGTACTCAAGGTTGTGGCGAGGTTTCTCCACCCACAAGGAGCGACGAGGGCTAGCCGGAGGTTATCCGGGGATTGATCCACCGACGGATTCTTGGATTAGTCACCCGTTCGGGGTGGATACCAAGTAACTCGGTTTGTTAGCATTGTTCTTATTGTTAGTTTTATTTTTATTTGTATTTCCGCTGCGCTAACAATTTTGTAGAGAACAACGAAAAATACTATTCACCCCCTCTAGCGGACACATGCGATCCTACAATTGGTATCAGAGCAAAGGACTGCTCTTGATTGGACTAACCGCCAAGGGAGCACACGCTAGAGGAAGAGGAATCATGGAAGACAAACTTGGGGAAGATATCAACTCACCAGCACCATACGAGCATGAGGATTTTGATTATTGGAGAGCTAGAATGAAGATGTGACTCGGCGTGGATTGGGAGTGCGTAATGATGCTAGAAGAACCATTTGAGACCCCTAAGGACAAGCATGGAAAGAAGCTCCGACCTAGGTATTGGTCCAATGA
>JAGFNQ010002003.1:205029-229596 GCA_024364735.1 Boesenbergia rotunda | reverse complement strand
TTTATATAAATTTTTTATCCATAATTTTATAAAACAAACCACGCGCGGTTTATTTTTTAATTTGAACCAAACAATTTGGTTCTCCCCTTTTATTGTGGCCGGCCAAACAAAGAGTGTGGGGACCCTCTTTGGCCGGCCAAACCCAAGCCGAAACCGTATGAATTAAACTCATTTAATTCGTCCAATAAGTCTTCAAAAGACTTAGCCATTTTATGCTTCCGATGCGTCTCTGAAAAATTCAGATTCGACTTATCTCTCTTGATCGAAAAATCTAATTTTCAACTCGTTTTAAATCCCTCGGATCACTCGTAGTGCGTGTGACTAAATAGGCTTTCGATTTATGTTGGCCGTCTATAATTAACCAATTATAGAACGATCATGAGTGACACCTAGTAGTACATCATGGTCCCCAATTAATCGAAAGATCAACGGTTGACCTCAGAAACTATTCTGAAACGCTTCAGCAGCTTTAATGAATCATGCCTCATTCCCTTCACCATCTTATACCCACTTGGTTCAGGACACGGTCTATGTGTGTCAGTCCCCACTAGGCTGACTACGTGACACCTAGCCCAAGTAATGTCTTTCTCGTCCAACGAATTCTAATTACTCTCATGTTTTTGAGAGATTCATACTCGGAACATGTGATGCTCTGTCCAGAGGCTTCGAGTAACAATCCGATGATAGGCCTTGGGTATACATCTCCTCGCAAGGAGTGGTGAATCCTTTGTAGGCTGTTCAAACATCTTCGGGCACTTCGGCTTATACCCAATCATCCTGGGTCCACACCTCCTTAGAGATGCTTGCTTAAGATGTCAAAGTATAAGTCTTCATGACCAAGATGACTTGAACACCGCAAGTCAAAGGAACATCGCACTTAAGCTGCAGTAAGAACTTCATTGACATGTCTATATGTAGACTACCATATGAAGTTTTACAGCTAGTCACTCCAATGAACTAGTTCCCTTAACTAGCATTTATGTTTATCTCCGGACATCCCAATGTCACCAGCCAGTGAGAATCAGCTGATTAGAGAATAAACCATGCTAGTCTCAACAGAATTGATAGTGTCCGTATTTATCAATTCATCGACTAGGGACAATTTCAATACTTCACAATTGCACATGTAGAGATAATCACTAGTTGTGAATTCATCACAAATTCTCTCATGCTATGAATTGTATTGCGGACATTCAGTAAATGAGTTTAAGATCTCAATCAAATACATGAACATGTATACTCAAATAGTGAATATTCATTTATTAAAGTAAATGATTACAATCATAAGGCGATTGCCTTAGGACACTTCTCTCATATTACTAACACGAGGGACCTTGGAGAGCAGGGACGATGAGCTGATGGGCACGGACTTCGAGGCATACGTAAAGGGTGGTATGGAGGTAAGCTGGAGGCTTATGTGCGCATCCGACGGATGAGGGCCGAAGATGAAGAGGGCGTGAAGGCAATAGTCGAGGCTGCGGATGAGAAGTCAGTCGAGTCGTGAGAGTACGAGTGCTGTGTGATTGTACTCGGGAAAGTACTAGGGTTTGAGTGCGGAGTGAAATGTACTCGGAAAGGGAAACCCTAGGTGTGTGAGTGGGGCAGTCGACTGTCATTGGGGCAGTCGACTGATAAAACTCAATGAAAGGGTCTGGCCACTAGACCAGTCGACTGTCCAGAGCAGTCGACTAGTAGGTGGCTGAGAATTCGAACGTTAGGGTGCAACGGTCGAATTTCAATGGGACGAGTAGACTGCCCTGGGAGCAGTCGATTGGTGGCGAGGGTTCAGCCCGAGTCCTATTTAAAGAGGACTTCGTGGTGGCTGAGTTTCTTGACGAATCTTGTCTTGGTTAAATGTAAGATAGTAGTCTTTATGCTCTGAGTGTGCTTGGTGCTGTGGCGAGGTTTCTCCACCCACAAGGAGTGACGAGAGCTAGTCGGAGGTTATCCGGGGATTGATCCACCGATGGATTCTTGGATTAGTCACCCGTCAGGGGTGGATACCAAGTAAATCAGTTTATTAGCATTATTTTACATTGTTAGTTTTGTTTTATTATATATTCCGCTGTGCAAACTAACCGTGTAGGAAGAACGAATCGAAGAATCGCTATTCCCCCTCTAGCGTACCGGAAACGATCTAACACATAGTTGACCAAGATCCAACTCCTCCTCTTGGTCCCTACCTTAGCCCTATATAAACCCCATGAGATCATGAAACCAAGGCTGAATCATCCAATTAATCAACCCAAGGCCTCTCTCCTCTCCTCTCTCTCCTTCTCTCTCCAAGGGCTTTCGGTCGGCGCAAGACAAGAGGAGATTCCTCTCCTCTTTTCTTCTTCCTTCCTTCACCATCTCTTGGCCGAAGCTTACATAGACAAGGAGGAGTCCTTCTCTTCCTTTTGTGGTGCTCGACAACGAGGGTGGTGTGGCCGGTGGCTGGCGGGAGGCGGCGCAAGGGGAGACTTGCGGCGACACCGCAAGCTTGGAGGAGGAGAGCTCTCGGCTGGATTTGGGTTGAAGTGAAGGTTGTTTCTTTCCTTCATCTTCCTCCTCACCTTCCTCTCGATCGCTGTTGAAGGGCTGGTGGTGTTTGGGTGGCTCACGGTGGCTAGCGACGCAAAGGAAGAGGGAAGAGTGGCCGGCGGCTAAACCCTAGATTTAGGGTTTTTGTTGGCTTGAGGAGAAGTGATTATTTGGAGCCTTTGGTGATCTCGGTTCTCGGTAGCTCGTCACCCACACGATGTCCAAGAGGGAAGGGACATAAGATAGAAGGCTACGAGGTAAAGAGAGGTATATTTCTCTCTTGGCTCTAGTTTCTTGTTCTATCATTTTATGTGTGATATGTGTTAATTATTATTTTGATTATTTGATAATCATAGATAATAGTTAATTAATTAGACCCTGATAATAAACACAAAAATCGGCGATCCACTCGTTGTCTTTTCCGCGGTCGTTTGGTTAGGAGAATTACAAGGCTCGATCTTTGTGATTGACCAAGTTGTAATTCATATATTTAATTTTGCTGGATGATATGTGTAGGACCGGTGCTGTCGATAGAGGGGGGGGGGTGAATATCGACCGTAAATCTTTCTCGCGGAAATCGTTAATTCGTTTTAGACTCAGAGCATTAGTGCAGCGGAAAATAAAACATAAAGAATAAAAGCAAGACAACGGACACGCGGGATTTATTTACTTGGTTCCCGACCCCCCAGGGTCAGTACGTCCAAGGCCTATGTACTCGGCGTGAGTCCACTATTGGTCTCCTTTCCGGAATTTCCGGAGGTGGAGAAAACCCGTCTTACAGTGTATAAGTTACAATGAAAAAGATATGAAATTAAGTGCAGAATAATAAAAAGCAAACCAAACAATTAAGGTCAAAGCCTCGGCCGATCTGGATCTCCGAAGTGCCGCACCCTTCCTTCTGGAGCCTCTCGGTCGCAAAACCTCATCTTTAGCACTTTGTTGTCAGTCAGAATGCTCAGAATTGTTCCAGAAAGTTGTGTTTGAAGCTGAGGGGTCGAGGCCCCTTTTATAGGCTTCATACGGGCGCCTGTGATCACCGGGGCGCCCCTATGGGCTTGGTCAAACCTCATCCCTGCGCCGAACTCGCCGCAGCTGATAAAACCTTTGACCAGGGCGCCCTGGACCTCCCAGGCGCCTGAATGAAAGCTTATCTCTTTTTCGAACTCGAAACCGCAAATACAGCTTTCAACTTGGGCGCTTGTATCATCCCGGGCGCCTAAATCGAAGCCTATTCTGCCTTCCTTCGACTTTAGCCTTTTCCTTCTTTGACCTGGGCGCCTCGATCCTGTTGGGCGCCTGGCTTCAAAGATTCCAGCCCAAAGCAGGTTTTTGTTCTTTGATCTGGGCGCCCCCATTGATGGGGGCGCCTGGCTTGGCTGGTTTCCAGCCCTTTGCTTGCTTTATCTCCGGTTCTTGGTACCTACAAGATACACAAATACAAAGCAAATATACACACAATATTAGCCTTAAGGCCTTGGTTCTGACTTTGGATTTCCATGAAACCCTAGGTCAAACCGACGCAAGTTCCCACCCCCGAGAACGCGCCTTTCACCTACTCCTTTCGGGAGACGGTTGCCACCCTAGTCCTTCGGGTGGACTTTTGCTTAGCCTCCGATACTCCCGGATCTCAAGATGTCCGAACCCTGACCCGTCTCTACTTCTGCCCTTAGTCATCGCTCAACTTAGTTGCTCAATCCCTCGGACCAAGACTTCGTGTCCAAACCCTAGGTCCAGGACTTCGGTGCCCAACCCTCGGCCAGGTCTTCGTGCCCAATTCCTCGAACCAGGTCTTCGGTGCCCAACCCTCGGCCAGGACTTCTTGCCCAGTCCTCGACCAGGACTTCGTGCCCACCTTTCGAGCAGGTCTTCGGTGCCTAGCCCTTTGCCAGGACTTAGTACCCAGCTTCACTCACCAGGTCTTAGTGCCTAGGTTAACTAGGACTTTTCTCCCACTTTGGTTACTCATTTCTTAACTCCCCTTCCCTTGTTCAATATATCACTGACTTAAATATATTGTCAAACATTAAAACATTTAGAGGAGGACATCACTGATGCAACTTGCACCAACAATCTCTCCCTTTTTGATGTTTGACAATATCTTAAGTTAGATTGGTTGAAGGGACTAAATTATACTCCTTGGGATAAAAAAGAAAAAGTTTTGAAAACCCAATTTTTGATCTTTTGGGGAAAACTTCTAACTTCCACTCACTCTCTCCCTTTTTGAAAAACATTTTGATTATTTTGATCCTTTGGAAAGAGAAAAAAAAATTTATTTCTAACTTAAGGCGCATCTCTCCCCCTTTGTCATACATAAAAAAAAATAAAAAACTCTTGCACCAACAATGAAAATATTTTGTTCTTTTGAAAAATACTTAGTATAAATTTTTGAAAGCATAGTAATACTAAGTACTTAAATTTTCAGAATAAATCTATTTTGAAGAGTATTGTGCAATTCTGAAAAATATTTTGTATTTGGAAGAAAATGTTTGATTTGAAAAAAAATTTCCTTAGACAAATTTTAGAAATGATTTTTCAAGAATGCAAGTACTTTTGAGATATATTGTGTTTTTGAAAACAATGCAAGTACTTTTGAACAAAATTTGAGCTTTGAAAAATATAAGTACTTTTGAAAAATATTATGAATTTGAAAAAAATATAAGTACTTTGAAAAATATTATGAATTTTTGAGAAGTATATGTACTTTTTGAAAAATATTATTTTTTTAAAAACATAATATTTTACTTGATTTGGTTTCTTTTCCAGTCTGACACAATCCTAGGAAGCCTTGTTGACTACAAGGATATTTTCCTAAATGTCCTGGAAATTCTCCAACCCAAGTAAATATTATTTCAAAAGCAATTTCATAAGCCACCAAAATTCTGAAAACTAGAATAATAGCATTTTGAAAGACTTATATTTTCAACAAGATTTTGAAGATATAGTTCATGAAGACATATATTAAATAATTCTTTTAATTTGACCTCCCCCTAAATTTGACCCAGTCCTAGGAAGCTTGTTGACCACATGTCCTCTTCCTCTAAGTCTTTAGGGTTTAGTGCAGATCAAAGGAATTATCTAATAATTCTAAAATAATTTCCAAAAAAACTTGTCAGAAATTTTTCTTTTGACTTAGATTCCCCTAAATTTGACACATCCTCGAAATCCATGTAGATCATGAAGTAGACCTTCCTCTGTGTCTTTTAGGATTTATCAAAGTCAAAGAAATAGGTAATTTTTGAAAGCATAAGTCTTTTTCGTAAACACAAATGATAGTAATTTAAAGCAGAGTTTTCGAAATGTATTTTTAAATGATAGTAATGTTTAAAGAAACAAACATTTCAAGAGAATGAAAGCACTCCCCCTGTACTCGACACCGTGTGACTCTATTTAAGTGCCTTAAGGAACTTTAGTGTTATCCTAAGAGACTTGTGTCTAATTGAGTGAGTCAAACAATTTTTGAAAAGATATACTTTTGAAAAATGTATAATATGTATAATCAATTAAACAAGCATGAATTTCATGAAAACATTATTATGTTGAAGCACTATTTTGAAAATATATTTTTAGAAAAATATTCTAACAATTTTGAAAAATATTTTTCAATTTATTAGTCCTTAACATCTCACCCATTCTAGATGTCTCAATACAACAATCATGGTTGCCTTATGGGTGCATTGTGAGATGCTTGAATCATTTTCCTTAATTTATTATTAAATCTAAGATTTAATTGAAACTTGTGTTAGATTCAAATCTAGCAATAGTAAAGTGAATTTGATTTTCAGTAATTGGCTTCCAGGTCTTGGCGAGGCACAAGGCCTTCTTTGGCCGTAGCCTTATTGGATCATCAATCCTTTCCTTGACAAAGCCTTTTATAGAAAATTCATCTTCAAGTTACTTCTTGAAAGATTTTGTCTAACTAGTTTGTGTCTTGGATCGGTAGCTTCGGCTAGTTCCACCAAAATGGCTTCCCTAACGTACTATCATCTCACCTCCACCCAATATTATGTTGATCAAGTTTCAATTATTCTTTTTCCTATAGACGTTCTAAATTATTCATAAAATTTAAATATGAATGACATGTCATATATTTAAAAGAGATAGCAAATGCATGACATGACAGTTATGCATGAGTCAAACAAGTCAGAATATTTAATTAAGTTTCTAAAGATGTATCAAATTCCCGATTTGATACATGTAGTGTGAACCCTCGAATATGTCAACCCACTTTGACATATTTAATTTTATTAAATTAATTATTTCAGTTTGGGTAAGATTTTATTTTAGTTTAAGTTATTTAAGAATTAAGGGTTAATTAAATTAATTAAGAATTAATTAGAATTTGAATTAATTAAGCATTGATTAATTAAGAATTAATTAAGATTTAATTGAATTAATTTGAATTAATTTGAATTTGAATTAATTAAGATTTAATTGAATTAATTTGAATTAATTTGAATTTGAATTAATTAAGATTTAATTGAATTACTTTGAATTTGATTTAATTAAGGTTTATTGAATTAATTTGAATTTGACTTAATTAAGATTTAATTGAATTAATTTGAATTTGATTTAATTAAGATTTAATTGAATTAATTTGAATTAATTTAAAATTGATTTAATTAAGATTTAATAGAATTAATTTGAATTTGAGTTAATTAAGATTTAATTGAATTAATTTGTATTAATTTGAATTTGATTTAATTAAGATTTAATTGAATTAATTTGAATTTGGTTTAATTAAGATTTAATTGAATTAATTTGAATTTGATTTAATTAAGGTTTAATTGAAATAATTTGAATTGAATTAATTGAGATTTACTTGAATTAATTAAGAATTAATTAGACAAGATTTAACTTAAAATTCGATTTATCTTAAAATTAATTAATTAATTACGAATTAAATATTAAGAATTAATTAATGTTAAATAAAGGATTAAATTAAGGTTTTAAAATTAATTTAAATTTAAGTATAGTTTTTATGATTTATTTTGATTTTAGTTTAAAATTTCTGGCTTGGTTAAATGTTGTGGGTTTAATTTCATCATTTTCATTATTTCAAGAATTTCTGACTCATCGACTATTTCTTTCTTATTTATCTTTTCAAGTTTTTCCAAAAATTCTGGTTTATTTGAATCTTTGTGATATTTATTGACTATGGCCTTAATCTCAGAAAATTCTATCTCTTCCTCAAAATTAGATCTTCAATGTCCTCAAAGTAGGTGGAGTAATACGGGCCACTAGTTAATTTTTCAGGGTTATCCAAGTGAATAATTAAATTATTATCTAAAGAGACATCATCTCCACTATCCTCAGAATTATCCTTATTATCCTTAGAATTATCCTTAAGATTTTCAAATTTGAATTCATAATTATCTAAAGGATTTTCAAATTTGAGTTCAGATTTATCCAAAGGATTTTCAAATTTAAATTCATAATTATCTAAAGGATTTTCAAATTTGAATTCAGATTTATCCAAGGGATTTTCAAATTTGAATTCAGATTTATCCTTAAGATTTTCAAATTTGAGTTCAGATTTATACAAAGGATTTTCAAATTTAAATTCATAATTATCTAAAGAATTTTCAAATTTGAATTCAGAGTTATCCTTAAGGTTTTCAAAATTAATTTCTATAATTTTATCAGACCTATTTTCAGAATTAAAATCAGTAATTTTATCAGATCTATTTTCAGAATTAAAATAAGTAATAATAGTAAAATTATCAGATCTATTTTCAGAATTAAAATCATTAATTTTACCAGATCTATTTTCAGAATTAAAATCAGTAATAACAATAAAATTATCAGATCTATTTTTAGAATTAAAATTAAGATTAATTTCAGTATTAATTTCAACATTATTTCTAGGAAATTCAGAATTAATTTTACAGATTAATTATTGATATTAATAGTTAAAGAGTTAATTTTTGATAGTTTATTACTGTCTACATTATCTAGTTGATCATGCAAGACATTAATTTGCCTATTTACATAATTTAATTTTTCAGAAAAATTATCTAAATAATTTACATAAGAAAGTGCAGGAAATTTAAAAATTTTCGGAACATAAATTTTACGTACCTTTGCCAGACACTTGTTTTTGTAGTGTCCGTACTTTTCGCATTTGAAGCATCGTACGTGGCTTTTGTCTCTCCGGACTCCTGGCGCTGCTGCCTCCTTTACTGCCGGTGAGGAACGATTCTTACGAGTAGGGCACTGATTTTTATAGTGTCCTCTCTCCCTGCACGTGAAGCATATAATATGGAATTTAAAAACAGACATTAAAAAATTGTACCTGATTCACCCCTGGGCTCCCCCTCAACTCCTGGCGTTTTTGCTCCATCGGCGGTTAGTCCGGTGAAGAGCGACCTAGCTCTGATACCACTTGTAGGATCGGTGCCGTCGATAGGGGGGATGAATATCGACCGTAAATCTTTCTCGCGGAAATCGTAAATTCGTTCTAGACTCAGAGCATTAGTGCAGCGGAAAATAAAACAGAAAGAATAAAAGCAAGACAACGAACACGCGGGATTTATTTACTTGGTTCCCGACCCCCCAGCGTCAGTACGTCCAAGGCCTATGTACTCAGTGTGAGCCCACTATTGGTCTCCTTTCCGGAATTTCCGGAGGTGGAGAAAACCTGTCTTACAGTGCAGAAGTTACAATGAAAAAGATATGAAATTAAGTGCAGAATAATAAAAAGCAAACCAAACAATTAAGGTCGAAGCATCGGCCGATCTGGACCTCCGAAATGCCGCGCACTTCCTTCTGGAGCCTCTCGGTCGCAGAACCTCGTCTTTAGCACTTTGTTGTCAGTCAGAATGCTCAGAATTGTTCCGGAAAGTTGTGTTTGAAGCTGAGGGGTCGAAGCCCCTTTTATAGGCTTCATACGGGCGCCTATGATCACCGGGGCACCCCTATGGGCTTGGTCAAACCTTATCCCTGCGCCGAGCTCACCGCAGTTGATAAAACCTTTGACCAGGGTGCCCTGGACCTCCTAGGCGCCTGAATGAAAGTTTATCTCTGTTTCGAACTCGAAACAGCATATACAGCTTTCAACTTGGGCGCCTGTATCATCCCGAGCGCCTAAATCGAAGCCTATTCTGCCTTCCTTCGACTTTAGCCTTTTTTCTTCTTTGACCTGGGCGCCTGGCTTCAAAGCTTCCAGCCCAAAGCTGGTTTTTGTTCTTTGATCTGGGCTCCCCCATTAATGGGGGCGCTTGGCTTGGCTGGTTTCCAACTCTTTGTGTAACGACCCGAAATTTTTTTTTAATATTTCTTTAAAATATTAAGCATGTCTAGATAATTTTCCGAGAGAACTAGAAATATTAACACGAATTTTAGGCTAGAAATCCATGTTTTTCCATTTAAATTGGGGGAAAAAGGCCCTAATGGGCCTTATATGGGCTTTCTAGCACCATGATTATTGGTAAATTTTAGGTAAAAATTTATAGAAATATAAAGGGATTTTGATGGGAAATATTAACATAATTATGGGAAAATTTTTAGAGGATTTTCGAAATATTAAAAATAATAATAATAATAAAATACAAAAAAAAATTAGTGCATGCACCAAGGATTGAACCTTAGACCTCTTGTTCAACCATGCATGCTCTAACCAATTCACCTAACAAGGGAGTGCTATGAGGAAATGAAGTGGATTATGGTTAAGGCTTAGGAAAAATGAAGAGTCATCAACTATGACTCTTCATTTGCCTCCTTAATATGTTATAAAGAGGGGGTTTGGGAGTTTCTTTCTTCCTTCCATCAATTCCACCTCTCTTCTTCCTCCTCCCTCAAGCAGGCCGAAACTTTAAGGAAGGTTTTCCTTGAGAAAACTTCACAAGAGGGCTTAATCTTCAAGTGTTAAGGGTCATCTACAAGGTTACAAGGGCAAAGGGTGATCAAGGGGCAACCAAAGTCTTCATCATCTTCCCTTTTTAAGGTCTAAAAACCAAGATAACCCAAGGTAAGACTCCCTCACCTGTGGTATAATGGTTTTTGAGTTATTTTCATGATACAAGAAATTGTTTGAACCATATATGAAGAAACACCAAAGTTAGGGCTACCAAAGGTTTCGGCCACCATGGGTTCTATGATTTGGTTTGGATCCAACTCCTTAATTGTCACGCCCCGAGACCCAGGAGCCGCTGATCCAATATAAAATCGGACGGCACCTCCCCTGTCCGGCGGACAATTTACACATACACAGAACACGACCACGCAGTTTAATTGGCCTCAGGCCTCAAAATACATATATAGACACTAAGAAAACCATAACACGAGGTAAATCATACCTGACTGCGGACCGGTCCGACTTAGGACAGAACAACCAATACAACAACCCCTTAGGGCACTCGACACACTCGTAATACATATACAAATCGCTAAGGACATATGAAACAAATACACTGTCCAGTACAAACACATCACCCTGTCGTCACGATGGGTAGGGACTGGCTGCTGGGCTCTTCTGGCGACTCCAAGTATCTCAACCTGAAATGAAATCATAATGGCAATGGTGTGAGTCCATAAACTCAGCGAATACCCAGTAGATATGCATAGTATGTTATAATAACAATAGGAGTCTACGCTGATACCATCTCATATGAACAATAGGAAAGGGTATATTGAAGATACTGAATCAAGATACATACCAGAATCCATCTAACCTGAAAAGAGGGTGATAAGTACCAAGGGAATATCAATAGACATATAATCTCAGATAACAAGTCTCCAAAAATATGCATGTCAAACAAGTGCAGAAATCAAGTGCAGCAAACAATGCACGATGCAAAATATGCACATGGTGCAATGACATGTGTCACCCCCTAGTCCCAGTCAGGATCGTCGTCCACAACGTCCGCGTGGGTAGAGCTGTGACAACCTGTACCTAGTCAGGACATGGTCCACAACGTCCGCGTGGGTTAGCATGCAATAATGCAAGATGGTGCATGACCCAAACATATAAAGCACCCTGGTGCAATGACATGAGTCACCCCTAGTCCCAGTCAGGATCGTCGTCCACAACATCCGCGTGGGTAGAGCTGTGACAACCTGTACCCAGTCAGGACATGGTCCACAACGTCCGCGTGGGTCAGCATGCAATAATGCAGAGATGGTGTATGATAGATACACATACCTCCCTCAACAAGTCCTCAGTATGCTAAGTCTCAGCCTGAATTCCTATAACAGGAAATACTGGTGACCTACAAGATATACTGGCCGAAATCTACAGATCCCTTATGTCAAATGCAAGAGATACATCACGATATCTAAGAATATGTATAGATATGACAATATCTGAGACTGTATGGAACTAACAGCATAATAACTCAGGGATAAACAACAAGTATCCAGGACAGGCATAATAAACAGGGATAACCAATAAGTATCCAGAACAGGCATAATAACCAGGGATAATTAACAAGTATCCAGAACAGGCATAATAAACAGGGATAGCGTATGATCTTACTGCTATCTATAACAGTCTATGCATAACAAGATGACAATATCATAAAGATAAGTCAAAGGGTACCCGCCTCCAAGAGTAGAAGTCTGTATCACAAGCAAAAAGAATCACCCGTCAATAATCCAATCAGGCTCCTGTATCAAGGATGCATTTAATTAGCTATTATACAAATGATAGATAGCTAATAAATCCCTAAACCATGCTCGGGTTAACCTAGCCATTTCCTTTCCATTTAATTACCTCTAATTAAATGAAAGATTCTTAATTACCCTACGTAATTAAACTTAGATTCATTTTTGGTTTATTCTAAATTCGAATTCGTCAAATTTAGGTTATTAGATTTACATTTCCGATTAAACCCAACCTCGACCCAACTAAAGGCTCATCCCAAGCCATAATCAATTTCTAAGATCCAAAGTTGCACACAGCAACCACTTAACCACATACTCATATTAATCTTTAATCCCAACCAACTTCCTAGCTGATAGCACACAATGGGTTCCAATTCTAGCATCCATTATAGCTTAAAATCAAAGTACAACTAAGAACCATTTCACACAAAATAGTTAACAGCTATATTATTCCGTATGGATCAAGTTTCCATGGGTGATCACTCACGGCAGCCTAAGGGGCAAATTTGAAACCTAAGCTACAGCTTTCACCTACACAACATTTGAATTTGAGTTGCCCACCTCTTCAATTCAGCTTGCTCGCGGTAGAAGTTGGCACACCAAGTTACACATCCCAAATTCAATTCTAAAACAAACACACACGACAAAGAAGAAAAATCCCAGATCCAAGACATTACCCCTACTGATCAACAACTCCCAGTGGCATAAGAATCCAAACTGATAACGCAACACCAACCTACTGTTCTTGCACAATTTCATTCGGAGAACAATTGAAACAATCAATGCTTACCTTCTATTTCCCAATGGCAGATCCGCCAAGATTGAATAGCTACCGCGCTCTAGCCCGTGCGGTGTCCACAACTTGGTTTCCTCTTCTCCGGTAGCAACCCAAACCGACGCCCGGCCAAACCCAATCAATGGTTTTCCCCTCAATCGGCTAGTTTGCTAGCCCTAACTGTCCTCGGCGTCCAATGGCTCAGAGGAAGGGAGTGGTCGTCGGATGGGTTCGACTGCGATTAGAACTTGCAAACGAACGGAAGAAGACAGATCGGCGTCGACCGTGGGCTAGGGCACGCGGAGGAGGGATCGGGCTCGCTGCGGGCTTCGCGAGGGGAGGAAGAAGAACGAAAGGGGTCGGCTTGGCTTCGGCGGCGGCTAGGGCACGAGATGAGGAGAAGGGAGGCGTCGGGTGTTTGGCTGCGGCGTTGGCTGCGGGCGAGCAGAACCGAACCGAGGGGTTTTAAGGTGAGGAGATTTTTATAGAAAAGTCCCTCTAATTTTCAGAAAGTCCCATCCTGCCCTTAGGGTAGGGGTTTTAGTTGTTTAATCCTCCAATATATATTTTAATCCACCTCAATACTTCTCTAAGGTTAGATTATTTATCCTTTCATAATTTACGAGTCTATCTGAAAGCCCCTTGGGTTCCTACCGTAGGGCCGGAAACCCTAAACTCTATCCGGAAAAATCCCAAAAATTTTCTAGTCTGGATTTTCGAATTGCCGTATTTTACATTCTCCCCTACTAATAAAAATTTGGTCCCTAAATTTTCTCATTCCTCATACGGCACACACTAGCAGCTAAACATGTCTGTACTCCTCATGTTTGTACTCCTCATGAGTACCCACTTCGTCTGATACCTTATAGTTACACTGCTACGGGCCAACTGGAGTTATCAATCCAGAGGTTAGCATCTGATAACCAAGTACACCAGAACAACCATTCAGTCATCACAACTATCCAATGCACTCAATCCTAATATCACTGGCGCTAAGTCTATACTCTAATCCTTAAACGTAAAACGTCAAATTCATGAGTATCACTCAAATATTCCCAAGTCAATAACATCCTCCAACATCACAAGTCATATACACGTATATATATATCCTCCAATAGACCATCAGAGCTAACATAAAACTTAGAGATTGTGCCAATATGTCTTACCATATGCTGTTATCAATAACAAACTTCCTAAATAATCAACCACCGAAAGATCATTCATCCGTTTAATGATCTATCAAAAACTTTTCTATCATAGTTATTCAACCAAGTACAAGCGGTAACCCGTAAGTGTCAAGCAACTAGCTTCACACTTTTCTATCTTAGCCCAAATCACCCATCAACATGTACCTTCTAGGTCAACTACCAAGTACAAGTGATCCATGGTCCAAGTCCCCAAGGAACAGATTGTATCAATCCTCTACTAACCATAATAATATGTAGCTACTGCTACCCTATTTCATCAATGCAGATCATGTACTCAAAACATGACATCTAGCTTATCTGTCCAGATATACGCAACATAAGAAAACTTGTAGCTCCATGAGCTAAAGTGAATTATTCCAATAATGATCAAGCCAATTACAGTAGACATCCCTAGTTCTCACTTAGCTGATAGTAGCTAGTATAAATGCTATTACTAATAAGGACAAGGTAAAATCAAAACCCTCAACCTCCAATATCTTGTTGACAGGTTTGACCCACAGGCAACCCTCTAGGCCGGCGACCCTACGGTACCAGGATTCAGGAACTATTGTACTTGTCCTGGAGGTCAAGGGTTCGAATCCTGGGGAAGGCAAAAACCCACTGCCAGGGGTGGGAAGACCGTAGGGTCGCCGACCTAGAGGGTTGCCTGCGGGGACCATAGAGGCCGAGATCGCTACATTAATATTGTTCCTTATGTTTTATTATGTGGTAAGAGATGTTAATAAGGGTTATGTGAAAGTTTGTACATGATTTAAGGCCCTAGAAACTTTCGGCCAAGATGGGATTTAGGGCTAGGGCTCAAGGTTAACTCCAAGCAAGGGTTCAAATGTTTTCCTATGGAAGTATATGTAAATTATAGGATGTAAATTTGTAACTTTATGAATTTATTCATGTGATGGTGACCCATTAGGGTTTTGTCCAAGGTCCCAAGGTAGGGCTAGGGCTTAAGGTTAACTCCAACCAAGGGTGCAAATGTTTTCCTATGGAAGTATGTGTAAGGTGTAGGATGTAAATTTGTAATTTTATGAATTTATTCATGTGATGGTGACCCATTAGGGTTTCGGCCAAGGTCCCAAGGTAGGGCTAGGGCTTAGGTTAACCCTAATTATGGGGGTTTGATGGCTCCCTAAGGCCTTGTATGTGATGTATGGATGTTCTTCTACTCATGGAACCCTCCCTATTGAGTGAGTGATGGAGCTTCATGCTAGGGAACCATTCGGCCAACTCCCAAGATTTAGGGCTTGGGTTGTAACGCCCGACCTTATATCTACCCTAAAGGCGGGGTTACGGGTCCATACATTCATATCATTTATCATGTTAAGCATGTATATCAAGTAGAAACAATTACAATGCTAGAAGAGTAGTACGCATGCTTGTTGAGGACTAATTTACCAAGCAGGGTTTCCTATATTTAACATGCATTTACAACATAATAGGAAGATCATTTAACTTCATAATTTACTGATCTAAACATGTTTTGAACAAGATAGGGCTTAGCATGATCTAAAACCTAACCTTAGACACATGCAAGAGAAACATTCATAAGCAATAGAAATTAGGAAAACTATAGCATTTCACTTAGCATGCATACAACAAGAATTAGACATCTAATGATAGTGTTATCTGATCATGACATAGGTTCCATATCTCTAAACTTGGCCAACAGTAGAGTAGTCATAATCATCACACAATCAGAATATAGTAATACAACTCGCAATCTTTTAGTGGAAGCAATTTAGATTCTAGACAAAAATGGTAGATAAGAATTCTTCTTTCTTTCCCGAGCCATCACCACACACATCCTTTTAGCTTTCCCTCTGCCTCTTCCTTTAGTTCAAGTATTTCTTACCGCTATCTGCAGCATAAGAAAAACAACATGAACTAGTAAGCAAAACATGCTTAGTAAGAATCCGGGCCTACTCGCAAAAATCCATATCAATTCATCAATATCATGTACACAGTAATCAAGATAGAATTATAAGCATCATAAGCATCACATCAAATATTTCTAAGTACTTTACAGAACAAGATTATCACATAATGAGAGAATGCTTTTCAAAAGGTTCCATAAAGGTAAGTACTTAAAAATATAGTATCATCTAGGGCCCAGTTGTAGTACCACATCAAGCGCGTTCCCTAATGAGTTGGGGTAGCGAGCCACCAATCTAATTAGGGCAGGACCCTTCCGTCCTACCAATGCCATGACCTTCAGTTAACATGTACATTGGATTTTGTTTAACGACCCCCTTCCGAGTCGGGTACACAACTTTCAAAGTAAAGTATCTTAACATGTAATTACATACATATGTATATGCTTAAAGGTACTCCCAATAACATCTTAAAGGGACACACCACTCATCAAGGGTGCTCATGATCCCCTAGGGACACACCACACATTTAGGGGTGCTCTTGATCCCAATTTCAGTAGAGTATCCTTTTTCAAGCATATTATCAAACACATCATGTTCATGTCATAAGGGTGCCCCATGGGCTATAAGGCATGCTTTTATACCTAACAAGATAGGTCACATAAATTATACACACATCATATAAGTAGTAGCATGCTTCATGATTTCATTAAGTACTTCCCAACCCTAGAACTAGGGTTGGCCGAAAGTTACAAGTAAAGGGAATTTTCTTCTTCTTTTTTTTTCATCCAATTAAGGCATACATTCATCACATATATATCCATATCATGCATTCTATTAACATGGCATACATTAGAGGTAAATGACCATCCCTAAGCTAGGGTTTCATGATGTGGCCGAAAGTTGCAAGTAAGGAGTTTGGTTTTCCAAGCAAGCATTCATTCAAGCATTTCTACAAACACCTCAAGTATCTTTCATGTTAACAATTGAAACATGGTTTATATCTCAAAGTGGGGTTAGCTTCCACTAACCCTAAATTACAAGAGGTGGCCGAAACATTGTAGGGTAGGGTAGGCTAGGTTTTTGACATCCAATCTTCACACAAGCATTTACACAAACATTTTATCTACAATACTAATCATGGACATATCATAGGATAGCATGCAACCAAAAACCCTAGCCTTTCTCCTCTTGGCCGAAAGTTTGTAGGGTACCAAACCCTAATTTTTGTCCTTCCAAAAATTTGGAAACAACACATATGTGTATAAAGTCCCTAGAGGTACTAGCATACATCAAGGTTTGATCAAAAACCCCCTCTTGGACCTCCAATCCTAGGGTGGCCGAAACCTTCCTCAAGGAAGGTCCTTGTGATTTTTCAAAAGAACAAAACAATCAAACATCCAATAGTAATTATGCCGCAGGCGAGAGGACACTTACATCCTTGCGCTGGAATTTCACCTTCTCTTTAAACAGTAGGGTACCCTAGACTTGGAGGGCAAGTGAAAATCCTTCTCTTCCAAATTTTCTCTAGGGCTCCTTGGACTTGGTAGAAGGCAAGATCTTGGAGGGTCTTCTTCCTTCCAAATTCCCTAGGGTTAGAACCCTAGGGTGTGTTTTTCGAAAATGCAAGGAGAGGGGAAGAGGGTTTCGGTGGGAGTGAGTGAGGAAGAAGAAGAGGAAGTTACTCTAACTTCTCATTCCCTTATTTATACTTTTCTCATGAAGAGACATGTCTCTTCGCTTCCCTCGATTCAACAAGAATGTTTCTTATTCTCTCTACAAGAAATATGGCTTGGTTCATTGGTTATGACATGGTGAGTGCAACTAGGAGGTTCAAGGTTCAATCCTTGCTTCCTCCTTTCTACCTCTTCTTTTTATCACAATTTGCACTAATCCATATCAAAGCCCATTAAGCCAAGCCCATCATGAAATTTCATAATATTAATAATATTTCATGGATTCATAATATTTCATAATATCCCATAAATATTATTTCATAATATTTTTAATATTTCATATTCATGAATCCATAATATTTCATGCTAATATTTCATGATCTTCCATAATAATATTTCATAAATTTCATGATATTTCATAACATTCTATATGGGAAAATTTTGGGGCGTTACAATCCTACACACCTTATAAAAAGTTCGTCCCGAACTTTAAAATAATTCCCAGGTACTCAAATTGTAAAAATTGGGGTGTTACAATCCTACGCACCTTATAAAAAGTTCGTCCCGAACTTTAAAATAATTCCGGATACTTTAATCGTATTGCCTCCTCTCGTTCCCATGTGACTTCTTCGAATTGTTCATCCCGCCACAGAACCTTTACTAAAGGTACTTCTTTGTTCCTTAGCTTTTTAACTTCCCGATCGAGGATCTGGATCGGGCGGCATTCGGAACTGAGGCTTTCCTGTTCTTGCACCGGTGGGGGTTCTATCATTTGACTCACATCAAGGGTACACTTCTTGAGCATCGACACATGGAAGACGTTGTGGATAGCCGCCATTTCCGGCGGTAGCTCCAGCTCGTAGGCCACCTTGCCTACTCGTCTCAAAATCTGATAGGGTCCCACGTATCGCGGACTCAGCTTCCCCTTCTTTCCGAATCTCATCACCCCTTTCATAGGGGCTACTTTCAGGAATACCGAATCCCCAACCTCGAACTCGAGTGGTCGACGTCGTTTATCAGCGTAGCTCTTCTGCCGACTCTGAGCAGTCTCTATCCTCTGGCGGATATTCTTTATAGCCTGAGTGGTCTCATCAATAATATCGGTCTGGAGTCCCATCTCCCTCTTTTCACCACTCTCATGCCAGCATAAAGGAGATCTGCATTTTCTGCCGTATAGTGCCTCGTACGGTGCCATCCCGATAGTAGCCTGATGACAGTTATTATAAGCAAACTCTGCCAGGCTCAGGTATCGACACCAGCTTCCCTTGAAGTCCAAGGTGCAAGCTCGTAACATATCTTCTAGTATCTGGTTTACTCGTTCAGTCTGCCCGTCAGTCTGGCGGTGAAAGGCTGTACTGAACCTCAGCTTCGTGCCAAGGGCCTTCTGCACGTGTCCCCAAAAATCAGAAGTAAATCGACCATCTCGGTCAGAGACGATGGTCTTCCCCCGTGTAGTCAAACAATCTCCTTGACGTACAGTTGAGCCAGCTGCTCAACTGAATAAGTCATCCTGATAGCCAGAAAATGCGCGGACTTGGTCAGTCGGTCCACAATAACCCATATACTATCATATCCATTCGTAGTCCGAGGCAGCCCTGATGTGAAATCCATAGATATGTCCTCCCATTTCCACTCGGGAATAGGTAGAGGCTGCATAACTCCCCCAGGTCTCTAGTGTTCTGCTTTGACCCTCTGGCAGGTCAAACACATGCTGATATAATGGGCTACATCTTTCTTCATGCCGGACCACCAAAATTTGCCCTTCAGATCTTGATACATCTTGGTAGACCCAGGATGCATCGCATAAGGTGTGCCGTGAGCTTCCTCGAGTATCCTCGTCCGTAAGTCGGAGTCATCGGGAACGCATAATCGATCCCGGAGATATAAGACTCCACTATCGTAAATCCGGAATCCCTCGTCCTTGCCTTCAAGAACCTCTTGCCTGATTCTCCGAAGACTCGGATCAAGATTCTGCTTCTCCAAAATACCATCAAATAATGTCGGCGCAATCTGTAGGGTAGAAAGCCGTCCCGATATAATCTCGATTCCAAAATCCATAATCTCTTCCCCTAAGGGTCGTGAAATAGCTGATAAAGACAACAATGCAGCACAAAATTTTCTACTGAGAGCGTCCGCTACCTTGTTGGCTTTTCCCGGATGGTACAAGATCTCACAGTCGTAGTCCTTGACCAACTCGAGCCATCGGCGTTGTTGCATATTCAGGTCTTTCTGGGTGAAGAAATACCGCAGACTCTGGTGATCAGTAAAGACCTTGCACTGAGTGCCATATAAATAATGCCTCCATAATTTTAGCGCAAAGACCACCGCTGCTAATTCCAAATCATGGGTAGGATAATTGTTTTCATGTTCCTTTAATTGTCTAGAGGCGTAGGCAATCACCTTCCCATTCTGCATAAGCACAGCTCCGAGTCCCAGTTTGGATGCGTCGCTGTACATATCGAAACCCGTATCACTTTCCGGGAGAGTCAATATAGGAGCGCTAGTCAGCCTCCTTTTCAGTTCAGAGAAGCTCTTCTCACATTCGTCGGTCCAAATATATTTCCTGTCTTTCTTCGTAAGAGCTGTCATAGGGGCTGCAATCCGAGAGAAGTTCTCTGCGAATTTTCTGTAATAGCCTGCTAGCCCTAGAAAACTTCTGACCTCGCTGGCATTCTTGGGTCTGGATCAGTTACTTACGGCCTCAATTTTGATCGGGTCGACCATCACTCCGTCCTTGGAGATAACATGTCCCAGGAATGATACTTGATTCAGCCAGAACTCACATTTCAAAAATTTAGCATACAGTTGTTCCTTCTGAAGAATCTGTAATACTATACTCAGGTGCTCCGCATGCTCTTCGGAAGTCCTCGAATAAATAAGGATGTCGTCGATGAAGACGATCACAAATCTGTCAAGAAATGCCGAGAAAATCCGATTCATAAGGTCCATGAATATTGCCGGAGCATTTGTAACTCCAAACGGCATCACTACGAACTCATAATGTCCGTATCTCGTCCGGAAAGCAGTTTTGGGTATATCCTCATTTTTCACCCGGACTTGGTGATAACCAGACCTCAGATCGATCTTAGAGAAAATCGTAGCTCCCTTTAACTGATCGAACAGGTCATCTATCCTGGGTAGAGGATACCTGTTCTTTATGGTCGCATTGTTTAATGCCCGATAGTCGATACACATACGCATCGACCCGTCCTTTTTGACGAACAGTACGGGAGATCCCCAGGGGGAATGACTAGGGCGGATAAGTCCCTTGTCGAGTAGCTCTTGTAACTGTCCCTGTAATTCTTTTAATTCCATCGGCGCCATACGGTATGGTGCTTTAGAAATGGGGTTAGTACCAGGAATCAATTCAATTCCAAATTCTATATCTCTTTCAGGTGCTAACCCTGGTAGGTCATCGGGAAATACCTCTGGGTAATTGCATACGACTTTGACGTCTTCTAGCTTCGGGCCCTCTGTAGGACTGGTATCAACCACATGAGCTAGAAATCCAGAGCATCCCTTTTCTAACATCTTCCTTGCTTTCAGAGCCGACAAGAATTTGCTTGTCCTCTTCTTCGGCTCTCCAATAAATTCGAATAGGATTTCCGCCTCAGGTCGGAAGATAACTCTTCGTCTACGGCACTCAATAGAGGCGCCGTATTTGTTCAAGAAATCCATGCCCAATATCACATCATAATCTTGCATATCAAGCACTATCAGGTCGCAGTAGAGTTCCCTATCTGCGATTTCGATCGGTGCGGCACGTAGCATTTGGGTAGAGGTCATCACCTCACCCGAGGGCAGTGTTGTCATAAATTTGCAGTCTAAATCTTGTAGTGACATATCGTTCATGTTCACATGTCTTACAATTTACTTATCATTATCTATCATACAGGTGATAAATAAACTAACATAAGAATTAACACTGCTTTCCTTTGTTATGCAAGTATTAATCATTTCCATATAATCATTACTGGACATGATCTAAAGTTATCTATCATACAGGTGATAAATAACTAATATAGGAATTAATACTACTTTCACTTGTTATGCAAGCATAAATCATCTCTATATAATCATCACTGTACATGAAATAAAGTAAAGCGAGGTTAGGATCTCTTACTTGGAAGCGGCAGGATGAAGCTTGATGTGTGTGTGGTGGAGGGGAAATCTGCTCTGATACCAACTTGTAACGCCCGACCTTATATCTACCCTAAAGGCGGGGTTACGGGTCCATACATTCATATCATTTATCATGTTAAGCATGTATATCAAGTAGAAACAATTACAATGCTAGAAGAGTAGTACGCATGCTTGTTGAGGACTAATTTACCAAGCAGGGTTTCCTATATTTAACATGCATTTACAACATAATAGGAAGATCATTTAACTTCATAATTTACTGATCTAAACATGTTTTGAACAAGATAGGGCTTAGCATGATCTAAAACCTAACCTTAGACACATGCAAGAGAAACATTCATAAGCAATAGAAATTAGGAAAACTATAGCATTTCACTTAGCATGCATACAACAAGAATTAGACATCTAATGATAGTGTTATCTGATCATGACATAGGTTCCATATCTCTAAACTTGGCCAACAGTAGAGTAGTCATAATCATCACACAATCAGAATATAGTAATACAACTCGCAATCTTTTAGTGGAAGCAATTTAGATTCTAGACAAAAATGGTAGATAAGAATCCTTCTTTCTTTCCCGAGCCATCACCACACACATCCTTTTAGCTTTCCCTCTGCCTCTTCCTTTAGTTCAAGTATTTCTTACCGCTATCTGCAGCATAAGAAAAACAACATGAACTAGTAAGCAAAACATGCTTAGTAAGAATCCGGGCCTACTCGCAAAATCCATATCAATTCATCAATATCATGTACACAGTAATCAAGATAGAATTATAAGCATCATAAGCATCACATCAAATATTTCTAAGTACTTTACAGAACAAGATTATCACATAATGAGAGAATGCTTTTCAAAAGGTTCCATAAAGGTAAGTACTTAAAAATATAGTATCATCTAGGGCCCAGTTGTAGTACCACATCAAGCGCGTTCCCTAATGAGTTGGGGTAGCGAGCCACCAATCTAATTAGGGCAGGACCCTTCCGTCCTACCAATGCCATGACCTTCAGTTAACATGTACATTGGATTTTGTTTAACGACCCCCTTCCGAGTCGGGTACACAACTTTCAAAGTAAAGTATCTTAACATGTAATTACATACATATGTATATGCTTAAAGGTACTCCCAATAACATCTTAAAGGGACACACCACTCATCAAGGGTGCTCATGATCC
Source organism: Boesenbergia rotunda (assembly GCA_024364735.1). Classification (NCBI taxonomy): domain Eukaryota; kingdom Viridiplantae; phylum Streptophyta; class Magnoliopsida; order Zingiberales; family Zingiberaceae; genus Boesenbergia; species Boesenbergia rotunda. Next base: position 206,629 of record JAGFNQ010002003.1, on the reverse strand, counting down.
CCTAGGGACACACCACACATTTAGGGGTGCTCTTGATCCCAATTTCAGTAGAGTATCCTTTTTCAAGCATATTATCAAACACATCATGTTCATGTCATAAGGGTGCCCCATGGGCTATAAGGCATGCTTTTATACCTAACAAGATAGGTCACATAAATTATACACACATCATATAAGTAGTAGCATGCTTCATGATTTCATTAAGTACTTCCCAACCCTAAAACTAGGGTTGGCCGAAAGTTACAAGTAAAGGGAATTTTCTTCTTCTTTTTTTTTCATCCAATTAAGGCATACATTCATCACATATATATCCATATCATGCATTCTATTAACATGGCATACATTAGAGGTAAATGACCATCCCTAATCTAGGGTTTCATGATGTGGCCGAAAGTTGCAAGTAAGGAGTTTGGTTTTCCAAGCAAGCATTCATTCAAGCATTTCTACAAACACCTCAAGTACCTTTCATGTTAACAATTGAAACATGGTTTATACCTCAAAGTGGGGTTAGCTTCCACTAACCCTAAATTACAAGAGGTGGCCGAAACATTGTAGGGTAGGGTAGGCTAGGTTTTTGACATCCAATCTTCACACAAGCATTTACACAAACATTTTATCTACAATACTAATCATGGACATATCATAGGATAGCATGCAACCAAAAACCCTAGCCTTTCTCCTCTTGGCCGAAAGTTTGTAGGGTACCAAACCCTAATTTTTATCCTTCCAAAAATTTGGAAACAACACATATGTGTATAAAGTCCCTAGAGGTACTAGCATACATCAAGGTTTGATCAAAAACCCCCTCTTGGACCTCCAATCCTAGGGTGGCCGAAACCTTCCTCAAGGAAGGTCCTTGTGATTTTTCAAAAGAACAAAACAATCAAACATCCAATAGCAATTATGCCGCAGGCGAGAGGACACTTACATCCTTGCGCTGGAATTTCACCTTCTCTTTAAAGCGTAGGGTACCCTAGACTTGGAGGGCAAGTGAAAATCCTTCTCTTCCAAATTTTCTCTAGGGCTCCTTGGACTTGGTAGAAGGCAAGATCTTGGAGGGTCTTCTTCCTTCCAAATTCCCTAGGGTTAGAACCCTAGGGTGTGTTTTTCGAAAATGCAAGGAGAGGGGAAGAGGGTTTCGGTGGGAGTGAGTGAGGAAGAAGAAGAGGAAGTTACTCTAACTTCTCATTCCCTTATTTATACTTTTCTCATGAAGAGACATGTCTCTTCGCTTCCCTCGATTCAACAAGAATGTTTCTTATTCTCTCTACAAGAAATATGGCTTGGTTCATTGGTTATGACATGGTGAGTGCAACTAGGAGGTTCAAGGTTCAATCCTTGCTTTTTCCTTTCTACCTCTTCTTTTTATCACAATTTGCACTAATCCATATCAAAGCCCATTAAGCCAAGCCCATCATGAAATTTCATAATATTAATAATATTTCATGGATTCATAATATTTCATAATATCCCATAAATATTATTTCATAATATTTTTAATATTTCATATTTATGAATCCATAATATTTTCATGCTAATATTTTCATGATCTTCCATAATAATATTTCATAAATTTCATGATATTTCATAACATTCTATA